>CM053266.1:8131931-8175342 GCA_028583415.1 Protea cynaroides | reverse complement strand
TATAACAAAGATATACTATCAAACATGGGGTTAAAATAACATGCAAAGAAGTGAATGATCATATTATACGAGGGTTGAACCACCACAAGCTGGATCAAGATAAACCATCCTAGACCAAACTAAACTAGCCCACTAGAACCCAACTCTAAACTAAACTAAACCAGCCCTGTATAACCCAAACCAGACCGAATCATAAGCCCAACTCTAGCCTAACTGAACCGACCTAAGCATACATGGAACCCCAATCTAACCTAGGTCCAATCAAATAAAAGAAATCAAACCAGTCTCAATCAAACAAACCCAATCCCAAACCAAACTAAACCCATAGACCGCACTAGCCAATTCAAGTTGACACTCAAGCAATCAAAAGAAAACCAAATCTGGTCCTAACCCAAACTTGGACCAACTTATCATAAACCCATATCTTATAGACTCAACAAACCTAAATCGAACCAACCCAAACCCCAACTCCACTCAAACCAAAACCCATAAACCAAATCTGATCCAACCCAAACCCGTACCTAAATTAACCCAACAAACAATTTTAGACCTAGGCCAAGAGATCCTAACCAGACCCACTTGGACCAGACCAAACTAGGCTTCACTAACCAAGCCTGAACCAAACCAGCATAAAATGGATCTAAAATAAACCCAACTCAAGCCACAGCAGAATGCATTTTAATCGGGTTCTCGAAAAAAAATAAAAAAAATAAAATTAACGAACTCACCTGTCGACCGAGATCGCCGGCCAGGGGGTGCTACTCCTTCCTTCACGGCGTCGGTGGCTGAGCTGCTACCGCCCTCTTCTTCTTCTTCTTCTCCTCTCAGCTATTCTTCTTTTTTTTATTTCGAATCGGCAGCTATGGTGCTGCCTTCCTTCCTCTACGGCAGCGGCGGCAGTGCCGCTGTTTCTTCTTCTTCCCTCTCTCTACTTCTCCTTCTTTCTTCTTCTTCTTTCTTCTTCTTTCTTCTTCTTCTTCTTCTTTCTCTGCTCCTTTTTTTTTTTCTTCTTTTTTTCTCTCTTCTAGAGCAGCAGCAGAGCTGCTCCTTCTCTCTCTTCGACGGCGGCTCTCTGCTTTGCCGCTGCTTCTTCTTCTTCTTCTTTCTCTTCTTCTTCTTCTTCTTCTTCTTCTTTCTTCTTCTTCTTCTTCTTCTTCTGCTCCTATTTTTTTTTCTTTTTTTGCTCTTGAGCAGCAGCAGAGCTGCTCCTTCTCTCTCTTCGACGGCGGCGGCTCTGTCGCCGCTGCTCTTCTTCTTCTTCTTCTTCTTCTTCTTCTTCTTCTTCTTCTTCTTCTCCTTCTTCTTCTTCTTTCTTCTTCTTCTTTCTTCTTCTTCTCTGTTTCTGATTTTTTTGTGGCAGCCTCCGCCGTGCCTTCTTCCCCCTTCCTCTTCTCTCTTCTCCCCTTCTTCTTTCCTCCTTCTTCCCCTTCTTCTTTCTTTTTCTCTATGTTTTTTTTTCTCTGTTTTTTTGTTCGTTTTTTTTTTTTTTTTTTCGTTTTCTCTCTTTTGGAGCAGCAGCAAAGCTGCTACTCCTTTCTCTCTTCAACGGCGGCTCTTGCTGCGCTGCCTTCTTCTTCTCCTTCTTCTTCTCCTTCTTCTTCTTCTCCTTCTTCTTCTCCTTCTTCTTCTTCTCCTTCTTCTTCTTCTCCTTCTTCTTCTTCTTCTTCTCCTCCTTCTTCTTCTTCTTCTTCTTCTCCTGTTTCTGATTTTTTTTTGTGGCAGCCGCCTCTCCGCCACCTTCTTCCTCCCCCCTCTCTCCTTTCTTCTTCCTTCTCCTTTTTTCTTCTTCTCTTTCTTCTCCCCTCTTATCCTCCTTTCTTCTTCTTCTCTCTCTCTCTTTTTTCTCTGCTTTTTTTCGTTTCTTTCTCCTTTTCTTTCTTTGTTTTTTTTCGTTTGTTTTTCCTTCCGGAGCAGCCGATGCTGCTCATATGCAACAAAAAAAAAGGGCTGATGAGGGGAGGGGTTCGAGGTGGATGGGGAGACGCCGGAGACCGGCAGCTTTGGGGAGGGGATTTCCGGGGAGGAGGTGAGGTGTCGACAGACAGAGATTTTTTATTTTTTTATTTATTATTTTTTTCTATATATATATTTACATATATATATATATATATATATATATAATAACACATATTATTATTACTATTATATATAATAACATATTATTATTATATATATACAATAACATATATAACATTTTTTTTTGTTATACACCCCTCTCATTGTGTATGGTACCCAATGAGAGCGGGGATCCCCACAAGGGCGAAAAACTGGGTGCTGACAATAGTGCCATACCAACACGTAAGCCCCTGCTGGCGAGGGCTCGCAAACTGGGCTCGCAACTAACCAATCCTAATGCCAAACAGTGTATCCAAGGCCTCACCCCAGCATCCCTCAGAATGTCCATAGAGATAGAGCTAAGGCCCCCCGGTAGAGTCAGAGACTACAAGGACCGAGACCACCTCCCCTGATACTCTACGACATAATAGTTCTGCTAAAGTAATGACGATACGGCGATGCTAATGTACAAGACTTGAGTTAGAGATAGAGCTAAGATGCCAAGACCCGTCAAAGGTTAACGTTTATTGACGTTCTCATCACACCTCCCCTGATACTCGCTCGCATCAAGTACACCAACCACACATATACAATCGCATGCCTATTCCTATCATCATCATCATCATCATGTTATAAACAATAAAGTAAATATGCATGAACAGGTAATAGAAATATTGGATGACATGTTGTATGCACATTACAAGCATAGTCGCATAGAATCAAACATGGCACTAGACTCAAGAAAAGAAAAAATAGTATGTTATTAACCAATTAGTTTAGAGTTCCGTTTCCTCACCTTAGCTTGCTAATAGATACTCTTCCAAGCATTAGAATCACCTTTATAATGTTATTATATTGCTAGAAGACCTAACAAAGTCGATAGAATTTAATTAGAATTAATTCCAAATTTAAAAATCATTCTGTTAACTGAGGGTCGGAGGTAGGGTCGGAGTCATGATTGACCCTGGGTGCGACCCTCCCCAAATCTGAACTTCCAGAATCCTGAGGGTCGATACTCAGGATCACATAGGGTCGGATGGTCATCGACCCTCTGTGTGACCCTCGGTGGTTTTTGGTAAATTTTCCTCTTTTTTTCCATTCTTTGTGTTTGGGATCCTATGGCTTGCTCCTACAGTCCATTCAACGTGCATTTCAACATGCATTCCATGGTCTAGAACCATGAATCACCCACCCAAATAGCTTTCATGTATTCTCCCATGGTTTTCCATGAAAACCTAACCATAGGTTGATGGTTTGGGTTTCTCCGAGATCACACTCTCATCATTATCTAACCTAAGGCCTGTAGAAACTCATGGAATTAGTATCCATACCTGAGAAGAATACTCCTTCTCTGTAACTCTTTTCCTTTTTGCTTACTTCTCTTCCTTGTTTCTCATCTTCTTCTCTTCCTTGTCTTCTCTTTCTCTCAATTCAATTAGGGTTGTAAAAATAGTGAAAGAGGCTTAGGGATGTCCTTTAAATAGAGTAGAAACATCCTAAAATAAGTCCCTTTGAGATTAGAAAAGAATCCCAATCGAATTTATGGAAATTTCTTAATTTTAGTTTCGACGGCAATTGAGGGTCGATTGGAGGGTCGATGATCTCGTCGACCCTAGGTTTCTAACGTGTCTGACCCTCCCTGTAAAATAGAGGGTCTGACTTTCTGTCTTGGGGGGGTCCGACCCTCCCTTGCTGGGTATGCGACCCTCCCCCTGATTTAAGTGTTTTGGGGTCGATTTGATACCTGGGATCACGATCTCCTTCATGCCCTTGGTCCATTTGACTCAACCATGATGGGTAAACCTGGTTCAAGGTAATAAGGCTAGGTTAGTTTGATACGGGTCTTACATTAGTTCTATCTTTTTCGATCTCTTCTTGTACCGTTCTCAAATAAGGGTCTGATTTGATAGTTGTCTTCACTTCATCAATTATATCCGGTATAATCTTCAATGCAGCGAACATATTTAAAAACCGATGAATAAACCCTTGGTTGGCTGATCCATCCAGTGAATCTATCACATACTGCTCATTACCGTATGTGAGGACAAAGATGGAAATCTTTAGAAGTCGCCACCTAGATTAAGGTCTAGGACCATAAAAATATGAAATCTCACCCCAAGGTAAGACTTCGATTGACTCATGACCCTTAGATTGGATTTCTGGTCCATCAGAGATTGGGTAAGCGTCAGGTTACGGTTATGGGAAGGGGTTAGGCACCCAAACCGCCCGATCAAAATCGGTCTCCTATGCCTTTCCTATGCTAGACTCTATCTGATAAACTAAACCAAACCAAGTGGTTTGATATCATTGAACCAAATCTGTATCCATCAGATTGCCTACGTATTGCGGAATTATTCTGAAAATCAGGTTCACCATCGTAGTTCAGGTGTGATTAAAGTTTATGGATGTGATTTATGCTTGTGCATGATTAAGTTCTTTGTTCAAGTTGAAATTTATGCTTGAAAGGCTGAGAAATCCTATAGGTTAGGATCTGGATAGTCCATGTGGACTGATAAATAGTCCTAGTGGATCTAAGAATAACCCTATATGGGTCAAAATATGGGTAAGTATCCTAGTGGATCTATGGATAGTCCGAGTGGACTAAGGTATGGATAAATTTCCAAGTAGATCTATGGATAGTCCGAGTGGACTAAAGTGTGGATAACCCTATTTGGGTTAAAATATGGGGGATATCCTAGTGGATCTATGGATAGTCTGAGTAGACTGAATTGTGGATCCGAATTTGGGTTTCTCCCAAATGGCCTACGAATCCTAGGGTTTGACCTAGGAATCAGAATCCATGTAGTTCGGGGTGGATAACCTTTTCTAGGTTAGAATTTAGAACCTATTCTAGGTTTAGGGTTGAGAACCTATTTTAGGTTTAGGGTTGAGAACCTGTTCTAGGTTTAGGGTTTGCCGAGGGGCCAAATCGTCCTAAATCACCCTTTTCATCCTGAATTCCAATTTTGGAAAGTTTGGCAAGGCATTCTCTTTCTTTATTAAGATTTTTATCATTTCCATTATGCCCTTCTCAAGAATGTGGGTGCCTAAATGCACATCCCCACACCTAGATTGTCTTATAGAAGTGTGCATATATGGCAGTTCCACTAGGGTGTTCCATAAAATAAGTTATTACCAAAAAAATAGAATATTCTATCTAAATATGGGCACATAAAACATTTATGGCAAGAAATTCACAGACAGTAAGATTGTTTAAAAATATTTCAAATATGGCATGTATTGCAAATAAGGCAAGAGCCTATATGGCATGATCTAGTATGCTATCTTCTAAGCATGGCAAGACCCTAATTGCTATTTTCTTTCCATTTTTAGGGTTTTCTACCCTAATTGCTATTTTCTTTCCATTTTAGGGTTTTCTACCCTAATTACTGTATTCATTCCATTTCTTAAGGTTTTCTACCCTAATTGTTATTTTCTTTCCATTTTTAGGGTTTTCTACCCTAATTGCGATTTTTTCAATTTTTAGGGTTTTCTACCCTGATTGCTATTCTTTCCATTTTTAGAGATTTCTACTCTAATTGCTATTTTCCTTCCATTTTAGGGTTTTCTACCATAATTGCTATTTTCCTTCCATTTTTAGGGTTTTCTACCCTAATTGCTATTTTTTTTTCAATTTTTAGGGTTTTCTACCCTGATTGCTATTCTTTCCATTTTTAGGGTTTTCTACCCATTTTGCTATCTTTTCAATTTATCTCTTTCCAAGACAAATATGGTGAATGAAAAGATTCCAACTATAGCAGTGGTAGTATGCATCCAAACATGGCAGTAAGCATCTAAATATGACAGTAAGCATGTGGCAGACAAATATGGCAATAAAGCATGGCATCTCATGTTTTTTCCAACAACGTATATTTCAATGTGTCAGATGGGATTCTCTAGATCTATGGTTGAGGTCTAATGTGAATTCCTTAATGCATCAAAATCAAATCTTGGATCTAATGGTCGGATCTCATCAAAACATGATCATCATGATCAACGACTGAGAAATCAGAAAAAATGGCCAATATCAACGACTCAGATTCATCTAATTAACTCATGATGATGATCCAATGGTTTAAATCACACATGATGATAATCTAACCATTTAGATTCTTCTAAATCATTCATAATCAATATCTAATGGTTTAGACTCAAACATCAACACATCTAAGATCAATGGTCCATATTTGATCATCAAAATATCCAAAATCAATGGCCCAAAAATTTCACTTAAAATTTCAAGATCAAGGGCCAATAATTTTTATCAATGTCATCAAATGGTCATATCAAAATTCACATTGAAACATTGAGATCGATGGGAAGAATTTTATCACATGATCCAAATCAGATTTAATCATTCAATGGCACAGATTTAATATCATCTCATGATAAAAAATCAGAATTATCATCCAATGATTCATGTATAATATCATCTTAAATTCAAGATTGAACTCAATCTATTCCAGCCATAGACGGATCACTTTCATCAACTCTAAAGGATCATAACCATATCAAAATTCATGATCAATATTGAAATTAATAGGATCAAATTTGTTTAAACACTATACTAACATGATCAAGCATCCAATTTTATCAAACATCAATGCCTAACACAGCCATGATTGTCAAACATTATATCCAAGACAACAACAATCAAAGTTCAACTCATATATGATCGATCGGATGGTGCAGGTTTCAGCAAGGGTAATGGCAGCCAGATTTGATCAAATGGTTAGGATTTCATGGAGCTTGATCAGATGGTGAACTGGCCTGATAAGGATTTATCAGGTTTGAGTTGCATGCATGGGAGGAATGTGCTGTATTGGAGGGCTTTAGTGAGGATTAAAAGATGGCCACGGGTACGGTGATTTGGTTGCATGGGAGGGATTTTAAAGGACGGGGTTATCACGGATTTGGGTAGTGTGAGATGTTGGAAGAGCAAGGAGAGTGGTGGATCTGTAGGTGTGAAGGCAAGTGGAGGGTAGTTAAGTGAATGGTTTTATGGGGTTTGTAGCTGAGTGTGGTTAGTCGGACAAGTGGTGATGAACAGCTGGGAGCATGGCTGGGTTTGCATATTAGTGCAGAAAGATTATTCGAAAAAAAATTACAGAGGTTGGGTCCTTACCTCCCCATCTCTTGACCTGCTTCTCGATCTTGCTTCTTCCTCTCTCTTCTTTTGCTGCTTCCTCTGGTTTGCTTTGCTTCTGAATCACTCCTCAATCTCTCTCCACCGATCTCTATTATTCGGTCCCTCTCCTTCTCATTTTTTTTTGTTTTTTTTCTTCTGTCTACCTCGTCCTTCTTCTTCTCGATTTTCCTTCCTTTCTGTTTTTTTTCTTTTGTTTTTTCTTCCACTCCACCCCCCTCTCTCACTTTCTCGATTCTCTTTTTCTGATTTTTTTTTTTGTTTTTTTCTTCTCCTCACCACCTCCTCCTTCTTCTCGGTCTTCCCCCTTCTTTTCTATTTTTTTCCTTCTTTTTTTTTATTCTTTCTCTCACCGCCCTCCTCTTTCTCCTCTCGGTCTCTCTCTCTCTTCTCTCAAATCTTCTCGATCTCTCTCTCTCCCTTTGATTTTTCGGATCTCCTCTCTTTTCCCGATCTTCCTTTTATTTTCTTTATTTTCGTCATTTTCCTCTCCACCGCCCTCCTCTCTTTCTCCTTTTGGACTCTCTCTTCCCTCTCCCAAATCTTCTCGATCTTCTCCTTTTTTATTTTCTTTTTAATTTCTTTCTTTTCTCCCCACCGCCCTCCTCTCTTTCTCCTTTCAGTCTCTCTCTCTCCTCTCAAATCTTCTCGATCTCTCTCTCTCCCTTTGATTTTTTGGATCTCCTTCTCTCTCTTCCCGATCTTCCTTTTATTTTCTTCCTTTTCTCTCCACCGCCCTCCTCTCTTTCTCCTTTCGGTCTCTCTCTTCCCTCTCTCAAATCTTCTCAATCTTTTCCTTTTTCGTTGAACCGAATCTTCCACTCATATATATATATATATATATATATATATATATGCAATATCATAAAATTCTTGCACATGGGTTAAACGGACTTGGTCCAGACTGGTCTGACTTGAGTTGATTGGGCTGGACTGACTTGAACTGAACTGAGTTGACTGGATTGACTGAAATTAACTGGGTTCTCTCTTTCTATCATTTCATGGGCTACTTCCACTGTCATTTCGTTCAAATTTTTTTGATAGCCTTTACTCCACATTTTCTGTGTTCACTTTGTAGAACATTAAAAATGAGGAATATTGGAGCTTGAATCAACTCATTTGGTAATAAAATGGCCAACCTATGAATTTTTGAAGTTTAAGCAGGCCAATTATCGATAATTTGGCTGACCATCTACATGAGATCCTTCGGAGGCTTCTACCGAAAATATTTTACGTCAACTTTGTAGAGCACTAAAAATGGAACATAATGAGACTGAAATCAATTGATTTGGATATGGGATGATCAAAATATGAATTTTTTTAATATTAAATGACCATTTCCATATGTAATTTTGCATGGGACCCTCCGGAGACTTCTACCCGAGATTTTCCACGTCCACTTTGTAGGACATCACAAATGAAGAACAATGGCTTTGGAATCGTCTGAATCCGATGTAGAACGGAAAAGATATGAAGCTTTGAAGTTCTAACGATGACTTTGCATGCAAGCTTGCATGGGACCCACTAGTGACTTCTACCCGGGATTTTTTACGTCCATTTTGTAGAACATAATGAATGAAGAATAATGGTCTTGGAATCATTTGAATCCGATGTCGGATGATCAAGATATGATGATTTGAAATTCAAACAATCCGACTTAGGATAATTTGTATGAAGGCCCCTGGGATTATTATTATTTATAATAATTTCAGAAACCTCCCTTATATGTATCATCCGACTAAAATGGTCATATCTTCTTCATTTGATATCAGAATTGAGCAATTCTGGTCTCATTTCGAAGATAATTCTATGATCTATGCATCCATGCAGATAATAGCCCATGACCCTACTGTGGGGATCAGTGGAGAATCACAAATCTTTAGGTTAAAGGTCGAAAACCTGCCATATTGGTTCACTTATGCCGAGGGTGGCAAAAATGGGGTGCTTACAGATGCCCCTCTTTAGCCGAGATTGTTATCAGTTGAAGGCTAAAGATAAAAGAACCATATTTTTGGGGTATGAGTGATATTGTTTATTGGGCTGCACTTAGGGTAATTCTTCCTAAACTGCCTACGTATTCTAAGGGTGTCCTAGAAATCAAGCCCAGAACGTAGTTTGATTGGCAAGAAGGTTTGCTCTTCTTGGAGAATTGATAAATGTTCTTCTTCTATGAAGCTAGGCTATGAATACAAGGCTCATTTGTAGGCTGGGAACCTCTTCTTGCTGAGGTGGAACTCATGATGCAAGGTACGTGCGGGCTTGGACCTAGCTTGATCCATTTGTAGGCTGATAAACCTCTTCTTGTACGAAGCTAGGCTGTGAATACAAGGCTCATTTGTAGGCTGGGAACCTCTTCTTGCTGAGGTGACTCATGATACAAGGTATGTGCGGGCTTGGACCCGGCTTGGTCCATTTGTAGGCTGGGAACCTCTTCTTGCTGAGATGACTCATGATGCAAGGTATATGCGGGCTTGGACCCGGCTTGATCCATTTGTAGGCTGATGAACCTCTTCTTGTATGAAGCTAGGCTATGAATACAAGGCTCATTTGTAGGCTGGGAACCTCTTCTTGCTGAGGTGGAACTCAATGCAAGGTATGTGCGGGCTTGGACCCGTCTTGATCCATTTGTAGGCTGATAAACCTCTTCTTGTATGGAGCTAGGCTGTGAATACAAGGCTGATTGGTAGGCTTGGAACCTCTTCTTGTATGAAGCTAGGCTGTGAATACAAGGTTGATTGCATGAGCTTGGGCTCAGCTTTGATTTGTCTGGATGGAAGACTTGATGTCTTTTCTTTGATTGAACTGAGGCTCTATTGATTGAAATTCTGAGATTGATTTTCTGAATAAGCTAGGGCTCTGCATTTGATTCACTTATCAGCTTGATCTTTGAATGAGCTAGGGCTCTACATTTGCTTCACTAATAGGCTGAGATTGACTTGATCTTTGAATGAGCTAGGGCTCTGGATTCACTTAAAGGCTGAGATTGACTTGATCTTGAATGAGCTAGGGCTCACATTTGATTCTGAAATGAGTAAGAACTCAGAAGGTCACTTATAGGGTGATACTGAATGACTCATCTTGGCAGTTCCTACCAGCTTTGGACCTTCGGGATTGAAAATAAGAATATCCTTCTTGGAAGCTCAATGGCTATGAACCTTTAGGATGCTTGAAAGTGACCCATACAGGAAGGCTTTGTTGGCTTTGAACCTTTAGGGTTGAAATCTGACCCATTTTGGAAGTCTCTTGACTTTGAACCTATAGAGTGCTGGACATATTTGAAATGATGGTGAATTCCTTGGTAGTTTTTCAAGTTTTTTTTTTTTACTCCTGCTTTATTGGTGAAGGCACAAAACATGACATCAATGGAAATGGTGTCATGGACTTCACTGGCATGATACCTAGATTTGAAATTTGCCATTTATGACTTGGTACTGAAAGTTTGACTCAATTTCAGCACGGTAGGGATGACTTGGTTACTCCCTTTGAAGGGTTCCATGTAATTTGAAGGTGATGATTTTCTTCAGCCATCATTGGTGTTGTTGGATTTTGGATTGAAAGAAACTCTAGCGAGGATTTTGGACAAGAATGAGGGGAGCTTGACATTCTCTAACCAAAGTGATTTTACTGATTGACCTTGGTGTTAAACTGTCGAGGAACATCTGGTCAACTAAGTTCTTTGACTGTGCATTATGGTAGACCAAATTGGTAGAACAGCCAAGCGGCGATGAAATGTGACATGGGTTTGGCCCTTAATCTAGGCTCATGAAAAGCTCAGGGTTTTGCAATATTGTTGTGCCAATTTTGAAAGATTAATGAATCATGGCCCCAAAGTAGGCATGAGGAGCAAAGGATTTGAAGTGTTCCTTTAGAAAATTTGGTGACCAACTCCTAACAGGTGAGTGACCATGTTGGATCTTCTTCATCAACAGGATTGGGAGAACTGAGAAATTGGTAAGAACCAACTTGGACGGACCTACTTCTATTGACTAGGAAAGTCAGTGACTTCAGACTAGACAATGGATCCTAGATGTAATGCTCATGATCAAGTTCAATTCCTCTACATAGGGTATATCTATGCCCCAGTGTCTGCATGTTGTGACAGACCACTACTGTAGTGTGTTAGGGCAAGATAGAAAGAAACAGGCAATCTAACAGAGTTAGAACTAGGTTAAATCTGGATTGCATCCAGAATTGACCATGCTTCCAAGGTCAAGGGAAGATTGACCAATTGATTGTAGAAAATGACTTCTTAGATAAGCCCTTCTTGAATCTTGAAAAATGAGGGAACTGATGATTTGATGAATTTGGCTACATCCGTAACCAAGCCATGAGAATTTACTCTCATGATAAAAGGATTTGAAGATAGAATTCTGTTGAAAGGCACTGCTATGGAGCCCAAAAGGCAAACAGATGATGGTTTGTTTAACTCCTCTGAGTATGATTCATTGGAGAGCAAGAGGGGTTCCTTTCCCTATGGAGGGTAGACTGGTATGATACTTGTCTACATGAATCACTGAATTTTTCTATGAAGGGCCAATAAGGGCAATGCTTTAGAGTTGCATCATGTCGCCTATCCCCACTGAGGTATTATGGGTTGCCCATTGAGGTTTCTCAGGTTGCCCTTCCCTGCTGAGGTTTCTTTTCTTCCCTTTATTTTTTTTCATTTTCTTCTTTTTGCAAACCCCATCTTGGGTTGAATAAAGAATCCTGATATGGTGAGGATATTGCGAAAATTATGGTCATATCCAATGGTCTGAAACCCTTAGGGGAAATCAGAACGGCATGACTTTCATGACAAATGGATAGCCTTGCCCTACTGTTTAAGTTGACACCTACACGTATTGATAGGCGGGCAGCTATTTGAATCATCACTAAAAGCGATCTTAGGGAAATGCAGTCCCACACCAAAATTAAAAATGGTGCCGAATTATGTTTTCCTTTCTTAGAGATGTTCAGATGGAACACGTGTCCCAACAAGCTATATCGAGATTCCGAATCAGTCCCGATCATATCTGGGCCTGAAACCTTTAGGTTTGTTGACAAGTATTGATGTTGAAGGTCCAAGAGGACTGATGTGAAACTGTCTACATGGGTCTACCATTGGGAGAGTGTTTGGTTGTTTATGTAGAATGGGTTTATCTTACCGAGAAGATCCCATTTTATTGGCTTGAGAAATGAAGGGCTTATAGGAACCTTGGGAAGCCGTCGGATGTAATGAACGACAGATGAGAGTTCCAGCCAGATTCATGATTTGTACATAAGATGAGACATTATCATGAGATACAACGCCATACAAATTGATAATCAAAAGAAGGGCTTGTGATTGAGACTCCTTGGAAGGCCGTCAGATTGATAGACGGAAGAGAGAGTCTAATGCCGATGAGAAATCTTTCTCTGATGATGAAGAAGTGATGAGATCGTCTCCTGTAAAGGCGGGATGTAATTGGCCAAAATTAAAAGTCCGGTCCAACATGCTGTGAATCTCGAAGAATGATCGCACTTGCTTTTAGGCTTTAGTTGGAACTACCATCTTCTTGAAGTGAGAGGGACAATTGGCTAACTGTCGAGCTCCAATGCCATTCAACATCTTGCTATTTTCTTTTCTTCTTTTTTTTCTCTTTTTTTTTTAATGTGGAGGCCACATAATGCAGTGCTTCGCTTGATCGCAAAGTTGATCATGACTTTCAATATTGGATTTGAATCTTCTTCTTCCAAACATTTCCAATCAGATAGAACAACTTTGCCCCAGTTAGTACTCTGATCTTCTGTAAACTTTATGAGCATTTGTGACTGCTCATCTAGATCTGATTTTATCTGAATGGTGAATCCGTATGCTATCCTCTGGAAGTTAATCATCACCTTCTATCTGATGTGACTACCTTCCCATTATTGATGTACATAAAACATAGGCTTGAATTTATTTTTTTTGGGTATTCCAATGACCTCATTCTTTGATTTTGAGATTGATCATTCATCATGTATCTCTTGCTTGTAGATGATGTACTTTGTAAGAACTTTGAAATTTTTATCCTTTTGGTGGCACATCTGTCCTCCACTCATTTGTACTGATTGGCTGACCTGTTGATTATGATTTATTACTATCTAATGCTTTCCTTGGAATCTTTTCATAGGTAGAACGAATGACAGCTTCTCCAACACATGTTTCTTGAGAGTACTCTTATATCTCCCGATTGATCATTTAAAGCTTTCCCAGACAGGTTGGACCTTTCTTTCTCAAGAGGCCGGGTGGCGTAGAAGTTCAAGAGATGGCTCATCATTTCAATCATTTTCAGAGTCAGAGTTGACTGCACACGTAGAATAGGAGGATGTATGAAACTGGGTGGAAATGTATGGAAGAGACAAAGCACAGAGTTTGAAATCCCAAACGGGGGTGATTTTCTTTTATTTACAGGGCAGATTGGACTGGACTTGTCAACAAGCATATCAATCTTGGACCCAGACATGGATGACTTATTGAATACTGAAAATAGAAAGTTGAAACAACTAGTTCGTCCAAGAGGCTCCAGTTGGGCATAACGCCTTCGACGACCACTTTTATTCGTTATGGGAATAAACCTTCCTTCAGACCTCTAACAGCAGGACTCATCATGCCCCTCTATCAATAGGTGCAAGATGTCTACCTTTCAAGGTTCCATACAATTCTTACCTTTTTTTTTTTTTTTTTGGGATCCATTCATAACCGGATTATTGCTTTTTTAAACTCAAGGTTACATGGTTCATGCCCCAGCTTGGGGTTCAATGGATTCATCAATGGACCGTTTCTGGTTGAGTTCATAATCATTCTAGCCTATGCCCCAGCTTGGGGAGCAAGGGGTATCGCCATTGCACTACACCATTTTGAGTCCAAGATTAGACTAGTTTATGCCTTGGCTTGGGTTCAATGGATTTCTTCATTAGACCACTCTCAATTTGGGTTTAAGATCAATTTGATTCATGCCCCAATTTAGGGCATAATGGCTTTCTTCATTAGACCGCATTCAATTTGGGTCCAAGGTCAATCTGGTTCATGCCCCACTTAGGGCTCAGGGCTTCATCATTGGACCATTCCCTAGCCATGATTCTAGTTCTTATCCTAGCTTGGGGCACATTAGATCTCATCTTTGGTCTACCCTACTGCTCGAGAAAATTCCATTCCCTCTCTTTGAATAATAAGAAATATGAGGGCAACTCTTTGGATTCTAGCATTTCCTTGGCCAATGGGGCAGAAATGCCCAAGATGGGATAGCACTATCATAGGTGAAGTTTCATGGTCTCCTGATGACTCCAGAATCTGGAATTGATCTTTATTGACAAGCAAAGAGGAATGCTTCTCATTCACCATTCCTGATGAGTTATCCTAACTTGTAGCACTGGGCTATGATAGACATGGATTGGGCTCTAATTGGTAGAGCCAGAGATTAATTTTGGTCTCCGATTAATAGAGACAAGATTAACTTTGAATTGGTCTCTGATGATAGAGATCAAGATTGACTTTGAATTGGTCTCCGATTGATATAGATCAAGATTGACTTTGAATTGGTCTCTGATTGATAGAGATCAAGATTGACTTTGAATTGGTCTCTGATTGATAGAGATCAAGATTGACCTTGAATTGGTCTCTGATTGATAGAGATCGAGATTGACTTTGAATTGGTCTCGAATTGATAGAGATCAAGATTGATTTTGAATTGGTCTCTGATTGATAGAGATCAAGATTGATTTTGAATTGATCTCTGATTGATAGAGATCAAGATTGATTTTGAATTGGTCTCTGATTGATAGAGATCAAGATTGACAGTTGTGGACTGGGCTCTAATTGCTAGAGGCAAGGATTGCTTGAATTGGGCTCTGATTGATAGAGGCCAAGGATGACAATCATGGGTTGGACTCTAATTGCTAGAAATGGTGGATTGATTGAGTTAAAATGATTGAAATTCTCTTTGATTCCTTTATGAAGTGGAACATGGACCAGAGGTAATGGTTGAATAGGCCTAGAGGCTAACTCATGCTCACATTGAGTTCATGTGAATGGAACCTTTCTTAGTTCCAACATAAATCGGAACCTGAACCGGAGTTGACGGTTAGACAAGCCTAGGGGCTAATAAAATTCAAATGAATGGAACTCTTCTTAATTCCAACATGAATCAGAACTTGAACCACAGTTGATGGTTGGATAAGCCTAGTGGCTAAATGAATTCAGATGAATGGAACTCTTCTTAGTTCCAACATGAATCAGAACCCGAACCAAAGTTGATGGTTGGATAAGCCTAGTGGCTAATTGAATTCAGATGAATGGGACTCTTCTTAGTTCCAACATGAATGAGAACCTGAACCAAATTTGATGGTTGGATAAGCCTAGTGGCTAATTGAATTTAGATGAATGGGACTTTTCCTAGTTTTGACATGAATCAGAACCCTAACCAAAGTTGATGGTTGGATAAGCCTAGTGGCTAATTGAATTCAGATGAATGGAATTTTTCCTAGTTTCGACATGAACCAGAATCCAAACAGGATGTGAAGGGTGAAAAAAGCCTAGGGCCGAATGCCTCTTCCATTTTAACATGATCTAGGAGTGATGATTGAACCTGCCTAAGGGTTAAAGGCTTCTTCAGTTCTGAGATGAACCAGAAATGGTGGTTGAATCTGGGGTTGAATATTTTTTTGATTCTGAGATGAACTGGATGTGATTGAATCTGCCTAGGGGCTGAATCTTTCCTTAATTCTGGATAATCGAAATGATGATTAGACCTGCCTAGGGGCTGAACCTTTCTTCAGTTCTGAGATGAACCAAAAAATGGTGGTTGAATCTAGGGCTGAATATTTCTTTGATTCTGAGATGAACTGGATGTGATTGAATCTACCTAGGGGCTGAATCTTTCCTTAATTCTGGATGAACCGAAATGATGATTGGACCTGCCTAGGGGCTGAATTTTTCCTTAATTCAAAGGTGAATAAGGAACAATGATTGGATTTGCCTAGGGCCTGAATCTTTTCTTAATTCAAAGGTGAATCGAGAACTATGATTGGATTTTCCTAGGGACTGAATCTTTCCTTAATTCAAAGGTGAATCGAGAACTATGATTGGATTTTCCTAGGGGTTAAATCTTTCCTTAATTCTGAGGTGAATCGAGAACTAGTGATTGGATTTGCCTAGGGGCTGAATCTTTCCTAAATTCAGAGATGAATCAAAAACTATGATTGGATTTGCCTAAGGGCTAAATCTTTCCTTAATTCAGAGATGAATCGGGAACAATGATTGGATTTGCCTAGGGGCTGAATCTTTCCTTAATTCAGAGATGAATCGAGAACTATGATTGGATTTGCCTAGGGGCTGAATCTTTCCTTAATTCAGAGATGAATCGAGAACGGTGATTGGATTTTCCTAGGGGCTGAATCTTTCCTTAATTCTGAGATGAATTGAGAACAGTTATTGGATTTACCTAGGGGCTGAATCTTTCCTTAATTTTGAGGTAAATCAAGAACTATGATTTGATTTGCCTAGGGGCTGAATCTTTCCTTAATTCAGAGATGAATTGGGAACTATGATTGGATTTGCCTAGGGGCTGAATCTTTCCTTCTTTCTTACAAAATTTGATGTTCAATCAAGATCTAGATTCATGACTTCCATTGATTTATTTAGAAAGATAATATGGATGGATCTCAAGGTGGGAGATCAAAATAATTCCCTAATTGTAGGGGCCTCTCACCCTAAAAGGGTGGATATGGTTGCAGATTGATTTCTTTTCCAAAGGCATAGTAACCCAATGGAGAAATATCAAGATTCTAGACATCTAGAGGAGTAGAAGTCACATGCACAATCATGGATGACTCAGCCAAACAAGAGTTAGATCCCTCATAAGGGCGATTGGGTAAACATTATCCAAGTCAATTTAATTGAATTTGATTAAGCCATGTGTTCAGTCTTGGGACCTCATGATTCTAAAATGGATAATCAGTAGTACCAAGGTCTGTCCAATTGGATTACCGAAGTCGATGAAATTGAAATAGATATATTAATCCGTCGTCCTTATTAGGGATGGTTAGCGAAAGTGGTTCATAGATGAAGAAACTAGTAAATTTCTTCTTGACCATGGTATCTATGTCTTGATAGGGATTTTCAGTTCGTTTTTTAAAATCGACGTGTTAACAATGAGAGATTCGACACATCGAGCTTACTTAATGGAGGGTGTATAGTGACCATCTACTATGACGTAGAACAAGTGTATACATACCTCATACTCCCAATGGGTGAGAGTTCAAGATGCTCATCGTGTAGAATCTAACATGTTGACCAATCGAGGACAAAAATGGGCAAAACTTCAACGTCTCAAACATAGATGTCATGGTTAAGCAGATTTTACTAGGGTTGGTTCAGGGATGAACCAAAAATAACAAACATTGGGCTACAATCTGGGTTAGGACAGAAAAGGCCACCTTGACGAGGATGGGGTAACCTATCACCGAATGCTCGATGAATAATGGACCCCCAATCCCTTTATATACTATGTTGCAAGGATCCAAGCGATGTGGAGTAGCATAACACATTCTCAGGTAGACCCAAGAAACGCTCGTTAGAGGCTGCTCGCCGGTCGTGGTCTTACAAAGTACAGGCCAAGGCTGTGTGTTTCGCCTAGCGGGCTACCCCATATGCATGGGACCGGTTCGGCTACTCGCACGAATGTGTGACTGAACCCATTCCCCCCAAAGAAATAATATACAAGCATAAATATAGTATCCTAAAATCTAGCATCCAATTCACACAAGGAAAGTTTTCATTTAGGAGTTCGACATTTATATCCCCAGTGAAGTCGCCACTGTGAGGACAAAAATGAAAATCTTTTGAAGTCGCCACCTAGATTATGGTCTAGGACAATAAAAATGTGAAATCTCACCCCAAGGTAAGACTTTGATTGACTCATGACCCTTAGATTGGATTTCTGGTCCATCAGAGATTGGGTAAGCGTCACCTTACGATTATGGGAAGGGGTTAGGCACCCAAACCGCCCGATCGAAATCAGTCTCCTACGCCTTTCCTATGCTAGACTTTATCTATTAAACTAAACCAAACCAAGTGGTTTGATATCATTGAACCAAATCTGTATCCATCAGATTGCCTACGTATTATGGAATTATTCTGAAAATCAGGTTCACCATCGTAGTTCAGGTGTGATTAAAGTTTATGGATGTGATTTATGCTTATTCATGATTAAGTTCTTTGTTCAAGTTGAAATTTATGCTTGAAAGGCTGAGAAATCCTATGGGTTAGGATTTGGATAGTCCATGTGGACTGATAAATAGTCATAGTGGATCTAAGAATAACCCTATTTGGGTCAAAATATGGGTAAGTATCCTAGTGGATCTATGGATAGTCCGAGTGGACTAAGGTGTGGATAAATATCCTAGTAGATCTATGGATAGTCCGAGTGGACTAAGGTGTGGATAATCCTATTTGGGTTAAAATATGGGGGATATCCTAGTGGATCTATGGATAGTCCGAGTGGACTAAATTGTGGATCTAAATTTGGGTTTCTCCCAAATGGCCTACGTATCCTAGGGTTTGACCTAGGAATCAGAATCCACGTAGTTCGGGGTGGATAACCTTTTCTAGGTTATAATTTAGAACCTATTCTAGGTTTAGGGTTGAGAACCTATTTTAGGTTTAGGGTTGAGAACCTGTTCTAGGTTTAGGGTTTACCGAGGGGCAAAATCATCCTAAATCACCCATTTCATCCTGAATTCCAATTTTGGAAAGTTTGGCAAGGCATTCTCTTTCTTTATTAAGATTTTTATCATTCTCATTATGCCCTTCCCAAGAATGTGGGTGCCTAAATGCACGTCCCCACACCTAGATTGTCTTCTAGAAGTGTGCATATATGGTAGTTCCACTAGGGTGTTGCATAAAATAAATTATTGCCAAAAAATTAGAATATTCTATCTAAATATGGCACATAAAACATTTATGGTAAAAATTCACATACAGTAAGATTGTTTAAAAATCTTTCAAATATGGCATGTATTGCAAATAAGGCAAGAGCCTATATGGCATGATCTAATATGCTATCTTCTAAGCATGGCAAGACCCTAATTGCTATTTTCTTTCCATTTTTAGGGTTTTCTACCCTAATTGCTATTTTCTTTCCATTTTAGGGTTTTCTACCTTAATTGTCGTATTCTTTCCATTTCTTAAGGTTTTCTACCCTAATTGTTATTTTCTTTCCATTTTTAGGGTTTTCTACCCTAATTGCTATTTTTTCAATTTTTAGGGTTTTCTACCCTGATTGCTATTCTTTTCATTTTTAGAGTTTTCTACTCTAATTGCTATTTTCCTTCTATTTTAGGGTTTTCTACCCTAATTGCTATTTTCCTTCCATTTTTAGGGTTTTCTACCCTAATTGCTATTTTTTCAATTTTTAAGGTTTTATACCCTGATTGCTATTCTTTCCATTTTTAGGGTTTTCTATCCTAATTGCTATTTTTTAATTTATCTCTTTCCAAGACAAATATGGCGAATGAAAAGATTCCAACTATAGCAGTGGTAGTATGCATCCAAACATGGCAGTAAGCATCTAAATATGACAGTAAACATGTGGCAGACAAATATGGCAATAAAGCATGGCATCTCATGTTTTTTCCAACAACGTATATTTCAATGTGTCAGATGGGATTCTCTAGATCTATGGTTGAGGTCTAATGTGAATTCCTTAATGCATCAGAATCAAATCTTGGATCTAATGGTCGGATCTCATTAAAACATGATCATCATGATCAACGACTCATAAATCATCAAAAATGGCCAATATCAATGGCTCAGATTCATCTAATTAACTCATGATGATCATCCAACAGTTTAAATCACACATGATGATAATCTAACCGTTTGGATTCTTCTAAATCATTCATAATCAATATCCAATGGTTTAGATTCAAACATCAACACATCTAAGATCAATGGTCCATATTTGATCATCAAAATATCCAAAATCAATGGCCCAAAAATCACTTAAAATTCCATGATCAAGGGCCAATAATTTTTATCAATGTAATCAAATGGCCATATCAAAATTCACATTGAAACATTGAGATCGATGGGAAGAATTTTATCACATGATCCAGATCAGATTTAATCATTCAATGGCACAGATTTAATATCATCTCATGATAAAAAATCAGAATTATCATCCAATGATTCATGTATAATATCATCTTAAATTCAAGATTGGACTCAATCTATTCCAGCCATAGACGGATCACTTTCATCAACTCTAAAGGATCATAACCATATCAAAATTCATGATCAATATTGAAATTAATAGGATCAAATTTGTTTAAACACTATACTAACATGATCAAGCATCCAATTTTATCAAACAGCAATGCCAACACAGCCATGATTGTCAAACATTATATCCAAGACAACAACAATCAAAGTTCAACTCATATATGATCAATCAGATGGTGCAGGTTTTAGCAAGGGTAATGGCAGCCAGATTTGATCAAATGGTTAGGATTTCACGGAGCATGATCAGATGGTGAACTGGCCTGATAAGGATTTATCGGGTTTGAGTTGCATGCATGGGAGGAATGTGCTGTATTGGAGGGCTTTAGTGAGGATTAAAAGATGGCCACGGGTACGGTGATTTGGTTGTATGGGAGGGATTTTAAAGGACAGGGTTATCACGGATTTGGGTAGTGTGAGATGTTCGAAGAGCAAGGAGAGTGGTGGATCTGTAGGTGTGAAGGCAAGTGGAGGGTAGTTAAGTAAATGGTTTTATGGGGTTTGTAGCTGAGTGTTGTTAGTCGGACAAGTGGTGATGAACAGCAGGGAGCATGGCTGGGTTTGCATATTAGTGCAGAAAGATTATTCGAAAAGAAATTACAGAGGTTGGGTCCTTACCTCCCCATCTCTTGACCTGCTTCTCAATCTTGCTTCTTCCTCTCTCTTCTTTTGCTGCTTCCTCCGGTTTGCTTTGCTTCTGAATCACTCCTCAATCTCTCTCCACCGATCTCTATTATTCGGTCCCTCTCCTTCTCATTTTTTTTGTTTTTTTTTCTTCTTTCTACCTCCTCCTTCTTCTTCTCGGTTTTCCTTCCTTTCTGTTTTTTTTTTCTTTTGTTTTTTTTCTTCCACTCCACCCCCCTCTCTCACTTTCTCGATTCTCTTTTTCTGATTTTTTTTTTGTTTTTTCTTCTCCTCTCCACCTCCTCCTTCTTCTTGGTCTTCCCCCCTTCTTTTTCTGTTTTTTTTTCTTCTTTTTTTTTATTCTTTCTCTCACCGCCCTCCTCTTTCTCCTCTCGGTCTCTCTCTCTCTTCTCTCAAATCTTCTCGATCTCTCTCCCTTTGATTTTTCGGATCTCCTCTTTCTCTTCCCGATCTTCCTTTTATTTTCTTTATTTTCTTCCTTTTTCTCACCACCGCCCTCCTCTCTTTCTCCTTTCGGTCTCTCTCTTCCCTCTCCCAAATCTTCTCGATCTTCTCCTTTTTTATTTTCTTCCTTTTCTCTCCACCGCCCCCCTCTCTTTCTCCTTTCGGTCTCTCTCTCTCTTCTCTCAAATCTTCTCGATCTCTCTCTCTCCCTTTGATTTTTCGGATCTCCTCTCTCTCTTCCCTATCTTCCTTTTATTTTCTTTATTTTCTTCCTTTTCTCTCCACCGCCCTCCTCTTTTTCTCCTTTCGGTCTCTCTCTTCCCTCTCTCAAATCTTCTCAATCTTTTCCTTTTTCATTGAACCAAATCTTCCACTCATATATATATATATATATATATATATATATATATATATATATGCAATATCATAAAAGTCTTGCACAAGGGTTAAACGGACTTGGTCCAGACTGGTCTGACTTGAGTTGATTGGGCTGGACTGACTTGAACTAAACTGAGTTGACTGGATTGACTAAAATTAACTGGGTTCTCTCTCTATCATTTCATGGGCTACTTCCGCTGTCATTCCGTACAGAATTTTTTGATAGCCTTTACTCCATATTTTCTGTGTTCACTTTGTAGAACATTAAAAATGACGAATATTAAAGCTTGAATCAACTCATTTGGAAATAAAATTGCCAACCTATGAATTTTTGAAGTTTAAGCAGGTCAATTATCGATAACTTGGCTGACCATCTGCATGAGAACCTTCGGAGGCTTCTACCGGAAATATTTTACGTCCACTTTGTAGAGCACTAAAAATGGAACATAATGAGACTGAAATCAATTGATTTGGATATGGGATGATCAAAATATGAATTTTTTGAATATTAAATGACCATTTTCATATGTAATTTTGCATGGGACCCTCCAGACTTCTACCCGAGATTTTCCACGTCCACTTTGTAGGACATCACAAATGAAGAACAATAGCTTTCGAATCATCTGAATCTGATGTAGAACGGAAAAGATATGAAGCTTTGAAGTTCTAACGATGACTTTGCATGCAAGCTTGTATGGGACCCACTAGTGACTTCTACCCTGGATTTTTTATGTCCTCTTTGTAGAACATCATGAATGAATAATAATGGTCTTGGAATCATCTGAATCCGATGTCGGATGATCAAAATATGATGATTTGAAATTCAAACAATCTGACTTAGGATAATTTGCATAAAGGCCCCTGGGATTATTATTATTTATAATAATTTTAGAAACCTCCCTTATATGTATCATCCGACTAAAATGGTCATATCTTCTTCATTTGATATCAAAATTGAGCAATTCTAGTCTCATTTTGAAGATAATTCTATGACCTATGCATCCATGCAGATAATAGCCCATGACCCTGCTGTGGGGATCAGTGGAGAATCACAAATCTTTGGGTTAAAGGTCGAAAACCTACCATATTGGTTCACTTATGCCGAGGGTGCCAAAAATGGGGTGCTTACACCGTGATTGAATACCATTCTGGTAGTACACATTGTTGCAGTTGTGCTTACTTCTCCTTAAAATTTTATCATTGCCTTTCTGCTCAACGCATCTGCTACAACATTAGCTTTCCCCAGATGATACTGGATATCACAATCATAGTCCTTTAATAGTTCCAGCCATCTTCTTTGTCTCATATTCAGCTCCTTTTGATTAAATAAATAAGTAAGACTTCTATGATCCGATTTAATCTGGAACTTCTCTCCGTATTGGTAATGTCTCCATATCTTGACAGCATGTACTACTGCCGCCAACTCCAAATCATGAGTGGGATAATTTTTTTCATGTGTCTTTAACTGTCTTGAGGCATAAGCAACTACTTGTTCTCCTTGCATAAGCACACATCCTAATCCCAATCCTGACGCATCAGTGTACAGGGTAAATGGCTGTCCGGGAACGGGAATGGTCAAAATCAGGGCAAATATCAATCTGGTCTTCAATGTTTGGTAGCTCTTCTCGCATTTATCCGTCCACACAAACTTTTCATCTTTCTTAGTCAGACTGGTGAGAGGTACGGCAATCCAAGAATAGTCTTCCACAAATCTTCGATAATAACTAGCGAGACCCAGAAAACTTCTAGTTTCTGCAACGCTCTTTGGTGCTTCCTACTTTACAACAGCCTCGATCTTGTTGGGATCCACTTCGATTCCTTCAGCGGATACTACATGGCCTAGGAAGGCGACTTCACTTAGCCAAAACTCACATTTGGTAAATTTGGCATATAGCTTCTCTTTTCTTAAACGCTATAGAGTGGCGTTTAGATTCTTAATATGGGTTTCCTTGTCCTTGGAATATACCAATATATCATCAATAAATACAATAACCGACGTATCCAACATATCATGGAAAACCCAATTCATAAGTTCGATGAAAGTTGCTGGTGCATTTGTTAATCCAAAAGACATGACCAAGAACTCATAATGTCCATATCTGGTCCTGAAAGATGGCTTAGGAATATCGCCCTCTTTAATCTTCAACTGATGGTGGCCTGACCGAAGATCGATCTTAGAAAATACTTTTGCTCCTTGCAACTGATCGAACAAGTCATCGATCCGAGGTAGTGGATATCGATTCTTGATTGTCAGTTTATTCAACTCCCGATAGTCGATACATAATCAAACGCTACCGTCCTTTTTCTTTACGAACAATACTAGCGCTCCCCATGGTGATATACTGGGTTGAATATAACCCTTGTCCAGTAGTTCTTATAGTTGTACTTTTAATTCCTTTAGTTCCGTAGGAGCCATTCGGTAGGGTACTTTTGATACTGGTGCGGCTCCAGGTATAAGATCTATCACAAACTCTATGGCTCGGTCGGATGGTAATCCTAGTAGTTCCTCAAGAAATACGTCGGGGTAGTCCCGCATGACATCAATATCTTTCATCCATGGTGCTTCCTTGGTGAGGTCGACCACTGATACTAGATACCCGACTGCCCCCTTCTCAAGGCACTTCCTAGCCTTTAGTGCTGAGAGTATGAGCTTGCATTTACGGGAAAGTTTGGTTCCCGCAAAACTGAATTCTGCTCCTTCTTTGTCTGTTATCTTCTTTTCGGCTCATAGTAGGTTCGCAGAATGCCGGGCTAACCAGTCCATTCCCAAGATGACGTCAAAGTCTGCCATCCCCAGTTGGATCAAGGTTGCATCTAAGGTTTTCTCGCCAATGAGAACTAGACATGGCCCATAACCTTTCTCTAACTCCACTTCTAACCCCATCGATGACCGTACAAGTAGTTTGTAGTCCAATGTTTTGATGGGTAAATTCAGCTTCTTTCCAAATGACACTGATATAAAGGAATGAATAGCTCCTGAATCAAAGAGTACTCTAGCGGGTATGCCATTTATAGGTACGATACCTGTGATTTATTTTACTTAGTCTACATGCTCATATATTTGTAATACAACTTAAAAGGTTTTAGTCATACCTGTGACCACATCGGGTGATGCGGCAGCATCCTCGGATGTAACAGCATATACTCGTCCTTGATGTAACTGTTTCTTGGGCTTAGGACACTCCCTTGCCATATGTCCCGCTTGGTTGCAATTATAACATTTCGGACCTTTAGAATTTGGCTTTGGTTGCTGTTGAGTTACTGGGGTAGTCTTGGGTGCAGTAGCAAAGCCTTGAGCACAGAAGGGTTTAAATGTCCTGTTATTCCCTCCATTATAAGAATTTCCGGCTGGCCTTTTTATACTTCTGTTCTGTGTAAGGTAACTCTCCTTCTGGATCGATTCTATAACTCGAGCAATTTGGACAGCTTCATTATATATCTTCTTTTCCAAACCCAGAACGTGCTCTCTGATGCTTCCTCTAAGCCCCGTGACAAAACTATGGGTCTTAGTGTCTTCTTCTTGCATACTGAGTGGTGCAAAGAAAAACAACTCCTCATAACGCTATTGATATGCATCCACAGACATCTGGCCCTGATATAAACTCAGGAACTCCTTCGCCATAGAATCTTTGAAGCTTCGGCAAAATACTTCTCAAAGAAAGCTTCTTTATAAATAGACCAGGTCAATAAGGCGTGCTTGGTTCATAGATAGGTCCTGGTCGATTTCCACCAATGATGTGCATCGCCTTTTAGCATAAAGGTGGCACATAATACCATTTCTTCTTCTGTAATAGTCATCATAAGAAAATTTCTCTCCATCTCGTCGATCCAATGTGCTGGCCATATAGGATTATGATGGTTTATCGTTAAATTCCTTGGGCTTCATCTTCAAGAATCTCTCAACCAGTCGAGAGTGATCCATCTAATTTGGGGGTATGTCCCAAACATAGGTTGTGGATACTGATAATTAACCTGAGCTGCTTCTGGACCTGGTACTGGAATCTATACAGCTGGTGGTTGAGGTGTTTGAGGTGCTGGGTGGTTACCCACCGGTGCTGCATTGGTTTGTCCAATCGGCATCGGTGTAGCATGTGCTGCCTGGAACATAATCCCCATTGCTGCTTGCATTTGAGCCTGTGTGTATTGCATTTGTTGCAGCTGTTGCGCTAAGTTCATAACCACGGTTGCTAACTCCAATGGTGGAGGTGGCAAATTTGTAGGATTTTCCTGAACCGGATTTACTGGTGGTGCAACCTGTGGATTACCCTGTGCGTATATATTTCTTGGCTGGTTTCCTCCACGGGTGGTGGTGGTGGAACTACGTTTCGGCTTTGCCTGGTTACTCTACGTCCAGCCATCTTCCTTTGATATTGGTGATGCTTGAAACTCATTAACAAACGTGAGGCAATCATTTATACTTCATGTAGGCACGTTAACCGATGTTATTTCCAAAATTTCTAGATCATTCTGTGAAAAATACTGTCTTTTCTATGCAGGGTCGATGGTGGGGGTCGATGGTATGTCCAACCCTCGGTATCCGACCCTGGGAATGTACCTATTCTTCCTGAGAGCCGGGGGTCAATGCGGGGGTCGATGGGTGTCTGACCCCCAGGTGCGACCCCTGGTTTCCTGTCAGATTCCCGAGAGCTGGGGGTCGATATGGGGGTCGATGTGGGGGTCGATTATCCTGGTCGAATTCTCTGACCCCTGGACCAAAAATTAGATTTTTAAGGTCCGATTCTGGGTTCATTTCTCATTATTCCTTCCCCGTTTCGACTCGTCTCCCACCTCTGAGTTGCTACAGTGCCATTCCGCTATATTGGTCATTTCGGTTCCGTGTTTTGACGTCCACATCATTCCTACAGGTATGTCTTCTCACTTTCACCTGTTTTTAGGTTTTCATTTCTAGATTTTTGCCCATTTATCTTGTATTTATCAAATTAAACTTTTTCCAACCGTAAAAATTCAATTTTTATTGGGGGCTTTTGTTATTGGTGACTCGAGGAACGAAAGCCCTCAAAAAATTTTTGAGTTTTATCGGTTGGTTATCGAGAAACTTGAATTTTGCTCTTTTTTCCCTAATTTGTCAAAATTTTTGATTTCTCACAATTTCTTCAAATTGGATTCCATTAGTTAGAATTTCCTACTGTGTGAGTGTTGTAGGATATGTTAGAACCCACATAAGTCCTCCTGCCCCCATGTGTGGGTGACAAGTGAGGCTTTTGGCCAACTTACATCGTTATAATGTCAAAATTTTGGATTTTTCTACCCTACTAACATACTATCTGTTTTTCTTTCTTATTTGCAGATATCATGGCCCGTACCAAAGTACCTAGAGTCTGTGATCCTCTTCGTTTCTGCTCCAACGAAGCCGAGGCACAGTATGCCCACTTTGCTCGCAAGAAAGTGGAGGGTGGTCGTATGGTGAACTTGGTTGAGTTGCCTTGTTCAATGTGGAGAGAGCATTTGGTGATATGGGTTGGCTCCCAGTCATTACTTACGACGCGTGCACCCGTCCGGATTTGGTACGCTAGTTTTATTGTAACCTCCAGGTGGTGGGGGATTACAATGATGTGGAGAGGGGTGATGAGATGCGCATCACGAGCTACGTCAAAGGGGTTGACATCTCTTTTGATTATCGACAGCTGGCTGACCTGCTGGGCATTTCCTATGCTGGCCCCATGGTTCTCTATGCTCCTAGAGAGCCCCAGTTCTTCACTCTATAGATGAGGGTCGAGATCGATAATCAGCTCCTACGACCTGATCGCTGGCAGATGAGGGCACGTTATATGCGTCCAGCTCCATGGGTATATTGCAAAATCATTCAGCATAACCTGATCTCACAGAGTGGTCATTATGAGAGGGTTTCCCAGCTGACCCAGTATCTTCTATACAGTATTTGCACTAGGCAGCCCGTGTACCTTCCGTACATCATCATGCGTGCCATGATCACTGCTACGTTGCCCAGTCACACTGGTAACCTTCCTTACGGACATATGATCACTATCTTGCTTACCCGTCTGGGGGTTGATTTAGTGGATGAGAAGATTCAGGAGAAGTCCTTCTCATCGCCTCTAGATTGGGAGGCTATTTGCAAGATGGGCAGGCAGGATGCTTAGGTCAGTGATGAGGAGAGGAACGCGATGGTGCACCCTCGCACTCGCGTAGAGATAGCTGATGCTGAGTTCATACGAAGCCTGCTGGTGATAATGACTGTATGCATGGATATAGACTCTATACCACCTCCTTCACCTACACATGCGGCTGGAGCTAGTACTTCATATGCAGCTGGTCCTTCACATGCGGCTGGTCCTTCTCACCCACCTCCTATTATGATGGAGATATTGCATGAGATCAGAGAGGCTCAGTGCAGATCTGATCTGAGGATGGGGGAGTTACTAGACGCTCAGCGGGTGAGAGTGGATGAGCTACTAGACGCCCAGCGTACATCAGACATGAGGATGGGAGAGCTCATAGAGGCTCAGCGCCAGTCAGATATGCAGATGGAGGAGCTTTTGGGTGCTCAGCGCGGGACTGATCAGTGGGTAGCTGATCTTACAACTAGTCTTCAGACGACCCAGACTCAGATAGCCTAATTGACTAGAGTCTACGCTGAGGATTATGACAGAGATCGTGAGGCACCGCCTCCTCCTTCACCTCCAGCTTCATGATTGTATCTATTTTTTTTTGTACTACAGAGTAACTGTCTGCGTTGTGGACTGTACTCTGCTTTAGCTATGTATGTACGTTTGTTTCCCTCTCATTGTATTTAAAATTGTTTCCCCTTTAATAGATGCATTATTTTCTTTTCAAATTTGGTCTCAAACATCACTTGTGTTTATAGTGTGTTAATATTACAGTTTTTACTTTTATCCTATCTCAGTTCACAATTTATCGTGAATGTATGCCAGTTTAGCGGATACGGCCTGAGATGCTCTGATACCAAGTTGTTACACCCCAATTCCGCACACTTCAGAATGGTGTGATGAACCGCTAGCAAACCAACGATTCAACCAGGATCTCATACAGATGATATCCGTTTTATCTAAACCCCATACATCCATATTCATAATCAGAGTAAATACACAATAGCAGAAGTCTTATAGTAAAATGAACTAAGAATCTACTGTGATATTAATATTTTAATAACAAATTATTCTGTATCAACTAAGACATAAATAAATATCAAATACATGTCTTTACTAAATCCAAATAAAGAAAAGTAAAAATCTAATCGAATACACATGAGTTGCACTCGCAAGAGGGGTCATGTGTATCCACTTCATCTTCAACTTCCATCGCCGCTACGTGCCCATACACTGGAGCATTGACATAATCTTCAACTATAGTACCTGCATCATCAACTAAAAATATTCGACGTCGACGGGTGAGCACACATCATGGCTCAGTGAGCAAACAAAACAATGCAACAATACATATGCATGCAATCAATTCATATCTTTGGTTTGGTTTAAAGTTTGCAATGCGCAATAGAAATGTTGGGTGGTCAAAGGTTAAAGTTTATTGACCCCGCCTCTATACACAGGGTGTGGAAGTCTTCCCAAAGGTTAACGTTTATTGTCGTCCCCATCCACCCTACCATAACATTGTACAACAAAGGTTAACGTTTATTGCTGTACAGTGCCATACCAGCACGTAAGCCCCTGCTAGCGAGGGCTTGCAAACTGGGCTCACAACTAACCAATCCTAATGCCAAACAGTGTATCCAAGGCCTCACCCCAGCATCCCTCAAAATGTCCATAGAGATAGAGCTAAGGCCCCCCGGTAGAGTCAGAGACTACAAGGATCGAGACCACCTCCCTTGATACTCTACGACGTAATAGTTCTGCTAAAGTAATGGCGATACAACGATGCTAATGCACAAGACTTGAGTTAGAGATAGAGCTAAAGTGCTGAGACCCGCCAAAGGTTAACGTTTATGGACGTTCCCATCACACCTCTCCTGATACTCGCTCGCGTCAAGTACACCAACCACACACATATATTCACATGCCTATTCCTATCATCATCATCACCATCATGTTATAAACAATAAGGTAAATATTCATGAACAAATAATAAAAATATTGGATGACATGTTGTATGCACATTACAAATATATTCGCATAGGATCAAGCATGGCATTGGACTCAAGAAAAGAGAAAATAATTTGTTATTAACCAATTAGTTTAGAGTTCTGTTTCCTCACCTTAGCTTACTAATAATCCTCTTTCAAGCTTTAAAATCACCTTTATACTATTATTATAATGCTAGAAGACCTAACAAAGTCGATATATTTTAATTAGAATTAATTTTGATTTTTAAAACCATGTTTTTAACTGGGGGTCGGAGGTAGGGTCGGAGTAAAGATCGACCCTGGGCGCGACCACCCCTATTCTGGACTTCCCGAACACTGGGGGTCGATGCTCAGGGTCTGGTAGGGTCGATTGGCCATCGACCCCCTGTGGGTTTTGGTCGATTTTCTTCCTTTAGTCCATTCTTTATGTTTGGGGTCCTATGGCTTGCTCCTATAATCCATTCTACACATGTTCTATGGTCTAGAACCATGATTCTACCACCTGTATGGCTTTCATGAATTTCCCCCATGGTTTTCCATGAAAACCTAACCATGGGTTGATGGTTTGGGTTTCTCCGAGACCATACTCTCTGCATCATCTATCCTAAGGTCTTTAGCAATTCATGGAATTTGTATCCATACCTGAGAAGAATACTCCTTCTCTGCAACTCTTCTCCCTTGGCCTTCTTCTCTTCTTTCCTTCTCTTTTCCTTCTCTTTTCCTTCTCTTCCTTCTCTTATCTTTCTCTCAATTCAATTAGGGTTGTAAAAGGAGTAAAAGAGGCTTAAGGACGTCCTATTTATAGAGTAGAAACTCCTAAAATAAGTCCCATTGAGATTTGGAAGGAACCCCATCGAAATTATGAAACTTTCCTAATTTTCAGATTTACCAAGTACCGGGGGTCGATAGGGGGGTCGGAGATCCCTTCGACCCCTGGCTCCTAAACTGTCCGACCCCCCATGTAAAACTAGGGGTCTGACTTCTGTCTTGGGGGGGGTCCGACCCTCCCTTACTGGGTATGCGACCCTCCCCTTAATTTAAGTGTTTTTGGGTCAGTTTAATACCTGGGATCATGATCTCCTTCACGCACTTGGTCCATTTGGCTCATCTATGATGGGTAGACCTGGTTCAAGGTGGTAAGATCGGGTTAGTTTGATACGGGTCTTACACCACCTCCCCCAGCACCTCCAGCTTCTTGATGTACCTCTTTTATTTTTCTTTTTGTACTTCAGAGTAACTGTCCAGACTGTGGACTGTACTCTGCTTTGATCATATATATATAGACGTTTGTTCTTTCATTTTTTTTGGTTGTATATATCTTTGTTTCTCATTTAATAGATGCATCATTCTCTTTCAGTTTAGTCTCAAACAACACAGGTGCTTATGGTGTGTTATTATTATGTCTTTTATATTTTTATCCTATCTCAGTTCACACTCTTTTGTGAAAGTATATGGTTTCACAGATAAAGCCTGAGATGCTCTGATACCAACTTGTCACACCCCAATTCTGCACCATTCAGAACGGTGTGATGAACCGCTATAAACCAACGGTTCAATCAGGATCTCTAATAGGCGGTATCTATTAAAAATAAAACCATGCACATCCACAACCATAATCAAAATAAATACACAATAACGGAAGTCTTATAGTAAATGAACTGAGCATTTTAAGTGTAATAATCATAATTAAAATATCAAATTATTATTGTATCAACTGATACATAACTAAATAAAATATCAATTACATCTTTTTATAAATCCAAATTAAATCCTAATAGAATACGCATGAGGGGTCATGTGTATCCTCTAAGTCTTCAGCCTCCATTGCAGCAACACGTGCGTACACCGGATCATTCATATAATCTGCAACTGTGGTACCTGCATCATCAACTAAAAATATTCGACGTCGAGAGGGTGAGCACACATCATGGCTCAGTGAGCAAACAAAACAATGCAACAAACATATGCATGCATTCAATTCATATCTTTGGTCTAGTAAATGAGTTTGCAATGTGCTATAGAAAGGATAGGTGGCCAAAGATCACGTTTATTGACGCCGCACCTCTATACACGAGTGTGTGAAGCCACCCAAAGGTAACGTTTATTGCCGACTCACATGCACCCAATTCATGGACAATGTACACACAAAGGTCACGTTTATTGTTGTACCCGTTGCCCATACCCACGTAAGCCCCTGTTGGCGAGGGCTCGTAAACTGGGCTCACAACTAACCAATCCTAATGCCAAACAGTGTATCCAAGGCCTCACCCCAGCATCCCTCAATACGTCCATAGAGATAGAGCTAGGGTCTGGTGACCAGGATGAACCACAGTGTCACGTCCCCCCCTAATGCCATAGGACGTATTAGTTCCGTTAAGGTAATGGCGATACGACGATGTTAGTGGACAAGACTTGAGTTAGAGATAGAGCTAGAGTGCTAAGGCCCCGCCTATAACACCTTCCCCTGATACTCACTCGCATCAAGCACACCAACCACACACATACATCCACATGTCTATTCCTATCATCATCATCATCATCATTATCATAAACAATAAATAAATATGCATGAACAGTAATAATATAAATATTGGATGACATGTTGAATGCACATAAAAATCATACACGCATAAAATCATTCATGGCATTGGACTCAAGAATAAAAATAGTTTATTATTAATCAATTAGTTTAGGTCTTGTTCCCTCACCTTTACTTGATCGTAGGTCCTCTTTCAAGCTTTAAGAATCAACTATATATCGATATTATATCACTAGAAGACCTAACCAAGTCGATAGAATTTAATTAGAATTAATTCTGATTTTAAAAAGCATGCTGTTAACTGGGGGTCGATGCTAGGGTCGGAGGTTTGATCAACCCTGGGTGCGACCACCCCTATTCTGGACTTCCCGAACACTGGTGGTCGATGATCAGGGTCTGGTAGGTCGATTGACCATCGACCCCCCATGCGACCCCCTGTGGGTTTTATCAATTTTTCATCCTACAGTTCATTCTTCGTGTTTGGGGTCCTATGGCTTGCTTCTACAATCCATTCCACACATGTTCTATGGCCTAGAACCATAGTTCATTCACCTATATGGCTTTCATGATCTCCCCCCATAGTTTTCCATAAAAACCTAACCATGGGTGGATGATTTGGGTTTCTCCAAGATCATTCCCTCTTCTCTATCTATTCTAAGGTCTGTAGAATTTCATGGAGATAGTATCCATACCTGAGAATTAGGCTTGTTCCTCTGAAGCCTTCTATTTGATCTTCTTCTCCAGTTTCCTTCTCTTCTCTTTCTCTTCTCCTTCTCTTCTCTTTCTCTCAATCCAATTAGGGTTTTAAAAGGAGTGAAAGAGGCTTAGGGACGTCCTATTTATAGAGTAGAAACTCCCAAAATAAGTCCCATTGAGATTAGGAAGGAATCCCATTGAAATTAGGAAAGTTTCCTAATTTTCGGTTCATGCTATTTTTACCAATTTTCGGGGGTCGATGGGGGGGTCGGAGATCCCGTCGACCCCTGGTTCTTAAAATGTCCAACCCCTAGTATAAAACTAGGGGTCTGACTTTTATACTGGGGGGGTCCGACCCTCCCTTGCTGGGTATGCGACCCTCCCCCTATTTTTAGTGTTTTTGGATTAGTTTAATACCTGGGATCGTGATTTCCTTCACACACTTGATCCATTTGGTTCAACCATGATGGGTAGACCTGGTTCAAGGTGGTAAGACCGGATTAGTTTGATAGGGTCTTACATTTTTTACCTGAGAACAACTTATATTGATTGCCTCACATGTGCTATGATTCTTTACAAACACTACCACCACTGGAACAGGAAATGGCTGGGCGAAGAGTGACTAGACAAAGTCGTAACCCAATTCCACCACCACCACCTGTGGAGGAAGACAGCCACGTAAATTCTGAAGCACAGGAGAATCTGAATACAGCACCACCAGTAGCTAGTGGCCAGGAAAATCCTACAAACTTACCAGCCCCACCTACGGATTTAGCTACACCCGTAATGAACTTAACACAACAGTTGCAGCAAATACAGCAGGTGCAAGTCAATATCCAAGCTGCTATAGGGATGGCTTTTCCAGCTGCCCATACAACACCTATGCCAGCAAGCCAGGCCAGCACAGTACCGGGGGGAAGTAACACGGTACCCCACGCACCTCAAACACCAATCATGCAAGCCCAAGTATGGAATCCTGAGGTAGCTCAAGGCAGTTACCAGTATCAACCACCTATGTATGGGGCCTATGCTCTGTATCAGCTGGAACACTCCCGACTGATCGATCGTTTTCTGAAGATAAAGCCCAAAGAATAAAATGGTAAGCAAGCAGATCCTTTGTGGCCAGCACACTGGATTGATGAAATGGAAAGGAATTTTATGATGATGACAGTAAATGAGGAGGAGAAAGTACTGTGTGCAACCTTTATGCTGAAAGGTGATGCACACCACTGGTGGAAGTCCACTCGGACTTATCTGTTAACTAACCACACCCAATTGACCTGGGCTATATATAATGAAGCATTCTTTGATAAGTATTTCCCTAGAAGTTTTAGAGATTCTATGGAGAGAGAGTTCTTGAGTTTATATCAGGGGAAAATGACCATTGATGCATATCAATAGCGTTATGAGGAGCTATTTTTCTTTGCACCCGCAAGCATGCAAGAGGAAAATACTAAGACCCGAAGGTTCGTCATGGGACTCAGGGGGAGCATCCGTGAGCATGTTCTGGGCTTGGAAAAGAAAGTTTACAACGAAGCAGTACAAATTGCTCGAGTAATAGAGTCAAGCCAGAAGGAGAGCTACTTTGCTCAAAATAGGGGTATTAAAAGGCTAAACAGAAATTCATACAACGGAGGGAATACAAGGACATTCAAACCCTTCCGTACTCAAGGCTTTAATGCTGCAGCCAAGACTACTCCAGCAGCTCAACCACAATAAAAGTAAAATAATGAAGGAGTAAAATGCTATAACTGCAATCAAGTGGGACATTATTCCAGAGAATGTCATATGTCCAGGAAGCAACTACAGCAAGGAAGAGTTTATGCTGTTACATCTGAGGATGCTGCCGCATCGCCTGATGTGGTCATAGGTATCACCTGAACCTTTCATTTTGTGTTACATTATGTGAGCATGTAGACTAAATTAAAGCAAATCATAGGTATCGTACCTATTAATGGCATACCCGCTAGAGTACTCTTTGATTCTGGAGCTACTCATTCTTTTATATCTGTGTCATTTGGAAAGAAGCTGAATCTACCCCTCAAATCTTTAGACTACAAACTGCTTGTACGATCGCCTATGGGATTAGAAGTGGAATTAGAAAGGGTTATGGACCATGTCCAACTCTTATTGACGAGAAGACTTTGGATGCAACCTTGATTCAACATGAGATGGTAAACTTTCACGTCATCTTGGGAATGGACTGGTTAGCTCGACATTCTGCAAACCTATTATGCACAGAAAAGAAGCTGACATTTAAAGACAAGGAAGGAGCAGAGTTTAGTTTTGCGGGAACCAAACTTTCCTATAAACGAAAACTCATCCTCTCTACATTAAAAGCAAGGAAATTCATCGAGAAAGGAGGAGTTGGGTATTTAGTATCAGTGGTCGACCTCACCAAGGAAGCACCACGAATGGAGGATATTGATGTGGTGCGTGACTTTCTAGATGTATTTCCTGAAGAACTACCAAGACTACCACCCGACCGAGCGACAGAGTTCGTTATAGACCTGATACCTAGAGCCGCACCAGTATCTAAAGCACCTTATAGAATGGCTCCTACTGAATTAAAAAAATTAAAAGTACAGTTACATGAATTACTGGATAAGGGTTACATCAGACCTAGCATATCACCATGGGGAGCGCCAGTATTAATTGTAAAGAAGAAGGACGATAGTGTTCGACTGTGTATAGACTACCAGGAACTGAATAAGCTGACAATTAAGAATCGATACCCATTGCCTCGGATCAATGACTTGTTTGATCAGTTGCAAGGTGCCAAGGTGTTCTCCAAGATCGATCTTCGATCAGGATACCATCAGTTAAAGATTAAGGATGGTGATATTCCGAAGACAGCATTCAGAATTAGATATGGACATTATGAATTTTTAGTCATGTCTTTTCGATTGACTAACGCATCCGCAACCTTTATAGAACTCATGAATCGGGTATTCCATGATATGTTGGATACGTCAGTCATTGTGTTTATTGATGATATATTGGTCTACTCCAAGGACAAGGAAACTCATGTCATGAATCTAAGAGCCGCTCTGCAGCGATTAAGGAAAGAGAAGCTTTACGCCAAATTTACAAAGTGTGAGTTTTGGTTAAAAGAGGTCGCTTTCTTAGGCCATGTTGTATCCGCTGAAGGAATTAAAGTGGATCCTAGCAAGATTGAAGCCATTGTGAAGAGGGAAGCACATTGTGAAGTGGGAAGCACCAAAGAGCATTGCAGGAATTAGAAGTTTCCTAGGTCTAGCTGGGTATTATCGATGATTCGTGGAAGACTATTCCAGATTTGCCGTACCTCTCACCAGTTTGACTAAGAAGGGCGAAAAGTTTGTTTGGACTGATAAATGGGAGAAGAGTTTTCAAACATTGAAGGCTAGATTGATATCTGCTCCGATCTTGACTATTCCTATTCCAGGACAGCCATTTATCTTGTATACAGATGCGTCGGGCTTGGGTTTAGGATGTGTACTTATGCAAGGAGAACAAGTAATTGCGTATGCCTCAAGACAACTGAAGACACATAAGAAGAACTATCCCACTCATGACTTGGAATTAGCAGCAGTAATACATGCTGTCAAGATATGGAGACATTACTTGTATGGAGAGAAATTTCAGATTAAATCAGATCATAAGAGTCTCACGTATCTTTTTAATCAGAAGGAGTTGAACATGCGACAAAGAAGATGGCTAGAATTATTAAAGGATTATGATTGTGATATCCAGTATCATCATAGAAAGGCTAATGTAGTTGCTGATGCACTAAGTAGAAAAGCAATGATAAAATCTCAAGGAGTGGTTAACACAACTGCAGCAATGTGTACTATAGGAAAAGTGTTCAATTACAGTAATGAGCAGTTCGTGATAGATGCACCGGGTGAATCAACCAACCAAGGGTTTATTCATCGGTTTTCAAATATGTTCGCAACATTGAAGATTGTACCTGATATAATTGATGAAGTGAAAGCAGCTATTAAATCAGATCCTTATCTAAGATCAGTATAAGAAGACATCGAAAAAGATAGGACTATTCCTGAGTTCACCTTAGATGATGAAAAGGTACTGAAGTACAAAGGAAGAATATGTGTTCCTGAAACAGAAAATTTGGACATTAGACACCGACTAATGAAGGAAGCTCATACCACCGCCTATTCAGTACATCCTGGAAGTACAAAGATGTATCATGATTTGAAGAAATTATATTGGTCAAGAGGAATGAAAGCAGATGTAGCTAAATTCGTGTCTCAATTCCTAAATTGTCAAAGGGTGAAGGCTGAACGACAAAGACATGCAGGACTGGTGCAACCACTGCCAGAACCAGCATGGAAATGGGACTGCATTACTGTGGACTTTGTCACCGGGTTACCATTGACTCCTCGAGTAGTTGATGCGGTTTGGGTGATTGTAGATCGTCTGACTAAGACAGCTCGCTTTATAGCAATACTACCACATTATACCCTGGAGAGGTTAGCCAAGCTATATGTGGATAACATTGTCAGATTACATGGTGTACCTGAAAGCATTGTGTCTGACAGAGACCTACGCTTTACTTCAAAGTTTTGGAAAGGATTACAAAAGGCTATGGGTACAACGTTGAAGTTCAGCACTGCATTCCATCTTCAGACAGACAGACAGTCGAAGCGTACCATTCAGATTTTAGAAGACATGCTTTGAGCCTGTGTAATTGATTTCAGACGATCATGGGATGAGAAGCTACCATTGATCGAGTTCACCTATAACAACAGCTACCAGGCTACTATACAGATGTCACCTTATGAAGCACTGTATGGGAGGAAGTGTCGAACTCCTTTGTTTTGGAATGAAGTTGGTGAACGTAGCATCGTTGGACCAGAATTTATTGTAGAGACTTATCGAGTAGTTGACATTATCAAGGAAAGAGTTAGAACAACTCAGAATCGTCAGAAACAATATGCAGATTCTCGACGAAGAGACCTTGAATTTGTCATAGGTGATAAGGTATTCTTGAAAGTATCACCTATGCGAGGTTTAAAACGATTCGGACAGAAAGGGAAGCTAAGTCCGAGATATGTCGGGCCATATGAGATTCTAGCCAAACATAGAAAAGTGGCTTATCAGTTAGCACTACCACCATCTATGTCAAGTGTGCATGATGTATTTCATATCTCCTTATTAAAGAAGTACGTCAGAGACCCAACGCACGTTTTGATAGCAGATCCACCAGATCTAACTGATGATTTGACATTCGAAGTAGCACCAACTGAAATCACTAGTCGAAAGGTTCAACGTCTACGTAACCGTGACATATACTATGTTAAAGTCATCTGGAGGAGCCGAGATATAAAAGAGATCACATGGAAAGAAGAGAATGCTATGCGGAAGCAATATCCTCACCTTTTCGACTCAGATGGTATGCACAAATTTCGAGGATGAAATTTTTAATAAGAAGGGGAGAGTTATAAGACCCGTATCAAGCTAACCGGTCTTACCACCTTGTACCAGGTCTACCTATCATGGTCGAGCCAAGTGGACCAAGTGCGTGAAGAAAATCACAAGACCAGGTATGAGTCTAACCCAAAAACAGTAAATGTGAGGGTAGGGTCGCATGCCTAAACAGATAGGGTCGAACCAACCTCAACAGAAGTCCAACCTATGATTTTCTAGTCGTAGGGTCGCATGACTAGAAAAACGTAGGGTTGACGGATCCTGCGACCCTACGTCTGACCCAACGATGACAGACAGAAACCGTAAATTATGAAACTTTCCTAATTCCAAGGGCTTCTTTCCTAAACTCAATGGGACATATTTTGGAGAATTTTCCTCTATAAATAGGACGTCCCTTAGCCTCTTTCACTCTTTTTAGTACCCTAATTGAAAGTGAGAAAAGAGAGAGAGAAGGAAAAGAAGAAGAGAAGGAAAATTGAAGAAAAAACTAAGGAAGATGAGGAAGTTCAGAGAAACCTCTGAATCTCAGCCAACTTCAGGTATGAATCTAAGTCCCTTCATAAAGTAGGAGCCTAGAATAGAATAGGAAGATGTTAGGATTAAAAGAAACCCAAATCATCCATCCATGGACAAGTTCCAAAGGAATCCATGGAAGTAATCATCATAGGCAATGGAAGTGTGTAAAAATCATAGTTATGAGCCATAGAACAATCTTAGAATGGACCTACAAGACCATAGGATCGACCACATGCCCCTCGGGAAGTCCCAGGGAGGGTGTGGTTGAATGTAGGGTCGATTGGTAACCGACCCCACGTCCGACCCTACAACCTAGGGTCGATTGGTGCTGCCCTACCTGCGACCCTACCATTTCAGCTAGTCTAAATTTGTTTGAATTAATTCTAATTAAAAATGTATCGACTTGTTAGGCATTTCTAGTGATTTCAAGGTGATTCATAAAGCTTGAACGAGGATCTACACTCAATCAAAAGTGAGGGAATAAGACCTAAACTAATTGACTAATAATAAACTGTTTTCGTTTATTGAGTCCAATACCATGTATGATTCTATGATTGTATGATTGTAATGTGCATATCACATGTCATCTACTATTCCTATTATTACTGTTCATGCATATTTAATTCAGTTTATTTACAACATGTTGATGATGATGATGCTAGGAATAGGCATGTGAATGTTTGTGTATGGTTAGTGTACTTGATGCGAGTGGGGCATCAGGGGAATTGTGATGCAGTGCGGTCCTAAGCACTTTAGCCCTATCTCTACTCAAGTATTTTCCACTGACATCGTCGTATCGCCATTACCTTAGCAGAACTATTACGTCATAGGGCATCAGGGGAGGTGGTCTCGGACCGTGTAGTCTTTGACTCTGCCAGGAGGCCTTAGCTCTATCTCTATGGACGTATTGAGGGATGCGTGGGTGAGACCTTGAATACACTGTTTGACATTAGGATTGGCTAGTTGCGAGCCCAGTTTGCAAGCCCTCGCCAACAGGGGCTTACGTGTTGATATGGGTAAAGCATCAGGGGAAGTGTGATGCAGTGCGGTCCTAAGCACTTTAGCTCTATCTCTATTCCATGGTGGGGTGGATGTAGATGACAATGGTGTTTGATCCATTAGGTGGGCTTACACACCCTGTGTATAGAGGCGAGGCGGCCACCGAACCTTTCTATAGCACATTGCAAACTTATGAACCAGACCAAAGATATGAATTGAATGCATGCATATGTTTATTGTATTGTTTTGTTTGCTCACTGAGCCATGATGTGTGCTCACCCTTTCGACGTCGAATGCTTTTAGTTGATGATGTAGGTACCACGGTTGAAGAATATACAATTTCTCTTATGTATGGACATGCGGCGGCGAAGGATGCTGAAGTTATGGTGGAGTCGCATGATTCGTCATGCGAGTGTAACTCTTGTGATTTCGATTAAAATTTTATTTAATTTATACAGACGATGTAATTGATTAAATATTTTATTTTATGTCTTAGTCAATGGAGAATAATTGGATAATTTATTATTTTATAATTGTTAGACTCTCAGTTCATTAGTATAAAGACTTCCGCTATTGTGTATTTACTCTGATTATTGTGGTGGATGTGTATGGTTTAAGAAAACAGACACAGCCTATTTGAGATCCTGGTTGAACCGTTGGTTAAGTAGCGGTTCATCACACCATCCTCAATAACAAAGAATTATCTTCGACACCCTCGACTGCCCCAAGGGCCTCAAAGCTCGGAGGGTGGATAATTATCCTAAGGGATAAAATTAGCTTCAGCACCAAAGACAAGGTCGAAGGTGCCGAAGAACAGAGGGTCGATTCAATCGACAAAAACCTCAGTAACAAAGAATTATCTTCGACACCTTCGACTGCCCCAAGGGCCTCAAAACTCGAAAGGTGGATTATTATCCTATAACTATCCTATAGCGCAAGAAAAGAAAAACCATATTGGAGAATCATATGTAAAGCATGTAAAATATTACCATTAATTTGGAAAGGAAATGTACAAGTGTACACAAAAAGAAAAGAAAAACAAAAGAATAATACATTATATCCTCATTTATGGCTCGACAGGAGGGAGATCTTGCCCCTTGGAGGAAGGAGCATCCTCACTTTGAGAAAAAGGAGCGACAGGAAGGAGAATAGGCTGATCCTTGGATCCAAATTGTAAAGGCTCGATAGAGGGTTGTCCATAAAGTGAAGGCAAGGCCAGAGGAGTGGATGCCCTAGGAGATGCAATAGGGCCAAGAAGTTTCTTGAAGGCGCTTATTGGCGACAGATCAATGTGGGGGTAGCTTGCCCAGACAAAGTCTCGAATCTCTGTCAGCATAAGCACCACCAATTTCACCAAGGACTCAGTTACAGTCTTCTTATATTTGACCCCAGTCTTGAAGCCCTCCACTGCCTTCATTTCAGCCTCTTTGGTTTGGACCTTAGAAGAAACTATGAGCTTAGTCAAGGCAGCATCATGAGCTACTCGCTCATCTTCAAAAACCTTTTCCACAGCTGCAGTAGTGTTCTTAGCACTCCGGAGCTCTTCTTCAAGGCGACCTAGGGTATCCCTCAATTTTTGGTATGCCCTCCTATCTTGACCAGCTTGTTCTTGCGCGTCGTCTCATTCTTTCTCCATCTTGGTCTTCTCAGTCTCAGCCTCTTCAAGTTCCCTTTTGAGCTTTTTCAGCTCCTCCTTAAGATCCTTAGCGTGACCCTAGGATCTCAGCATCTCCTCCTGACATTCCTTGGCAAGGCTATTAGATTCGTCACAGTGAAGCTCCACGTCAGTTATCCGTTGGAGAGATAAGTTTATCATGGTGTTGAAATCCACCATGGCAGCCCAAGTACCAATTAAATAGTGACTAGCCTGTAACTGAGGGATAAGTCACAACACAAAAACTTGTTAAGGAGAGGAAAAAAGAAATGAAATAGTACCTCTACATGATAACATGCTTCCCGCTGAAAGGCCTCATGAAATAATATCCCGTCATAATCGAGAACGCCCACAGGAAGCCTCATGGCCCGGATAAGCTCCCCGCTACAACAGGGCTCCGGAGGGCCGACTGACGACCTGAGATACAAAGGGGGTAACATCCTCCTCAACGTTCTTGGGATGATCGAATTTCCTAGCAGGATCCTCACGGTGATCGATGCTTAGACAGAAGATGAAAGGTGTAAGACCCGCACTCCACTAACCCGGTTTAACTGTATCGTTCCAGGTCTTCCCATCATTCCTGGACTAAGTGGACCGAGCATGTGAAGATGGATCACAAACCAGGTATAAAAATCTACTCAACACCCAAAACTGTATGCATATGGTCGGATACCTGGGTAGGTACGGTCGATCATATGAAAAGAAACAATGGTCACTGATCAATGACCCTACAGTCGATGATTTTGACCCTATGGTTGACAGATTTTACGACCGTAGCCATCGACTGTGAGACCCCAGATTAGACTCTGAGTTTTGGAAACTTTCCTAAACTAAGGGATTTCTTTCCTAATTGAAAGAGGACTCTATATGGAGAGTTTTCCTCTATATAAAGGATGTCCCTCAGTCTTTTTCACTCTTTTAGAACATTAGTAAACCCTAGAGAAAGAGAAGGGAAGAGAAAGAAGAGAAGGAGAAGAAGAAAAGGCTAAGGAGAGGATTTTGCTGAGAAGAGATCAAAACTCTAGAGATGTAAATTCTAAGGAATAAGAGTTCTATGGAGGTTAAGAGATATCAACCTATTATGATCTATGTGATTCCTTGAGAAAATCCCAAGGATAACCATGAGGGATGAGTTTGATTATTAGGGTTGATAAGAAATCACTAATGATGGCTATAGGATGACCTTAGGATAAATCCAATTGAAGAGCAAAAGATTTGACCCAGGAAGAACTCGAATCACATGTAGTCTATGACCAGAAATCTCAAGGTCGCAGCTACGGTTGACCATAGCATAACCAGCCTGATCAGAGGATCGACCATAGGACTAGGGAAGATTCAGAAATCATATGGTCGTAGCTACGATCGCACTATATGCGATCATAGAGTATCGACCATAGGTAGTAAGGTCGACACAGTATAAGACCATAGGACCAATCAGACACCTATCAGTGCTCTATTTTGATTTTTCACTACTGTAACATGTCACATATGAACCCTAACTTAAATTCATATAACTTTTAGGTTGTTAAATTGATTGAAAGATAATTGCAATG
>CM053266.1:8029431-8126931 GCA_028583415.1 Protea cynaroides | reverse complement strand
CTCGTAAATGACCAAAGGAATGAAAGCAGAAGTCGAAACTTGGCCGCGATGCCTGGAGATGCTTGAACCAGAGGCCTCATTTTTGGGGTTAGTCTCTACCCTATCACTGGGTTTCTTGGACATAGCCATTACTTACTTGGAAAGCAATGAAACTCTAACAGCAAACTGTGTTGACAGAAGGAGAATGTAAAGCAGTGGAGAACTCAAACCAGAGCAAAAGAAGGAAGAAACAAGAAGAAGGAATTAGAAGGGACGAGGGCTTTATAAATATTTGAATGTAGGCTATAATGGCCTACGAATCTGAAAAACAACGGAAACCGTGGCATTGAGATGGTAGGGGCACACGTGGCAACCCCCTATATGCTCCAACCCCAGTGCATTTATGACAGAAATGGTATACCAAACGTCTCTTTTGGAAAAAGAGGCGAGTGGCGGGACCCACTAAATCTTCGGAAAAATTTGAAAATTCTGCTCGAAGGATAGCCATTACAGCTCCTCAAGAGGCAACCTCACAAGTCTCGGCCAAAGAATGGAAACCATTATTGCTCTCCCTACCTTCAAAAAGCAAGCAAGAGCAAGGGGCATCTGATAAAGGGGAGGGTGTCTCCCCCAATAGAGTTTTGACACGTATACACCGGGGCCCAAATCCTCCTGGGAAATGCTTGAAGTTAAGCCTAACTTGGGAGAAAGGCCCAAACCAAACGGCCCACTTTGGGAACCTCGGATAATAGGCTTGGCTCAACTTTAAAGGATAAAACGGCAATGAGCGCCTCAGAGCCTCGCCAATATGAGGATCTTGAGGCTTTACCATCGGGAGGCCTCGAAGCCTCGCCATTGTTGTCACACCCCAATTCCACACACTTCAGAATGGTGTGATGAACCGCTAGCAAACCAACGATTCAACCAGGATCTCGTACAGACGGTATCCGGCTGATCTAAACTTCATATATCCACATTCATAATCAGAGTAAATACACAATAGCGAAAGTCTTATAGTAAAATGAACTGAGAATCTACTGTAATATTAATATTAAAATAGCAAACTATTTTGTATCAACTAAGACATAAATAAGTATCAAATATATGTCCTTAATAAATCCAAATAAAGAAAACTAAAAAAAATCTAATCGAATACATATGAGTTGCACTCGCAAGAGGAGTCATGTGTATCCCCTTCATCTTCAACTTCCATCGCCGCCACGTGACCATACACTGGAGCGTTGACATAATCTTCGACGGTAGTACCTGCATCATCAACTAAAAATATTCGACGCCGAGGGGGTAAGCACACATCATAGCTCAGTGAGTAAACAAAACAATGCAACAATACATATGCATGTAGTCAATTCATATCTTTGGTCTGGTTTAAAGTTTGCAATGCGTAATAGAAAGGTTGGGTGGTCAAAGATTAACGTTTATTGACCCCGCCTCCATACACAGGGTGTGGAAGTCCGCCCAAAGGTTAACGTTTATTGTCGTCCCCATCCACCCTACCATAACATTGTACAACAAAGGTTAACGTTTATTGTTTGTGCGAGGCCATACCAACACGTAAGCCCCTTGCCGGGCGAGGGCTTGCAACCCGGGCTCGCAACTAAGCAATCCTAATGCCAAACATTGTATCCAAGGCCTCACCCCAAATCCCTCGGAACATCCATAGAGATAGAGCTAAGGCCCGGGGGAGGCGAGACTACAAGGACCGAGACCACCTCCCCGAGCTCACGATAGCGCTAAAGTAATGGCGACGATGCTAATGCACAAGACTTGAGGTGAGACCACCTCCCCGAAGTTACATTTATGACGCACACACATACATTCACATGCCTATTCCTATCATCATCATCATCATCATCATCATCATGTTATAAACAATAAAGTAAATATGCATGAACAAATAATAGAAATATTGGATGACATGTTGTATGTACATTACAAACATATTCACATAGGATCAAGCATAGCATTGGACTCAAGAAAAGAGAAAACAGTTTGTTATTAACCAATTAGTTTAGAGTTCTGTTTCCTCACCTTAGCTTGCTAATAGAGCCTCTTACAAGCTTTAAGATCACATTTATATTGTTATTATATTGCTAGAAAACCTAACAAAGTCGATAGAATTTAATTAGAATGAATTTTGAATTTAAAAACCATTCTGTTAACTGGGGGTCGGAGGTAGGGTCGGAGTAATGATCGACCCTGGGTGCGACCACCCCTATTCTGGACTTCCCAAACACTGGGGGTCGTTGCTCAGGGTCTGGTAGGGTCGATTGGCCACCGACCTCCCATGCGACCCCCTGTGGGTTTTGGTCGATTTTCTTCCTTAAATCCATTCTTCGTATTTGGGGTCCTATGGCTTGTTCCTATAATCCATTATACACATGTTCTATGGTCTAGAACCATGATTCTACCACCTATATGGCTTTCATGATTTTCCCCCCATGGTTTTTCATGAAAACCTAACCATAGGTTGATGGTTTGGGTTTCTCCGAGATCATACTCTCTGCATTATCGATCCTAAGGTCTTTAGCAATTCATGGAATTAGTATCCATACCTGAGAAGAATACTCCTTCTCTGCAACTCTTCTCCTTTTGCTTTCTTCTCTTCTTTCATTCTCTTTTCCTTTTCTTCCTTCTCTTCTCTTTCTCTCAATTCAATTAGGGTTGTAAAAGGAGTAAAAGAGACTTAGAGACGTCCTATTTATAGAGTAGAAACTCCTAAAATAAGTCCCATTGAGATTTGGATGGAATCCCATCGAAATTATAAAACATTCCAAATTTTTAGATTTACCGAGTACCGGGAGTCGATAGAGGGGGTCAGTCCCGTCGACCCCTGGTTCCTGAAGTGTCCGACCCCCCATGTAAAACTGGGGGTCTGACTTCTGTCTTGGGGGGGTCCGACCCTCCCTTGCTGGGTATGCGACCCTCCCCTTAATTTAAGTGTTTTTGTGTTAGTTTAATACCTGGGATCGTGATCTCCTTCACGCACTTGGTTTATTTGGCTCATCCATGTTGGGTAGACCTGGTTCAAGGTGGTAAGACTGGGTTAGTTTGATACGGGTCTTACAATTGTATGCGCCTTAGAGCCTTGCCAATATGAGGATCTCGAGGCCTCGCCATCGTGGAGGCCTCGAAGCCTCACCATCGTGAAGACCTCGGAGCCTCGCCATCATGGAGGTCTCGAAGCCTCGCCAGCATGTATGGCTCGGAACCTCAGAACTCTACAAGATCGAGAGCCTCGCGCCTCGTCGAAGATGGACCCTTTGAATAAATCTTCGAGTCTCACGCCAGCTAGATATTAACAAGTAATTGGGGGCCCACCCTGAGAATCCCTAATGCGGACAACGAGATTCTTCACATATTGGCTATGGAGCAATCAACAAAATCTCAAAAAGAGAGCTAACTGTTGAGTGACTCAATACAGATTTTTCTGATCAGCGGGTGTAAACCACGCTCAAAGGGAGGAAATTACACCACAACAGAGGACATGTCCAACATCCACACTCAGGTCACTCCCAGCTTAAAGGGAGGGAACAGATACATGTAAAGGACACAGCAAAAAAAAAAAAAAAAAAAAAAAAAACCTTAGCTTTCAAGCTTAGAGCAAATTAGCTATCCAAATCTCCCTGACAAAAGGGACGGTCTTCCGTGTCTGTCCCATATTGCTTGTCCAGCGAACTAACTTAGGCATCAAAGTGGCCATAGGGTGTAACCACCTGACCAACACTACGGTGTCATTTCTCCCTTGTGCAAGAAATCTGATCGAGCTAAGGACCAGTCAGTTCGGTGCAACAACACTAAATATGGTAGAAATTTAAGCAGAATATTAAATCATGTTGTGCTATAGCTATAAAAGTTTTATTTTTTATCTGAAACTTCCCTAGCCTTTAATTTCACTTGCAACCAATCTGAACTTTTATTGGCATAATATCTAGGGGAGGGGATCTCTGACCTGGAGACTAGAGAAATTTAGTACTATAGAGACAGGAGGGGGCATTTACAGAATCCCGTATACAAAGGGTTGGGACTTTGAAGTTGATCTTTGTTGACCAGACGATCTCTGCCAACCACGTTTGGTCAGCAGAGCAGAAAACTTCTCCCTAATACCCGTGAAGCAAGAGGGGAGGGGGGGGAGGGGAGGGGAGGGGGGGGGGGGGGGGAGGAAAAAGAAAAACAGAAAACAGATCATACAAGTTTCAGGCATGCTGATAAAGATCAAGGTACTATGATAAAAATAAAAAAAGGCATGATTTTTTCATCACCTAAAGTGAAGAGGAATATCTTCCCCTTTGGTGTTTGACGTTCAACATCAGGATCTTTTATGTTCCTATGCCTTGGTTTCCTTCACTGTAAATGAAAGAAAACTTTATGAGGAAATAATTGGAGAGAAGACGAGATGCTCTAAGTTAAAATTAGAATCAAGTAGAAACATGATACATAATAAATAGGACCTTTTTACCAAAATAAATAGGACCTTTGCTAGAATGGAACTGGGAGTGGAAGGACAAATAGGACTTGTGTGGATGACGGGTAAATCATCGCAATAGGCTGTAATAAATTTATTATTCTCTTTGGTAATATAAAAGAGTTGAATTTGAATATTATAAATAAAAGGGAAAATTATTTTGGTGTCCTACTTTGATGAGACATGAGATGATGATATGAGAATTCAAATCATTGGATAGATAGTACATGATCTGATCTGGATTAACCACATATGAAACTGTAAGGTGTAACTCAATCATATATTTCCTGTATATTGGCATGTATCGTTAGGTATTTTTGTGCACATCCACGGTAATTCAGCCTCTATGTGCACTCTCATATTTTTGAATTTTCTAAACTCTATTTTGCTACATGGCAAATTTTGTTCGGGTTAAAATTTTATAAGTGAGCAAGGGATTTTGGGGTCTAACTTCCATAAAATTTGACCCAGTCCACATTGTCCTAATATCGATCTGCTTTGATCAGCTTTATTAAGGCAGACTGTTTGGAATTTTTTAGACTAAACAATATAAAATTTAAAGGGAAAAAACGGCATGTTGCGCGTAATGCAGACCCTCTCACATTCTTTGACACTTCCTCTGCTTCCTTGACAAATTCTTTGCTCCCTGATTCTCTCTTTCTCTCTCTCTCTCTTCTCTCTCTTTCTCTCTTCTCTCTCTCTCTCTCTCTGCTTGGAATGTAAAATACCAATATACTCCACTAGCTTTTATCCTTCTCCATATATATATATATATATATATATATATAAGAATAAATTCTTACCCATCTCAAATCAATCTGAGAGATTTTTTGTATTTCTGAATTGATTATAGGATAAGGGGTAACAGTTCTCAAACATGCATAAATACAAATATGTAATAAATGTTAACCTTATAAAACCTATGAAACTGAAAACTGAAACCCAAAAAACCTTAGGGAAAACTAAGTACTTTTCCTGTAGTTTGCTTTAATCACATACACCCATTATCTTTTGCCATAATGCAACTGCACCCAAGCCGTTAGGTAGACTAACAGAAAAATTAAAAAGACCGTTTTACCCACTATTTTTTTTGCTCCTGTTCGATTTGCTTGAATCAGATTGAGTAATTAGATGGGTCTAGAAGCAGTCATTGATGCCACTCTAGAGTTCTTGCACAAGGCTGTTAAGCCGATCATCTTCCTCCTTTCTGCCTTTGTCTCCTTTGGCAACTTTCATCTTTGGGAACTTGGAGGAAGACAAAAGAGGCAATGTCTATTTCAGTTGTGGTACCAAGAAGGAACGATACTTTGAGAAGCTTGAAGGAAGAGCAGTAGTGCTTGGGTTCACTGGGATTCCAGGGGTTAAAATCGGCCAAAGGGCAGTAGGAGTTGAAATAGCCCAAAGGTCCGTAGGGGTTAAAATCACCCAACGATTTATTCTATCGTTGGAGAGGATATTGAGTAGAGAAATGATAGGGAGTCTCTCTCCTTCAGCGACGGGTCTGAGTTACGACCCTGTTGCAAACATCAATCTCGAGAGCATAGGTAAACAACGAATTCAAGCTCGCAATAGCTGACTAATGAGGGGTACCAAGAAAGGACACCTAACCAGAGGAAGGAAAAATGAATCGATGATCCATCGGACATCAGACTTTCAGAAGGAAGTTCTTGGCAATTGTGTAAGACACATGGCAGCGGAAGATGAGCTCTTTTGTTACACGAAATGATGCACAACAATTCGTGGTCTTCTTTTGCACCTACCATTAATGATAGACTAAAAGAGAAAATCACTGACTAAAGTAGAAGAATAGTATTAACATTAAAAAAAATTATAGATAAGGCCATGTCATCAGTTATCATAACAGATATAGTTTGTGTGAATCTTATTTTAAAAAGTAAGAAAAGTTAATATAATTATCGCATAAAAAATAGACACGTCGCAAACTAAAAAAAAAAAAAAAATTTAAGAATCCATCAAGACAGCGCCTTCTTTCCACCCTCATGACGCCTTCAACACGCTCCCCGCCTTCATGCCTTAATATGTCCAAATCGTGATGTGTCTATTCGTAACATGAGTCATGCATGAGTCCTCATGACTCATGCTTAGAATAGTATGTGTCCCATGCACCATGACAAAAATAAGGGGAAGTAACCCACACGTGGACGACATGCAATTTGGAATCTTTTTTCAACAAGGAAACCAGGGTAGGCCGGGTACCTACTCAGTGCGGATGTAAACCCACGTGGATTTTACAAAAACAAAAAAAAAAAAGATGGATTTTTTATATAAAGTGGGTCAACGGTAATCGTCCACCAACCATACCAAAACTTTTTATTTTATTAACTCATGTACAATCATTTGAATTATTCTACTGGAAAAAAGAAAAAAAAGAGATTATAATTCTATATAATTTTGAAGTCAAAAATTTCAAATGGTATACATGTAGACACTTAGAATCAAGGATATAAAGGATACTAGGATAGTCTAAAAATTGGAATTCAATTTGTCTTTATTGATTTATGTTGATCTTTTTGTTACTACTGTGATGTAGTTATGAAAAGGTTTTTGTGTTGATAATATGGTTTTTCCTGTTTTGATTAATGAATAGAATTTTTTATTGCAAAATAAAAAAAGAATTTAAATTATAATTTGTAACATAATCTATCTAATTTTTTTTTATAAAATTATCTATCTAATTCAAATAAATATTTAATTAATAAAAACAAAAATAGATAACTACTGATTTGAAGATTTGAAAAATTCTAAAAAATAAAGAAATTAAATAAACAATCAAGAGAGATAGATTCAGAGCCGATCATATCCGTCCGTCGAGGAATCTCCGAATTATACAACAAAAGATGTAAAAGGACAAATCAATAATCCAAACTCGATTCTCCTGTGTCTCGGCTTATGGGTATCTGAATTCGATCAGGGACATCTGGATCCATATTGTATCCATATCATTCAATTTCAAAAAGGGTATGTAGTAATGTTCCCTAGTCCCGATATCACAATATCATAATATCCATTTGATAATTTTTCTGCATGTAAAATTCTATCCCCAAAAGGACCAACCCCAAGATAAAGTCTATATGGAGTTTATCTGCAGTTCGATACCGATAACTGAGACTTGGGGTTCGTCGACGCTCTCAGCATTCAAATTTATTGCATATCTCAGGTTGGTTATCGACATGGACGATCCTGCTGCAGCCATGGCCAATAACACGAAGCTCTATGTAATGTGAGTAGAGCTAACCCGGCCGCTAACTATAGTTGTTTTTCTTTTCCGACGAATGTATCAAATTGGATTTCCTCTTTCCCTCTTCGTTAATCTGATGCTGGTAGTTTTATTTCTAACCTTTATGAATTATACAACTGAAGTAAGGTTTTAATGGTGTCCATGACTATTCATTGCAGCTACTACTCCTTGTACGGTCACGTTGGGATCATGGCACGGGAAGTGCACCGAGGAGCTAATAGTGTTCAAGGTGTGGAAGCGACGCTTTGGCAGGTGAGTAGCGTTGTTGATAATGATACAAGAGGAAGTAGGATGGAAGATGGGTTTGAGACTTCAATAAGGGGTCTTTTTTATTATTTTTTATTTTATTTTATTTAAATTAATCTGTTTCATTGATTGATTGGAATGGAGTAATGGAGCAGATTCCTGAGACGCTCCCGGAGCGGGTATTGGAGAAGATGAAAGCCCCACCAAAAGCAGACGATGTGCCGATGATAAGCCCCGAACAGCTTGTGGAAGCCGATGGTTTTCTCTTCGGATTTCCATCTCGTTTTGGGATGATGGCAGCTCAGTGCCAAGCTTTCTTTGATTCCAGCCATGAGCTCGGGGATTCTCACGCCCTCGCCGGCAAACCTGCTGGCATCTTCTGGAGCACCGGTTTCCATGGAGGGGGCCAGGAGAATACTGCGTGAGTCTCGTTTCTTTCTCTATTATCCTTTCCTTACATACAGTTCTTCGATTGAAAGTTCAAATCCTCCCTAAGATTTACCTCTGGTTTGTTATTGGGCCTGGATTCCATACTTTTCTTTGTTTGGCTGTTAGCTGAGGATTTCTAGTATTTATCTTCTTTTTAAGGGATTGTCTCTGCGCTGAGCCATGGGCCGAGGATTTCTTCAATCTGTTTTATGTTTCTTCCTCCTGTTTGGAACTTGGGTTTAACCATTTCCCATCCTCAACTTCTTGTATCAGTATTCTGATATCAGTCAGTTGCTGAGCAAAATTTGCTAGGGTGCAACAAGAACATACAAGAAGTTCAAGGAGTAGGAGAGAGCAGATCTTTGGGCCTTTCTAGTAGGACTATTGCATGTTTATGAATTGATTGAATTCTGGGAAAAATTCCCCTTCCAACCTCACCATTGAAGTTATTTTCTTAGAGGCTTTCCTTCCGCTGTAATGATAATAGCGTGTTGCGTTCTTGAGTTTCTTAAAGTTGTACTGCATTCCTTCTTGGAGGTTCTTGAATGCATTAAAAAGAGCTTACCTTGTTTCCATCCTTGGACTTTGGAGAACCAGCCATTGAAATGGCATTCTTCACTTCTAATTTTAAGTGTGCTTTAACCTCCTTGCATTTGATTTAAGCGGTCTCTAGAGTGATGCATACTTATTGTGTGGATGGTACAAGTATTCCATAGATACTCAACAGCATTCTGGGGATCGCCTTACCTGGAAAGTTAAACCTGTCAGTATTTCCATGAAGCGCATTTGAACCTCGTTTTGCTTGCTTTGTAAATTCTGGGTTTCTGTTTTTCATACAGACTCTTTCGGCATGGAAGATCTGCTACTACTACATTCTTGAATGCTTTCCCTTGCATCTTTCTCAGGATGGTTTTCTAGCCGCTTAGAAACATATCAGTATCATTTGAACTTTAGATGTGGGTGAACATATTGACACTGCACTGAAGTTGTCATCTGTACAACTTTTAGATTATTATGTCTTTGTCTGTATTTTCCTGCCAGAAATCCTTTTAGTTACTTGCTGCTTTAAGGTTATTCCTTTAGTAAACAATGGTTTCAGACATCCTTGAATTAAAAATAGAAGAACAAAATTCTCAATTTGGGGAAGCTATGGTTATTATCAAGGGTCCAAAGTCCTCTAAGCATGAAGCATGAAGAAGATGATTAGACTTGCCAGAGTTTTTCTCAAAATGTTGCTTGATGGACTTTCTGAATAGAGCTAACTCAGCTAATTAATCGAATGGTAAAGCATTAAAATGCCAAATTTTGTGGATGATAGCCATCACCGTCATCAGATCTATCATTGAAAGGCTGACAGGATGCTGGATACATTGCATTTTTTTGGGTTTTCCCCTACTTAGTCATAACTAGCTGTTAGTTGCTGAAGGGACATTAATAACTTGTGTTGGTGAAGTTATCATGATTTTGTTGGAGTTGTCATCACAATATCAGAGAGCCTGGAAACCGACAACAGTGGTTTTCACTTTTCTGGTAACCCCATAACAATGAAACGGTGCAACCTGATGGGGAGGACCTACAGAGCAAGATGAAAAATGGAAGGGAGAATTTAGGAATCTAGATGGAGATTATAATTAGCTGAATTTTGGACATACTATTGTTAATGCAAACTACCATGAACTGATTAGGTGGATTTGGTGGAAGCCTGAATGGCACGTATCAAATCTGAAAGTCTTTCAGTGTGGGTCATAGTTAAAGAGTTTAATAGTATGTTACAATATAACTCGAGATGGGGTGGGTTAAATGGGTGATCTACCCTTCTAGTAGGGTTTTGTTTAAAATTTTGCTAACTTTTACTTTTGGTGACTTCGGTGAAGTAATAACCAAAAAAAAAAAAAAAAAAAAAAAAGGAATACTTGGCTTGGAACAGTTATTCCTTTTTTCTGCCTCCCCCCCTCTTTCTTATTTTCCCCCTCTAAACTACTACTCTCTTGTTGATATCTTCTCATGGTCTTCATCCTGGACCACCCTGATCTCACTCATGCTCTACTGGACAGCTGCCTATTGTGGATTCAGGTGACTTCAAGTTTATATAATATCAAGTCTAGTCAGGTTTCGGTTATCTAAACTCATAGTTGTCACATCTCCTTCCATCCGGAGTCCAATGTAAATAATTAATTAATTTATTTTTTTGGAACCAGGAGTTTTTAGGTTTTCTTAGTACTAAGTCTGCTTTTCATTTTTCTAGGTCCCAATTTATGAAGGTGACAAAACCTCTCTAACTATATATATGGTTGCCACTATACCAAAGTTCTACATTACGTTGATACAGTTGTGACTGTTGGAATCTGACATAGGTAATTTCCAACAGGAAAACCTTAAAAGAGAAGATTTGGGGACTTGTGGTTATACGAAACCTTTTTTAAACAAATAAGTGTTATTGGTGTCATAAGATTATTTTTGTGCGTGTTTTCTACTAAGCTATTTATGCTGTTTTTTACATGTTATGTTTGGGATGTAATTTTTGGTCACCCCTGTTTTTGATAGTAGAGATGCCCACAATTTTGTCTCTTAGTTGGCCATTTATCATCTTCATGATTTATGTATCATTCTTCTCCAATGTCTAAAGTAGGCCTTGATACAATAGTCTCTTGTTCTAATTTTATTTTTGAATTGATATCACTTTCATGATATACAATCTACTATCTTTTGTGACTCTTCTCTGCATCATCCTCACTGGCAGCTACCCTTGGGTGTTCCAGTGTCCTTGTTAGTTCTATCAAGAATTAAGAGCTTCTTTTTCTCTTTATTGTGTAAGTGAAAGATTAAGACTTCTGATTCTTGTAGAGATGCGGAGAGAGTTCACATAGAAGATCACAACCTGCCAGGCCTTGATTCAAGGGAATGGTCATCACCAACCAAAACTCATGAAAACACTTCATCTTTTCAAAATTAGTGATAGATTACCAGACAAGTCGTGACGTAGGGGAATAGTTTTCACCTACCAAGACTCATGAAAACATTTCCATCTTTTCAAAATTACTGATAGATAACCAGCCAAGTCATGACTCAAGGGAATGATCATCAACTACCAAGACTTGTGTAAACACTTTGCTTTTTCAACATTGATGATTTATGTCGATGATGCCATGTAATCCCTTCATTTCCTGGACCCATGCCAGGTTCCTGAAAGACCAGCCTCTTCATGGGGCTATGCTACCTAAGGCAACATATTCAGATCAACCCATCGTGGGTAGTTTCTAATCATGCAGCAAACTTGTTTTGTTCTTGGCAGAAGCTCTGTTTATTGAATTTCCATTATCTCATCATTTAGAACAGAGCACAGTTTAGTGCAATCTTACAAATGGTTTATTTTTTGGAGGAACTTCAAATAAATAACATCCATGGTTGATCTTCTTGGGATAAAACCAACTTGATTATCAAGTGATTTTCAATTGCTCTCTCCTTTTACATCTTTGAATATCACTTTATTTTTATAAATCGGACCACAATATTTCTCTTCCATTTATCCGACTTTTTTCTTGTGGTCTTAATCTTATATATTAAACAACTTTAGTTAACCAAGTTAGTCCACTAATTCCTAAGTTTTCCTTTTACATCTACTACCATCTGATCCTATTGTTGTATCTATTTTTTCTTGTGGTCTTAATCTTATATATTAAACAAGTTTAGTTAACCAAGTTAGTCCACTAATTCCTAAGTTTTCCTTTTACATCTACTACCATCTGATCCTATTGTTGTATCTATTTTCATCTTCTTTAAAGCTTCATTTACTTGTGACATCCTAATTTTCTGCATATATGTAAGATTTGTAATTTTTCGACGGTTATTACCCATGTTGGAAACAAGTGGTTTATTTTTTGGAGGAACTTCAAAGTATGTGAAATCATTGGAGACTCGTTGATAAGACTTCTTTTTCTTCTCCTCCCCATAGCCCCTCTATTGTTGTGCCCTTTTTCCATTTCTGTTCATTTTTACTGTCTACGGTTATTCTTGATGGGTATTGTTCATATATTACTTTACATGTTTTCTCTCTCTTAATCCTCTAAATTTTCCTCTATATTCTACTTTACTCGTCTTTATGAACATTTGGAAGGTTTTTGGTAACTGGTAGTTTCTACACTGAATTACATATAGTGGTTACTTCTGTTCTCTCTCCCTCCCCTTTTTCTCAGTAGAATGTTCTTCAAGTCTAGGTTTTATAATCATCATCATTTCCCCATATTGCAGATTAACAGCGATAACACAGTTGGCACATCTTGGTATACTTTTTGTTCCTCTCGGGTACACTTTTGGAAATGGCATGTTTGAGATGAATGAGGTTAAGGGTGGCTCTTCATACGGTGCTGGAACTTATGCAGGAGATGGATCTCGACAACCCACAGAACTAGAGCTCCAACAAGCATTTTACCAGGGTAAGTATGTTGCTGAAATAGCAAAAAAGCTCAAAGATCATACCCCTATGGTGTGAGAGTACTCTATATTCGAGATGAAATTTATAGAGTATGGTGACAATATAAATGTATATTATTCCTTGTTCCTTTTTTGGTATTAGAATGTAAATATATTGGTTTACAAAAAAGAAATTGAAAAAAATATTTATCATACATATATATATATATATATATATATATATATATATATATATATATATATATATATATATATATATATATATATATATATTGTTTTGGTCACTTGGCCATTGGCTCTATACCTGCTTTGGATTGGTATTGGTTCGATTTTGGCCATAACCGATAGTGTCCGATACCTGAAACTAAAACCATAGTCTTGCTTGTTGGCATGGATATTTCAAAATAATTTTCAGCTGGGACCTAAACAGTTAAGAGTCAACGCTTGTATTTTGTAGATATGAAATAGGAGCTGGATGGTTCTACTGCAACCATTTCAGTGTGGCTAGGCCTACCTATTGTGCACGCTCTGCAAGAAACACATTCTAATGTACGCAGGCGACAGAAATAGGAGACAGGATATATGTGGTTTATTTCCAAAGTATGAAAGACTAGTCCATCGAGTAATGTATAGTGTTTTATATTTATTAATAACTATTTGACTGTTACAACCATCCAGGAACAGATTCTTGCTTTTGTCCTTGCCACAAGTATGGGTATATAATGATCAATTTAATTGTATATAATGATCAATTTAATTGTATATAATGATCAATTTAAGAATTGAAAAACAATAGTCCCATCCCAATTACATCAACAGATTAGGTTTTCATATCAATCACAGCATAGATTGATAAATATATGAATCTGTGTAAATTGGTTACCTGCACCGATGTTACTCTGCTGACGCTACTCGAGCATGTGTAGCTTAAGTGATGCAAACAATCCACATTGAATGCACTTAGATCCTCATGTAAGGGTGTCAAAAATGGGCCCGGACCGGTAGCACGGACCGAGCCAGCCCGATATAACCCGAACCCAACCCGGACCGAACCTTAATGGACATGTTTCGGTCTCGGCTTGTAAAGCCCGACACCGTTTCAGCCCAAACCGAAACCAAACCGGACCAGCCCGTTAAGAAGCCCGAACTAGCCCGAACCAATAATACCTAACCCAAACACAATGGACCTAGTTTCTTAATTTTAATGGTTTTAAATTTTGATGGATTATATTACACTGTTAATAGTTCACTTCTTGATCGAAAAGATTATATGAATCTATAGTTGAAAAGAGTATGTTAATTGTTACAATTTACTGAATTACATGCATATAGAAGGAATGATGATAATTTTATAGATAGAAATAATAAAATAGGCTATATATCATACATATAAAATAGGCCCGATAAGCTTGATAAGCCCGGTCCGGACCGAACCAGCCCGAAATCACCTCAATAAGCCCAACCCGATAACAAACCGACACCGGACCAGCCCGATTGTTATTGTGTCCAGCGCAGCCCAACCCAGCCCGAACTCTTAATGGACATGTTTTGGGTTGGACTTATAAAACCCGACACCGATTCAGCCCGGACCGAAACCGGCCCGGCCCGGCCCGTTGACACCCTTATCCTCATGGATGCCATCACAATGATCAACAAGAGTTCTTCTCCCCAAAAACTCTTTTCTTCTATTTTTTTTTTCTCTTTCTACATATGAAATGACAGTAATAGATTGCTAATCCTCGGGCTGTATTTGTAAATTCTATTTCTTGGAAATCGAAGCTCGAATATCCTTATGAACTAGGCCCTACTTGAATAGCTAGACAAACAAAGGACCCTCTATTACTCGAAGCTCGAATATCCATTTGAGCGAATATACATTTATGCATTGCATCGTACCATAATCCAGTGAGTAACCAATCTAGTGCCTCGTGGAAGAATATTTTTTTGTCGGTCCACCCGTGCCTTTGCTTGCCTTTTAGTGAGCCGTCTAATCGGCATTGAGATGACGTGGAGTTTTTTTTGGTATTGTCCGATTAAGCCTTTACTAACTTTCGAAATTTCAAAAGAGGCGCTGCCGCCAACTATTGGTAATTGCACTGAAGGACAAAATTTATATGAACTTATTCTCTGAAGAAACCCACCCAATACCGAGAGCTTCAAACTTCCGATTTTTTTGTGATTTTTTCACGAAGAGATGCAAAATGGATCGTATTTCTCTATACAATCTTGAAATAGAGAGCCACGAAATGTGTTGCGAAGTTAACTAGATGTTATACATGTTTCTCTTGTTCAAATCTTCACATAAAAATACTGTGGGATCCACCAAAACCTGCATCAAAGTAAAAGTTTCAAACGAAACTATTATCACTATGGTTTCAAATCTTCTCATGCCCCTCATGCTAACATGAGAAAATCCAATGGCTACCATCCACTGTGCACGTATACCAATATATCAATATGTGCGCAGAGTAAACTACAGCCATTGGATTTTCTCATGCTGGCATGAGGGGCCTGAGAGGATTTCTATCCTTCCGTCACCTATACTCTGAGGCTCCCGTTCATCGAAAAAACGTATATTTCTTCTTTGAACGTCATTGTACATTCGAAAGGATTCATCGATTCAATATCAGGTCAAAATGCAGTCAGTTCATCTGTTAGACCCTATTAACTCGATGCATAATTTTTCTTGTAAACTTTTTGAACATGGAAATAAATCTTCTCTTGCCCCTTATGCCGGCACGAGGAAATTCAGTGACTATAATTTACTGTGCATACATACCGATGTATTGATATAAACGCATAGTCGATGACAACCACTCCGTCCTTGTGCAACCTAATAACACTGCCATGTCATTAATGGTGCTGTCAAGAATGAGAGATAGAGAGGAAGAAATAGGATGCTAAAATGGTCCAACACACCAGGTATGGGATGTAAACAGAATGATTGGTCAAAAGGGATAATGGAAAGTAACTCTGTAAAGTAACTGATCAAGAGATGCATTTCCATTTTAGCATTTCCATTAAAAATCTGTAAAGTAACTCTTAATTTTTGTAACCGAAGACCATAATTGCTCAAAAGGGATCGATTTCAATGTTGACAAAATTCATTTCCAAGCATTAAAATCTTTCAGTTTTACTATGAACCAGATCATGTTTCACAAAGCTTCCTTCTGTTTGCGGGTTATTCTTCAGAAACCTTACGCAACTTATGAAGAATTTGAAGAAGAAGAAGAAAAGTTTGAAAAGGAGAAGAAGAAGAGGAAGAAATAGGATTTGAGAATAAACAAGATGAAATGGGATTTGAGAAGAAGAAGAAATGACCATGGACAGTCAGACACAATTAGCTGCTTAGGGATGAACAGAGAAACCCAAGAAAATTTTCTGCAAAACTTGAATCTGAATCCAAAGAAGAAGAAGAAGAAGAAGAAACTGATTTCATCTGATCTCCGCGGATTGTTGAGAATCGTGTTGTACAAAGTTTTCAAAGAAGAAAAGGAACTTCAGAAATGAATCACCTTTCTTTTAGCAATAACTTGTTCGCGGTTAATGGTTCTCAATCGTGTTTTACAAAGAAATTTTAACAAAGACATTTGATTGTGTATTATACGTCTCATTATAGGCTTTTGACTACCCAACCTATAACATCCATTAAATTTATTAGCGTCCATCTGTTGCCCATCGAGCGGTAGCTGGATGTCATCATAGGAACAGGAGACAATCTGAAACCAAAAAAAAGAAACTGATTTCACCTCATTTCAGGGGATTGCTAAGAATCGTGTTTTAAAAAGTTTTCGAAGAAGAAAAGGAACTCCAAAAACGAATCCCCTTTCTTTCTGCAACAACTTGTTCGTGGTAAATGGTTCTCAATCGTGTTTTACAAAGAAATTTCAATAAAGGCATTTGATTGTGTGTTACATGTCTCATTATAGGCTTTTGACAACCAACCTATAACATCTGTCCCATTTAATACCGTCCAGCTATTGACCAACGAGCGGCAGCTGGTTGTCATTCTGTTTTAATGGGAATAGGAGGCGATCTGAATCCAAGAAGAAGAAAGTAATTTCACCTCATCTCCTTGGATTGCAGAGAATCATGTTTTACAATGTTTTCGAAGAAGAAAAGGAACATCAGAAATGAATACCCTTTCTTTCTGCAAAAACTTGTTTGCGGTTAATGGTTTTCAAACGTGTTTTACAAAGAAATTATAAAAAAGACATTTGATTGTGTGTTATACGTCTCATTATAGGCTTTTGACAACTCAACCTATAACATCCGTCTAATTTGATAGCGTCCAACTGTCGCCCATTTAGTGTAGCTGGATGTCATCCTGTTCTAATGGGAAAAGGAGACGATCTGAATCCAAGAAGAAGAAATTGATTTCACCTCATCTTTGCAGATTGCTGAGAATCGTGTCTTACAAAATTTTCAAAGAAGAAAAAGAACTTTAGAAACGAATCCCCATTCTTTCTGTAACAAATTGTTCATGGTTAATGGTTCTCAATTGTGTTTTACAATGAAATTTCAAAAAGACATTTGATTGTGTATTATACGTCTCATTGTAGGCTTTTGACAACCCAACCAATAACAACCATCCAATTTAAGCATCTAGCTATCGCCCATCAAGCAGTAGCTGTATGTCATCTTGTTCTAATGGGAACAGGAGACGATCTGAATCCAAGAAGAAGAAAATGATTTCACCTCATCTCCGTGGATTGCTGAGAATCTTGGTTTACAAAGTTTTCGAAGAAGAAAAGGAACGCCCAAAATGAATCCCCTTTCTTTCTGCAACAACTTGTTCGTGGTTAATGGTTCTCAATCGTGTTTTACAAAGAAATTTCAAAAAAGACATTTGATTGTGTTATACGTCTCATTGTAGGCTTTTGAAAACCCAACCGATAAGACCCGTATCAAACTAACCGATCTTACCACCTTGTACCAGGTCTACCTATCATGGTCGAGCCACGTGGACCAAGTGTGTGAAGAAAATCACAAGACCAGGTATGAGTTTGACCCAAAAACAGTAAACGTGACGGTAGGGTCGCATGCCTAAACAGGTAGGGTCGACCCCACCTCAACAGAAGTCCAACCAATGATTTTCTAGTCGTAGGGTGGCATGACTAGAAAAATGTAGGGTCGACAGATCCTGCGACCCTACGTCCGACCCTACGATTTCAGATAGAAACCGTAAATTAGGAAACTTTCCTAATTCCAAGGGGTTCTTTCCTAAACTCAATGGGACTTGTTTTGGAGGGTTTTCCTCTATAAATAGGACATACCTTAGCCTCTTTCACTCCTTTTAGAACCCTAATTGAAAGTGAGAAAAGAGAAAGAGAAGGAAAAGAAGAAGAGAAGGAAAATTTAAGAAAATGCTAAGGAAGAGGAGGAAGTTCAGAGAAACCTCTGAATCTCAGCCAACCTCAGGTATGAACCTAATTCCCTTCATAAAGTAAGAGCCTAGAATAGATTATGAGGAAGTTAGGATTAAGAGAAACCCAAATCATCCATCCATGGATGAGTTCTAAAGGAATCCATGGAAGTAATCATCATAGGCAATGGAAAGTGTGTAAAAATCATAGTTATGAGCCATAGAACAATCTTAGAATAGACTACAAGACCACAGGATCGATCACATGCCCTTGGGAAGTCCCAGGGAGGGTGTGGATGCACATAGGGTCGATTGGTAACCGACCCCATGTCCGACCCTACACCCTATGGTCGATTGGTAACTGACCCTAGGTGCTTCCCTACCTGCGACCCTATGATTTCAGCTAGTTTAAATTTGTTGAAATTAATTCTAATTAAAATCTATCGACTTGTTAGGCCTTTCTAGTGATTTAAAGGTGATTCATAAAGCTTGAACGAGGATCTACACTCAATCAAAGGTGAGGGACCAAGACCTAAACTAATTGGCTAATAATAAACTATTTTTGTTTGTTGAGTCCAATACCATGTATGACTCTATGATTGTATGATTGTAATGTGCATATCACATGTCATCTACTATTCCTGTTATTACTGTTCATGCATATTTGATTCAGTTTATTTACAACATGATGATGATGATGATGCTAGGAATAGACATGTGAATGTTTGTGTGTGGTTAGTGTACTTGATACAAGTGGGGCATCAGGGGAAGTGTGAAGCGGTGCGGTCCTAAGAACTTTAGCCCTATCTCTACTCAACTCTTGTCCACTGATAGCGTAGTATCGCCATTACCTTAGTAGAACTATTATGTCATAGGGCATCAGGGGAGGTGGTCTCGGACCATGCAGTCTCTGACTCTGTCAGGGGGCCTTAGCTCTATCTCTATGGACGTATTGAGGGATGCTGGGGTGAGGCCTTGGATACACTATTTGACATTAGGATTGGTTAGTTGTGAGCCCAGTTTGCAAGCCCTCGCCAACAGGGACTTACGTGTTGGTATGGGTAGAGCATCAGGAGAAGTGTGATGCGGTGCGGTCCTAAGCACTTTAGATCTATCTCTATTCCATGGTGGGTGCATGTGTAGGTGGCAATGGTGTTTGATCCATTGAGCAGTTCCATACATTCGTGTATAGAGGTGCGACGGCCACCTATCCTTTCTATAGCACATTGCAAACTTATAAACCAAACTAAAGATATGAATTGAATGCATGCATATATTTGTTGCATTGTTTTGTTTGCTCACTGAGCCATGATGTGTGCTCACCCTTTCGACGTCGAATGCTTTTAGTTGATGATGCAGGTACCACGGTTGAAGACTATATGAATGCTCCTACGTATGGACATGCGACGGTGATGGATGCTGAAGTTATGATGGAGTCGCATGATTCGTCATGCGAGTGCAACTCTTGTGTTTTCGATTAGAATTTTATTCAATTTATACAGATGATGTAATTGATTAAATATTTTATTTTATGTCTTAGTCAATGGAGAATAATTGGATAATTTGTTATTTTATAATTGTTAGACTCTCAGTTCATTAGTATAAAGACTTCCGCTATTGTGTATTACTCTGATTATTGTCGTGGATGTGTATGGTTTAAGCAAACGGACACAACCTATTCGAGATCCTGGTTGAACCGTTGGTTAATTAGCGGTTCATCACACCATTCTGAATAGTACGGAAATGGGGTGTGACAACTTGGTATTAGAGCCCTCAAGCCCTGTCTATTAAACCAGTATATTTCCACAAAGGTTCGTGAATTGAGTTAGGATAAAATTTAAAAGCTTTAATAAGAACACACTGTAAGCACCTGTGTTGTTTGAGACAAAAATTAAGAAAGAGAATAATGCATATATAAAAAGGAGAAACAAGTTTTATATACATCAAATAAAAAAAAAACATGTTTATACATATCCAAAGTAGAGTACAGTCCACAACCCGGACAGTTACTCTGTAGTAAAAAGAAAAAGATAAAAAGAAAATTTACATCATGGAGTTGGAGGTGATGGAGGAGGAGGTGCCTCGCGATCTAGGTCGTAGTCCTCAGCATATACTCTAGTCAACCAGGCTACCTGAGTCTGGGTCGTCTGGAGACTAGCTGTCAACTCGGCCAGTCGTTGATCAGACGCACGCTGAGCATCTAGAAGCTCTCCCAATCTCAGGTCCGTCACGCGTTGAGCCTCCCTGATCTCACGCAGTAATCCCATCATATCATCAGATGGTGGGTGTGAAGGACCAGCCATGTGTGAAGGAGCCCAAGATGGACCAGCTCCAGTAGAATGTGGAGGTGATGGAGGAGGTATAGCGTCTACATCCATATACATGCGATCCTCATCCTCAGCATCACCCCCGTGAACCCCTGCTCCGGCTGCTGCTGCTGCTGCCGCCTCAGCGTCTGCTACCTCTACCCGAGTACGAGGACGCACCAGAGCATTCCTCTCATCATCACTGACCTAAGCATCCCGCATACCCATCCTAAAGATGGCCTCCCAGTCCAGAACCGATGAGAAGGTCTTCTCCTGAATCCTCTCATCCACTAAATCAACGCCTAGGCGGGTGAGCAGAGTAGTGATCAGATGTCCGTAGGGCAGGTTGCCTATCTGACCAGACAGCGTGGCACAGATCACGTCCTCAGGATAATGTAAGGTAGGCAGACAGAGTGCCTAGTGCAAATGCAGTAGAGGACGTACTGAGTCAACTGGGAGATCCTCTCATTGTGTCCACTCTGGGGTATCAGGTTGTGCTGGATGATCTTGTAGTACACCTGAGGCTCTGGACGTAGGTTGATCGCTTTCATCTCCCAGGCGATCATCTCTGATAAGCTGACTGTCAATCTCAACACGCATCTCCAAGGAAAGGAACTGGGGCTCCCTGGGAGCACAGTACACCAAAGGGCCGTCATTTGATATGCCCAGAAGATCAGCTAACTACTGGCAGTCAAAGGAAACCTCTACTCCTTTGACGTAGATCGTGATCTTGAGCTCCCTACCCCTCTATGTGTCATTGCGATCCCCCACTACCTGGAGATTGCAATAGAACTATCTCACCAAATCCGGACGGGTATACACGTCATAGGTGATCACAGGGAGCTAGCCCATGTCACCAAATGCCCCCTCCATGTTGAACAAGGCTAGACTAACCAAGTCCTCACAGCGATCCCCCTCTACTTTCTTACCCTCATAGCGAGCATACTGAGCTTTGGCCTTGTTGGAGCGGAAACGAACTGGGTCATGAGCCCTAGGCACCTTGGTACGAGCCATGCTATCTTCCAAAACAAAGAAAAACAAATAATAGATCAGTAATGGTGAAAAACCCAAAATTTTTTGCATTATAACGGCATAAACTGGTCAAAAGCCTCACTTTTCATCCAAACACTTGGGCAAGAGGACTTACATAGGTTCCAAACTATCCTGCAAGGCTCATACAGTTGGAAATTTAATTTAGAAAGATTGAATTTGAAGAAATTTCAATAAATTCGAAAAATCTTGAAAATTAGGTCAAAAGTAGAAAATTTCAAGTTTCTCGATAACCAACCGATGAAACTCGAATATTTTTTAGGGCTTTCGTCCATTGGGTGAACAATAGCAAAAGCCTCCAATAAAAATTAAATTTTTACGGTTAAAAAAAGTTTAATTTGAAGAAAACGATGTAAATGGACAAAAACCTAGTTAGAAAGCTTAAAAAATGTGAAACAGTAGAAAGCATACTTGAAGAGAAGGAGCGGGAGTCACGAACGGAAGATATGATCACTAAACAGGTAGGGGTCGATACTGTAGCAACTCAGAGAAACGGGTTGAGTTAGAAGAAAGGAGAAATAATGGGAAATGAATCCAAAATCGGGTTTAAAAACCTGATTCTGGATCGTAGGGTCGTAGAATTCGACCAAAATGTGTGACCCTACGTCAGACCCTACCATCGACTCTAGCCTCTCGGTGATCTGACAGAGAACTAGGGGTCGGACCTAGGGTCGGACAATTACCGACCCTACCATTGACCCTAGCCTCTCTGTGATCTGATAGAGAACCAGGGGTCGGACCTAAGGTCGGACATATACCAACCATACCATTGACCCTAGGCTCTCGGTAAGCTGACAGTGTTATTCAGGGTCGCATACCCTGGGGTCACATAAGGACCAACCCTACCATCGACCCTACGATGGAAAATAAAGTATTTTGTAAGAATGACCTGAAAATTTTGAAATTTATATTGATTAGTTGGATTTTGACTTGAGAACAACTTATATTGATTGCCTCACATGTGCTATGATTGTTTACAGACACTACCACCACCAGAACAGGAAATGGCCGGGCGAAGAGTGACCAGACAAAGCCGTAACCCAATTCCACCACCACCACCTGTGGAGGAAGATAGTCATATAAATCCTGAAGCACAGGAGAATCTAAATACGACACCACCAGTAGTTAGTGGCCAGGCAAATCCTACAAACTTGCCAGCCCCACTTACGAATTTGGCCACAGCCGTAATGAACTTAGCACAACAGCTACAGCAAATACAGCAGGTTCAAGTCAATATGCAAGCTGCTATAGGGATGGCTTTTCCAGCAGTCCATACAACACCTATGCCAGCAGGGCAGGCCAGCACAATACCAGGGGGAAGTAACACGGTACCCCACGCACCTCAAACACCAGTCATGCAGGCCCAAGTATAGAATGCTGAGGTAGCTCAAGGCAGTTACCAGTACCAACCACCTATGTATGGGGCCTATGCTCCGTATCAGCTGGACCACTCCCGACTGGTCAAGCATTTTCTGAAGATGAAGCCCAAAGAATATAATGGTAAGCCAGCAGACCCTTTGTGGCTAGCACACTGGATTGACGAAATGGAAAGGAATTTTATGATGATGACAGTAAATGAGGAGGAGAAAGTACTGTGTGCAACCTTTATGCTGAAAGGCGATGCACACCACTGGTGGAAGTCCACTCGGACTTATCTGTTAACTAAGCACGCCCAACTGACCTGGGCTATATATAAAGAGGTATTCTTTGAGAAGTATTTTCCTAGAAGTTTCAGAGATTCTATGGAGAGAGAGTTCCTGAGTTTATATCAGGGGCAAATGACCATGGATGCATACCAGCAGCGTTATGGGGAGCTGTTCTTCTTTCCACCCGCAAGCATACAAGAGGAAAATACTAAGACCCGAAGGTTCGTCATGGGACTCAGGGGAAGCATTCGTGAGCATGTTCTGGGCTTGAAAAAGAAAGTTTACAACGAAGCAGTACAAATTGCTCGAGTAATAGAGTCGAGCTAGAAAGAGAGCTATTTCACTCAGAATAGAGGTATCAAGAGGCCAAATGGGAATTCTTATAACGGAGGGAATACAAGGACATTCAAACCCTTCCGTACTCAAGGTTTCAATGCTGCAGCCAAGACTACTCCAGCAGCTCAATCGCAACAAAAGCAAAACAATGAAGGAGTAAAATTCTTTAACTGCAACCAAATAGGATATTATTCAAGGGAGTATCCTAAACCCAGGATGCAGCTACAGCAAGGAAAGGTTTATGCTGTTACATCTGAGGATGCTGCCGCATCGCCTGATGTGGTCACAGGTATGACCTGAACCTTTCATTTTGGTATTACATTGTGTGAGCATGTAGACTAAATTAAAACAAATCACAAGTATCGTACCTATTAATGGCATACCTGCTAGAGTACTCTTTGATTCTGGAGCTACTCATTCTTTTATATTTGTGTCATTTGGGAAGAAGCTAAATCTACCCCTCAAATCTTTAGACTACAAACTGCTCATACGATCGTCTATGGGATTAGAAGTGGAATTAGAAAAGGATTATGGACCATGTCCAGTTCTTATCGACGAGAAAACTTTGGATGCAACCTTGATTCAACTTGAGATGGCAAACTTTGATGTAATCTTGGGAATAAACTAGTTAGCTCGGCATTTTACAAACCTATTATGTGCAGAAAAGAAGCTGACATTTAAAGACAAGGAAGGAGCGGAGTTTAGTTTTGCGGGAACCAAACTTCCCCGTAAACGAAAACTCATCCTCTCTGCATTAAAGGCTAGGAAATGCCTCGAGAAAGGAAGAGTTGGGTATTTAGTATCAGTGGTCGACCTCACCAAGGAAGCACCAAGAATGGAGGATATTGATGTTGTGTGTGACTTTCCAGATGTATTTCCTGAAGAACTACCAAGACTACCTCCCGACCGAGTGACAGAGTTTGTTGTAGACCTGATACCCGAAGCCGCACCAGTATCTAAAGCACCCTATCGAATGACTCCTACTGAACTGAAGGAATTGAAGGTACAGTTACAAGAATTATTGGAAAAGGGTTACATCAGACCTAGCATACACCATGGGGAGCGTCAATATTATTTGTAAAGAAGGACAGTAGTGTTTGACTGTGTATAGACTATCGGGAACTGAATAAGTTGACAATCAAGAATCGATACCCATTGCCTCAGATCGATGATTTGTTCGATCAGTAGCAAGGTGCCAAGGAGTTCTCCAAGATTGATCTTCTGTCAGGATACCATCAGTTGAAGATTATAGACGGTTATATTCCAAAGACAGCATTTAGAACAAGATACGGACATTATGAATTTTTAGTCATGTCTTTTGGATTGACTAACGCACCTGCAATTTTTATGGAACTCATGAATCGGGTATTCCATGATATGTTGGATACGTCGATCATTGTGTTTATTGATGATATATTGGTCTACTCCAAGGTCAAGAAAACTCATGTAATGAATTTAAGAGCCGCTCTACAGCGATTAAGGAAAGAGAAGCTTTACGCTAAATTTACAAAGTGTAAGTTTTGGTTAAAGGAGGTCGCTTGCTTAGGCCATGTTGTATCCGCTGAAGGAATTAAAATGGATCCTAGTAAGATTGAAGCCATTGTGAAGTGGGAAGCACCAAAGAGCATTGCAAAAATTAGAAGTTTCCTAGGTCTAGCTGGGTATTATCGACGATTCGTGGAAGACTATTCCAGAATTACCGTACCTCTCACCAGTTTGACTAAGAAAGGAGAAAAGTTTGTTTGGACTGATAAATGTGAGAAAAGTTTTCAAACATTGAAGGCTAGATTGATATCTGCTCCGATCTTGACTATTTCTATTCCAGGACAGACATTTATCTTGTACACTGATGCGTCAGGATTGGGTTTAGGATGTGTACTTATGCAAGGAGAACAAGTAATTGCGTATGCTTCAAGACAACTGAAGACACATGAGAAGAACTATCCCACTCATGACTTGGAATTAACGGCAGTAGTACATGCTGTCAAGATATGGAGACATTACTTGTACAGAGAGAAATTTTAGATTAAATCAGATCATAAGAGTCTCACTTATCTTTTTAATTAGAAGGATTTGAATATGTGAGAAAGAAGATGGCTGGAATTATTAAAGGATTATGATTGTGATATCCAATATCATCCACGAAAGGCTAATGTAGTTGCTGATGCGCTAAGCAGAAAAACAATGATAAAATCTCAGGGAGAGGTTAACACAACTGCAACAATATGTACTACAAGAAAAGTGTTCAATTACAGTAATGAGCAGTTCGTGATAAATGCATCGGGTGAATCAACCAACCAAGGGTTTATTCATCGGTTTTCAAATATGTTTGCAACGTTGAAGATTGCACCTGATATAATTAATGAAGTAAAGACAGCTATTAGATCAGATCCTTATCTAAGAACGGTACAAGAAGACATCAAAAAAGATAGGACTACTCCTGAGTTCACCTTAGATGATGAACAGGTACTGAAGTACAAAGGAAGAATATGTGTTCCTGAGACAGAAAATTCGACATTAGACACCGACTAATGAAGGAAGCTCATACCACCGCGTATTTGGTACATCTTGGAAGTACAAAGATGTATCATGATTTGAAGAAATTATATTGGTGGAGAGGAATGAAAGCAGATGTAGCTAAATTCGTGTCTCAATGCCTAAATTTTCAGAGGGTGAAGGCTGAACGACAAAGACATGCAGGACTGTTGCAACCGCTGTCAGAACCAGCATGGAAATGGGACTACATCACTATGGACTTCGTCACTGGGTTACCTTTGACTCCTCAAGTAGTTGACGCGGTCTGGGTGATTGTAGATCGTCTGAATAAGGCAGCTTGCTTTATAGCAATACGACCACAGTATACCCTGGAGAGGTTAGCCAAGCTATATGTGGATAACATTGACAGATTACATGGTGTACCTGAAAGCATTGTGTCCGACAGAGACCCACGCTTTACTTCAAAGTTTTGGAAAGGATTACAAAAGGCTATGGGTACAACGTTGAAGTTCAGTACTGCATTCCATCCTCAGATAGACGGACAGTCGGAGCGTACCATTCAGATTTTAGAAGACATGCTTCGAGCCTGTGTAATTGATTTCAAAGGATCATGGGATGAGAAGCTACCATTGATCGAGTTTGCCTATAACAACAGCTATCAGGCTACTATACAGATGTCACCTTATGAAGCACTGTATGGGAGGAAGTGTCGAACTCCTTTGTTCTGGAATGAATTGGTGAATGTAGCATCGTTGGACCAGAATTTGTTGAAGAGACTTGTCGAGTAATCAACATTATCAAGGAAAGAGTTAGAACAGCTCAGAATCGTCAGAAACAATATGTAGATACTTGTCGCAGAGACCTTGAATTTGTCATAGGTGATAAGGTATTCTTGAAAGTATCACCTATGCGGGGTTTAAAACGATTCATACAGAAAGGGAAGCTAAGTCCGAGATATGTCGGGCCATATGAGATTCTAACCAAACATGGAAAAGTGGCTTATCAGTTAGCACTACCACCATCTATGTCAAGTGTGCATGATGTATTTCATATCTCCTTATTAAAGAAGTACGTCAGAGATCCAACGCACGTTTTGATAGCAGATCCACTAGATCTAACTGATGATTTGACATTCGAAGTAGCACCAACTGAAATCACTAGTCGAAAGGTTCAACGTCTACGTAACCGTGACATATACTATGTTAAAGTCACCTAGAAGAGCCGAGATATCGAAGAGATCACATGGGAAGAAGAGAATGCTATGCGAAAGCAATATCCTCACCTTTTCGACTCAGAAGGTATGTATAAATTTTGAGGATGAAATTTTTAATAAGAAGGGGGGAGTTGTAAGACCCGTATCAAACTAACTGATCTTACCACCCTGTACCAGGTCTACCTACCATGGTCGAGGCATGTGGACCAAGTGCATGAAGAAAATCACAAGACCAGATATGAGTTTGACCCAAAAACAGTAAATGTGAGGGTTGGGTCGCATGCCCAAACAGGTAGGGTCGACCCCACCTCAACAAAAGTCCAACCTATGATTTTCTAGTCGTAGGGTTGCATGACTAGAAAAACGTAGGGTCAACGGATCCTGCGACCCTACGTCTGACCCTACGATTTCAGATAGAAATCGTAAATTAGGAAACTTTTCTAATTCCCAGGGGTTCTTTCCTAAACTGAATAGGACTTGTTTTGGATGGTTTTCCTCTATAAATAGGAAGTCCCTTAGCCTCTTTCACTCCTTTTAGAACCATAATTGAAAGTGAGAAAAGAGAAAGAGAAGGAAAAGAAGAAGAGAAGGAAAATTGAAGAAAAGGCTAAGGAAGAGGAGGAAGTTCAGAGAAACCTCTAAATCTCAGCCAACCTCAGGTATGAACCTAATTTCCTTCATAAAGTAAGAGCCTAGAATAGATTATGAGGAAGTTAGGATTAAGAGAAACCCAAATCATCCATCCATGGATGAGTTCCAAAGGAATCCATGGAAGTAATCATCATAGGCAATGAAAAGTGTGTAAAAATCATAGTTATGAGTTATAGAACAATCTTAGAATGGACCTACAAGACCACAGGATCGATCACATGCCCTCGGGAAGTCCCAGGGAGGGTGTGGTCACACATAGGGTCGATTGGTAACCGAGTCCATGTCCGACCCTACACCCTAGGGTCGATTGGTAACCGACCCTAGGTGCTGCCCTACCTGCGACCCTATGATTTCAGCTAGTCTAAATTTATTGAAATTAATTCTAATTAAAATCTATCGACTTGTTAGGCCTTTCTAGTGATTTAAAGGTGATTCATAAAGCTTGAACGAGAATCTACACTCAATCAAAGGTGAGGGAACAAGACCTAAACTAATTAGCTAATAATAAACTGTTTTTGTTTATTGAGTCCAATACCATGTATGATTCTATGATTGTATGATTGTAATGTGCATATCACATGTCATCTACTATTCCTGTTATTACTGTTCATGCATATTTGATTCAGTTTATTTACAACATGATGATGATGATGATGCTAGGAATAGACATGTGAATGTTTGTGTGTGGTTAGTGTACTTGATGGGAGTGGGGCATCAGGGGAAGTGTGATGCGGTGCGGTCCTAAGCACTTTAGCCCTATCTCTACTCAAGTCTTGTCCACTGACATCGTCGTATCGCCATTACCTTAGCAGACTATTACGTCGTAGGGCATCAGGGGAGGTGGTCTCGGACCGTATAATCTCTAACTCTATTGGGGGGCCTTAGCTCTATCTCTACGGACGTATTGAGGGATGCTGGGGTGAGGCCTTGGATACACTGTTTGACATTAGGATTGGTAGTTGCGAGCCCAATTTGCAAGCCCTCGCCAACAGGGGCTTGCCTGTTGGTATGGGTAGAGCATCAGGGGAAGTGTGATGTGGTGCGGTCCTAAGCACTTTAGCTCTATCTCTATTCCATGGTGGGTGCATGTGGGGGCGGCAATGATGTTTGATCCGTTGGGCGGTTCCACACATTCGTGTATAGAGGTGCGACGGCCACCTATCCTTTCTATATCACATTGCAAACTTATGAACCAGACGAAAGATATGAATTGAATGCATGCATATGTTTGTTGCATTGTTTTGTTTGCTCACTAAGCCATGTTGTGTGCTCACTTTTTCGACGTCGAATGCTTTTAGTTGATGATGCAGGTACCACCGTTGAAGATATTATGAATGCTCCTACGTATGGACATGCGGCGGCGATAGACGCTGAAGTTATGGTGGAGTCGCATGATTCGTCATGTGAGTGCAACTCTTATGTTTTCGATTAGAATTTTATTCAATTTATACAGACGATGTAATTGATTAAATATTTTATTTTAGTTAATGGAGAATAATTGAATAATTTATTATTTTATAATTTTTAGACTCTCAGTTCATTAGTATAAAGACTTCCGCTATTGTGTATTTATTCTGATTATTGTCGTGGATGTGTATTGTTTAAGCAAATGGACACAACCTACTCGAGATCCTGGTTGAACCGTTGGTTAATTAGCACTTCATCACACCATTCTAAATAGTATGAAAATGGGGTGTGACACAACCAATAACATCCATCCGATTTAATAGTGTTCAGTTGTCGCCCATCTAGCGGTAGCTGGATGTCATCCAGTTTTAATGGGAACAGGACACGATTCCAAGAAGAAGAAACATATTTTACCTCATTTCTATGGATTGCTAAGAATCGTGTTTTACAATGTTTCGAAGAAAAAAGGAGCTTCAGAAACGAATCCCCTTTCTTTCTACATCAACTTGTTACGGTTAATGGTTCTCAATCGTGTTTTACAAAGAAATTTCAGAAAGACATTTGATTATGTGTTATACGTCTCATTGTAGGCTTTTAACAACCCAACCTATAACATCCATCCGATTTAATAGCGTCCAGCTGTTGCCCATTGAGCGACAGTTGGATGTCATCCTGATCTAACTGGAACAGGAGACGACCCGAATAAAAAAAGATGAAATTGATTTCACGTCATCTTTAAGGATTACAAAGAATCGTATTTTACAAAGTTTTTGAAGAAGAAAGTGAACTTCATAAATGAATCCCCTTTCTTTCTACAACAACTTGTTCGCAATTAATGGTTCTCAATCGAGTTTTACAAAGAAATATAAAAAAAGACATTTCATTGAGTTTTACGTCTCATTGTAGGCTTTTGACAACCCAACCTATAACATCCATCCAATTTAATAGCGCCCTGCTGTTGCCCATCGAGCGTAGCTAGATGTCATCCAGTTCTAATGGGAACAGGAGACGATCCCGAATCCAAGAAGAATAAATAGATTTCACCTCATTTTCGTGGATTGCTGAGAATCATCTTTTACAAAGTTTTCGAAGAAAAAAGGAAGTTTGGAAACAAATCCCCTGTCTTTCTGGAACAACTTGTTCGTGGTTAGTGGTTCTCGAGCTTATTTTACAAAGAAATTTCAAAAAAGACATTTAATTATGTGTTATACGTCTCATTGTAGGCTTTTAACAACCCAACCTATAACATCCATCCGATTTAATAGCGTCCAGCCATTGCCTACTGAGCGACAGTTGGATATCATCCTGTTCTAACTGGAATAGGAGATGACCTGAATCCAAAAAGAAGAAACTGATTTCACCTCATCTTCAAGGATTGTTGAGAATCGTATTTTAGAAAGTTTGGAAGAAGAAAGGGAACTTCAGAAACTAATCCCCTTTCTTTCTGCAACAACTTGTTCGTAGTTAATGGTTCTCAATTGTGTTTTACAAAGAAATTTCAAAAAAGACATTTCATTGAGTTATATCTCATTGTAGGCTTTTGACAACCCAACCTATAACATCCGTCCGATTTAATGGCGTCCAGCTGTCGGCCATCGAGCGGTAGTTGGATGTCATCTTGTTCTAATGGGAATAAGAGACGATCCGAATCCAAGAAGAAGAAACAGATTTCACCTCATTTTCGTGGATTGCTGTGAATTGTATTTTTCAAAGTTTTCGAAGAAAAAAAGGAACTTCGAAAATGAATCCCCTTCTTTCTGCAACAACTTGTTCACGGTTAATGGTTCTCAATCGTGTTTTACGAAGAAATTTAAAAAAAAAACATTTGATTATGTGTTATACGTCTCATTGTAGGCTTTTGACAACCCAACCTGTCATACCCCAATTCTAAACTAACCAGAATGGTGTGATGAACCGTCAATAAATCAACGATTCAACCAGGATCTCCATTACGTAGTACCCACCATATGAACCACACACACATTCCCCAGTAATAATCAGAGATAATAAATAAATAAGTGAAAATCTTTATAAATAATGAACTGAGCATCTAACCATAATAAATAATTAATATAATTATCTCCAAAATTCAAGACATAAAGTAATTAACCAATTACATGTTTCAATAATCAAATATAACTAAACTAATAAAAAATACACTGGTTCCACTCACATGAAGGATCATGCGTATCTTCTATAGCTTTTACATCCATGACCGCAACGTGTCCATACATCGACGCATTCACATAATCTTCAACAGTAGGACTTGCATCATCAACTAAAATATTCAATGTCGAAAGGGTAAGCACACATCCCGGCTCAATGAGCAAACAAAACAATGCAACAAACATATCCATGCATTCAATTCATATCTTTATTCTGGTTTTTAAGTATGAAATATGTTATACAAAGGTTTGGTGGCCCCCGCGCCTCTATACACAAGTGTGTGAATCTGCCCAATGGATTAAATACCATTGTCGTCCCACATGCACCCACCATGGAATAGAGATAGAGCTAAAATGTCTTGATCAAACACCACCAACACTTCCCCTGATGCCCTACCCATACCAACACGTAAGCCCATATTGGCGAGGGCTTGCAAACTGGACTTGCAACTAACCAATCCTAAATGTCATCCAGTGTATCCAAAGCCTCATCCCAGCATCCCTCAATACGTCCATAGAGATAGAGCTAAGGTCCCCGAACAGAGTCAGAGACTACATGATCCGAGACCACCTCCCCTGATGCCCTATGACGTAATAGTTCTGTTAAGGTAATGACTATACGACGATGTTAATGGGCAAGACTTGAGTAGAGATAGAGCTAAAGTCTGGTGACCAGGTCAAAGACTACCATGCCACGTCCTCCCCTTGATGCTCTACTCGCATCAAGCACACTAACCACACACACATAATCACATGCCTATTCCTAGTATCATCATCATCATCATCATCATATTATAAATAGACATAAATAAATACACATGAGCTGTAATAAAAGGAATATTGGATGACATGTGAGATGCACACTATAAGCATACAAGCATATAATCAATCATGGCATTGGACTCAATAAATAAAATAGTTTGTTATTAGCCAATTAGTTTAGGTCTTGTTCCCTCACTTGTTAGTAAAACTCGATCTTCTTCTAAACCTTGTAATTCTCTTTGAATCAATTTAATAACCTAAAAGTTATATGAATTTAAGTTAGGGTTCATATGTAACATGTTACAATAGTCAGAAATCGAAACAGAGCACTGATAGGTGTCTGATTGGTCCTATGATTTCATACTATGTCGACCTTATGGCCTATGGTCGATACCCTATGGTCACACCATATGCGACCATATGGTTTCTGAATTCTTCTCGAATGCCTATGGTCGATATTTTGATCATGCTGGTTATTCTATGGTCGACCGTAGCTGCAACCTTAAGATTTTTGGTCATAAACTACATTCAATTCGAGTTCTTCTTGGGTCAACTCCTTGGATATTCTCTTAGGTTCATACTACGTTTATCCCATGGTCATCATTAGTAGTTTTTCATCAACCATTATCACCAAACTCACCCCTCATGATTAGCCTTGGGATTTTCTCAAGGAATCACATGGATCATAATAGGTTGACATCTCCAATCTCCTATAGAAGCCTTATTCCATAGAATTTACATCTTCAGAGATTAGGTTCATACCTTTGTCTATGGTAAAGAGCTAAAATATTTTCAACAAAACCTTCTCCTTAACCTTCTCTTCTTCTCCTTCTCTTCCTTCTCTTTTCTTCTCTTTCTCTTCCTTTAGGGTTTACTAACGTTCTAAAAGAGTGAAAAAGATTGAGGGACATCCTTTATATAGAGAAAAATTCTCTATATAGAGTTCTCCAACATTAGGAAAGAAATCCCCCTTGAATTAGGAAAATTTTCAACTTGGAGTCTGATCTGGGGTCTCACGGTCGATGGCCTACGGTCGCAGAATCCATCGACCATAGGGTCGAAAAATTCGACCATAAGGTCCTGGATCAGTGACCTTTGTTTCCTACCTTATGGTCGACCATACCTACCCAAGTATTCAACCATACGCATACTTTTAAGTATTTTAACTCGATTCGTACCTGGTTTTGTGATCCATCTTCACAAAATTTTCTATTGAGTGTCTACAGTCGAAACCCTTGGTGGTGCTTTTATATGAACAATTGTACTGTTAGGATATAATGCTCAATCCTAACCCTTGTATTGGACTATCTAGAAAGTAAGAATCATAACCCGAAGATAGAATTGGACCTAGAAGTAGGTTGACATGTATTTGGGAATATTTAACATGATTCTATTTGATAAACCATGAAATTCGATAGTGAATTTTAATTTTATATTATCATTATTGATTTTATTAATTTTACATGATTAATGATTTGTTTGGATCTTGATTTATTAACTATCACATGATTATGAGGTGCACTAATTATATAGACAATTTAATTGTCATGTGAAGAATATTGCTCTGTGTACTTAAAAAATAAGTTAATTGTTAGTTAAACAATTGATGTGATCATATGATTGAGACTCATGATTGACTAGACTTTAGTCACTCTAAGTGGAAAGCATTTAAAAGTTGCATGACAAAACTGTTGGCCTAATCATTTTTCAATATGGGACTCTTAGCATATAGATCATTTAAAGACACCATTAAGGTCCTTGAATGGGACAACCAAAATGCATAGATGTTGTTTATTAACCATAGATATGGTATATCAAGAAACATATTAAATATGGTGAATACGGAGACATGAGATACTAGGAATTTTACATGGATAAATAAAATGATAGTATACCTTAAATATACTTAGAGTTCTTATAAGGTTGAGTACGAAAAACCCAGAATTGTGGGGGTTATATAAGAATACATATTTGCTGGTCAAACTCTTCTAAGAAAGAAGAATGATGTCAACATAGAATCATTTATATCTATTTAGACATGGAATCTAGAAGACAAGCCTAGATTCGGAAAGATCACCTTCATTCAAAAGGAGATGATCATGATGGTAAGATTCCACCATGGATAGTCATGTATGAGTACAAAGTTAAGTCGGGATTAGGGTCAATGACTAAAATCTTGAAAACAGATATATAAGGAAAATCGAAGTTGATTATGCTACTTTAAAGAAGTAGATTCAACGGTAAAAGGTTACAAGATAAATATGACTTTGTCGGATTTATAAAATGTCTAGCGACATCTAAGACATGTAGGTTTTAGGCGGTTATACAATATATCTGGAGAAGCTAATGGAATAGCGCGCTTTTGGCATAACTCAGTACTGAGAAGTTTTGACTGGTATAATTATTTAGCTTCTCACTACTAAGGTGGTATACATCTAAAGGAATGAGCTTGAAGCCGGTAGCATAAGTCATGTGATTGAAACCCAACCTATGTGATAGGAGATCCCTGGAATTAGGTTCAATGGGTAAAAATGAAGTCACACAGATGACTTGTTTAGTACTATCATATTTTGCTCATTCTGGTTAAATGGTAAGGTAGTACTCACCACAATGAACAGATGATGAATCTCAAGGATTCTTAGTCAAGCCAAATTATCCCAGAGGAATGTGGGGGTGTGTTAACTGTGGTGCACATTATGGGCTGACCTTATTTAATGTAGGAAGTGGGGCCGCTTCCAATGAAAGTTTTAAGGGCGAACTCTCATAAGCATTCATGAACCAGGATAGGGACAAGGCCAGTTTAAAAAATATGTCCACCATTAAGGGATTTTTCAAGGGTCGGACTGTAAGAGGTGGCTGGTAGGTCAGTTGGCTACACCAATGAGGAAAGGTTGAAGGAGCAAGCTTCACCCGTACTCTGTAGCGTGGCCTATTAGACCTAGTGTAGATTCAAGTTAACAGACATTTGCAACGACGTCGCTTACAGTTCTCATAAGGTTAATAGTCTAATTCTAGTTTTATCAATCTTTTTGAAACTTGTGGGGGATTGTTGTTTTTAATATCGAAAAACAAATAAAGTTTCAAAAAGTTTTAAAAATTAAATTCAAAATTTTGTTTTTAATTTTGAGGGAAATTTTAATTTTAATTTTGTTTTGAGTTGGATATGGAATGGATATCGATATGGATAATGAAATGGATATAGATATGGGTGTGGATACATACCTATTCAAGTGTACCCTTTTGGAAGGGTGGTGACTTATACCTTTTGGTATGAAGAGGTACACCCATACCCCTTGGTAGTGACCCTTGGAGAGGCTCTTGCCTTCTACAAATAGAGGATGTTGCCTCATTCCAAAATACTCAAGATTTGAATACAAAATTCATGTCTCTCTTCCTTCTCCTTCCAACTCTTTCTCTCTCTACTCTGATTTATCGATAGAGTCTGCTCCATCCTTGTTTTAAAGGATTGTTAACCTTAGTCATCGGGTCTGCATACACCTAATAGTGAGTGCACACTGGGTGGGTGTCCTACTGAAGGGATGTTTTATCTTTGAGGTTGGTTTGTGGGGAACCGTTGCACCGTATAGGGGGCAAACACAATCTTAAGGAGAGTGTACCAACACGACTTAGCCCTAGTTGATTACTTGCTTCAGATTGTATAAGGTATGTGTCTATACTCTATTTTGTTACACTATATTGATTGATTACATAATCATATGATTTGGTATATGATATTATATGTTTATTAAATAGTCTTAAATAATATATTTTTCCTTTTGGTGTTAATATCAATATCAATATCCCTTGATGTTTCTTGTGACACTCTTTTGTACACTTCTTACTTCATTATAAGTTGGATTGGGTAGAATTTTATTTGGTAATATTTTTTACTCATGAATACTGTTGGGGATAAATGTCATCCCCTGAATAAGAATGTGACACGTGGAAAGCAATTGAAGACTAATCAACAGGGACAAAGAGGACCTTTCACAAATAGTAAAAAGATGTATCCCCCATTATCTAAAATGGCCAAGGGTAAAAGAGGCAACACACAATCTATTCCAAGACGACATTAGCAATAACTAAAGCTATAAATAGCCCCAACTACCAAAGTCAAATCACAAAAACATTTGAAGAGCTTTGGACCATTTTGCTAACACAAGTTCCAAAACTCAGCTTTAACAACTGACATGGCCCGACGTCTAACCTGAAGCCAAGGGATAAACTTCCCTCCCCAAGACAACTAAAATAGGGAGAGGGTGGAGGAGAACTTTAGCGACGATTGGAACCACGTCGCTCCCCCTCCTCACCAAGAACTGATATTGAAAGATAATGACCAACGCAACTACGTCACTCGTGCTAGATTAAGAGCTATGGTAGAAAAATTAGAGAACCTAACTCATTTGTTGCAAACCGTCCAGGCCCCTCTTACTGCCTGTACAAATGAGCACATGGATGTCCCTCTACCCAGCCCGACTATGTCCCGTGGGGAGATGAGTGCGTACCCCGGAGACCAACAGACCAACAGGCACCAACCGATGTGCCTTGCAACAGAGATAAATAAGCCTCAATTCCCCCAAAGATGAGCAAGTACCACTAGCTCAGGATGATCAATGAGTACTAGCGGGTCATCTCCACGAGAGAGGTGTCCCGCATCATGCTGCAGGAAGTAAAGGCTCTCATGTGAACCCCAACACCTCCGCAAATCAAGGAAGCCACAGTTGAATGGGCTCCCCAAACCCTTCACCATAGATCTCGGAAGGAGATAGGTTCTGTAAGACCTGTACCGAACTAATCGGTCTTACCACTTTGTACCAGGTTTACCTATCATGGTCGAGCCAAGTGGACCAAGTGCGTGAAGGAAATCACAAGATCAGGTATGAAATTGACCCAAAAATAGTAAAATAGAGGGTAGGGTCGCATGCCTAAACAGGTAGGGTCGACCCCCACCTCAACAGAATCCAACCCATGGTTTTCAGGTCCTAGGGTCGGATGACTTGAGACCCTAGGGTCGATGGATTCTGCGACCCTAGCATCGACCCTAGGATGACGGACATAAATTGGAAATTAGGAAACTTTCCTAATTCAAAGGGAACCTTTTCAAAACTCGTTGGGACGGATTTTGGGAGGTTTTTCTCTATAAATGGGATGCCCCTTAGGCTCCTTCACTCCTTTTGAAACCCTAATTGAAAGTGAGAGAAAGAGAAGAGAAGGAAGAGAAGGAGAAGAGAAGGAAAGTTGGAGAAGAAGGCTAAGGAGAAGAAATTCAGAGGAATCTCTGAATTCAGAAAGTCTAAGGTATGAAAACATTCTCCATGAATTATGTAAGACCCTAAAATAGCTTATGAAGAAGTTAGGGTTGGGAGAAACCCAAATCATCTACCTATGGATGAGTTTTGAAGGAATCCATGAAAGTAATCATCATAGACAATGGAAAGTGTGTAAAAATCATAGTTATGTGCCATAGAACATTCTTAGAATGGACCTACGAGACTACAGGATTGACCCCATGCTCTCGGAAGGTCCAGGGAGGCTGTGGTAGCACATAGGGACGATGGGTAATCGACCCTATGACCGACCCTACACCCTGGGGTCTTAGATACCTGCGACCCTAGCTATACCGTAAGCTTAAAACTATTGGAATTAATTTTAATTAAAATCTATCGACTTTCTAGGTTCTCCTAGTGATATAAAGGTGATTCTTAAAGATTGAAAGAGGATCTACACTCAAGCAAAGGTGAGGGAATAAGACCTAAACTAATTGGCTAATAATAAACTATTTTCGTTTATTGAGTCTAATGCCATGTATGATTCTATGATTGTATGATTGTAATGTGCATATCACATGTCATCTACTATTCTTGTTATTACTATTCATGCATATTTAATTTCGTTTATTATAACATGATGATGATGATGATGCTAGGAATAGGCATGTGAATGTATGTGTGTGGTTAGTGTACTTGATGCGAGTGGGGCATTAGGGGGAAGACGTGAGATTGTGGTTCAGCCTGGTCACCAGACTCTAGCTCTATCTCAACTCAAGTCTCGTCCACTAACATCGTCGAATCGCCATTACCTTAGCAGAACTAATACATCGTAGGGCAACTAGGGGGGGAACGTGGCATTGTGGTTCAGCCTGGTCACCAGACCCTAGCTCTATCTCTATAGATGTATTGAGGGATGCTGGGGTGAGACCTTGGATACATTGTTTGACATTAGGATTGGTTAGTTACGAGTCCAGTTTGCAAGCCCTCGCCAATAGGTGCTTACGTATTGGTATGGGTAGGGCATCAGGGGAAGTGTCATGCGGTGTTTGATCTGGGCACTTTAGCTCTATCTCTATTCCATGGTGGGTGCATGTGGGGGCGACAATGGTGTTTGATCCATTGGGCAATTTCACACACTCGTGTATAAAGGTGTGGCAGCCTCCAAACCTTTCTATAGCACATTGCAAACTTATAAACCAGACCAAAGATATGAATTGAATGCATGCATATGTTTGTTGCATTGTTTTGTTTGCTCACTAAGCCGTGATGTGTGCTCACCCTTTTCAAATTTGAATATTTTTAGTTGATGATGCAGGTACGACTATGGAAGATTATATGAATGCTCCCGCCTACGGGCATGTTGCGGTGATGGATGCAGAAGATATAGTGGAGACGCATGACTCGTCATGCGAATGCAACTCATGCGTTTTCGATTAGATTTTTATTTGGATTATTAAGGAAATGTAATTTGATATTTTATTTACTTATGTCTCAGTCAATGCAAGATAATTGAATATTTTATTTATGATTATTACATTCAGATTCTCAGTTCATTCAATATTAAGACTTTCGCTATTGTGTATTTACTCTGATTATGGTTGTGGATGTGTATGGTTTAAGCAAACGGACACAACCTATTTGAGATCCTGGTTGAACCGTTGTTTTATTAGCGGTTCATCACACCATTCTGAACAGTGCGGAATTGGGGTGTGACAGATTCGGTCCCAAAGGACATCCTAGAGTTAACCAGCATCGACCCCTGTAACAAAAGCAGTAAGATAGGCCTCCTTGGAATCTAGTACCTCAAGGATAGAGATAGGTTGCATACCAGAGGACATCTTGGAGTCAACTAGTGTCGACCCTCATACCAAGAGCAAAAAAATAGGGCTCTTTGGAATCCAGCAGCTTAAAGAAGGCGGCCATGGGAAAGGCCCAATCGTAATCAAAGAAAACCTCAAAGCTTGGACGGCCGTGATCCATGAACATATGAACAATGTCCTACAACATACTGGAGTTGCGTTGGACAAAGATTATAGCGTCGACAACCTGCTCTAGGACATCATCCATGAACACATAAATAAGAATGTGACACGTGGAAAAGACTAGTTAACGGGGACAAAGAGGACCACAAAGCCAGTGGATTGATCTGATGACTGGCTTAGTCACAGATGGCCTTAAGGTTTAGCTGGCGGTTGCAATTGGTGGCACCTATCGCTTGGGCTCTCATTTGCTGCCTCTACGACTATTGGCTTATTGACTAGTCTAATCCTTTGGGGACCAACCATAGGGTTTTCAACTTACTTTGGGACCCGCATGGACACATTTAGAACATGTCCTAGATAGTTTAAAAGATATCTAACACATGTAATAAAACTTATGCACATGAATAGGTAAACCGATGAGGGTAGTTGGTAAAGTCTATTGCTGACTTCAAGGTTCTGCAGCACACTTGGTGCCTACAGGTGAGGGTGGGGTCCATAGTATTAGGACATAATTATCTACGATGATGTGAATTTATAACATGCCATCTTTGTATATGAAATCTGAGCATGCATTTGCATACAAATATAACTACATATGTAAGACCCGTATCAAACTAACCCGGTCTTACCACCTTGAACTAGGTCTACCCATCATGGTCGAGCCAAATGGATCAAGTGCGTGAGGGAGATCATGATCCCAGGTATTAAACTGACCCAAAAACACTAAAAATAGGGGGAGGGTCGCACAACCAGCTAGGCAGGGTCGGACCCCCCAAGATAGAAAGTCAGACCCTGAGTTTTTAACCGGGGGTCGGACATTTTAGAACCAGGGGTCGACGGGATCTCCGACCCCCTCATCGACCCTCTATCTGCTGACAGAAATCGTGATTTGGAAACTTTCCAAATTTTAATGGGATTCTTTCCTAATCTCAATGGGACTTATTTTTAATGTTTGTACTCTATAAATAGGACGTCCCTAAGCCTCTTTCATTCCTTTTAAAACCCTAATTGGATTGAGAGAAAGAGAAGAGAAGGAGAAGAGAAAGAGAAGAGAAGGAAAGTGGAGAAGAAGATCAAAGAGAAGGCTTCAGAGCGACAAGCCTAATTCTCAGGTATGGGTACTATCTCTATGTAATTCTATAGACCTTAGAATGGATAGTGAAGACAGAATGATCTAGGAGAAACCCAAATCATCCATCCATGGTTAGGTTTTCATGGAAAACCATGGGAGAAATCATAAAAACCATATAGGTGAATGAACTACGGTTCTAGACCATAGAACATGTGTGGAATGGATTGTAGAGGCAAGCCATAGGACCCCAAACACGAAGGAATAGACTGTAGGATGAAAATTTGACTAAACCCACAGGGGATCGCACGGGGGGGTCGATGGCCAATCGACCCTACCAGACCCTAACAATCGACCCCCAGTGTTCGAGAAGTCCAGACTATGGGTGGTCGCACCCAGGGTCGATGGAACCTCCGACCCTGGAATCGACCCCCAGTTAACAGCGTGCTTTTTAAAATTAGAATTAATTCTAATTAAATTCTATCGACTTGATTAGGTCTTCTAGTGATATAATATCGATATATAGTTGATTTTTAAAGCTTGAAAGAGGACCTACGATCAAGTAAAGGTGAGGGAACAAGACCTAAACTAATTGGTTAATAATAAACTATTTTACTCTTGAGTCCAATGCCATGATTGATTTTATGTGTGTATGATTGTTATGTGCATTCAACATGTCATCTAATATTTCTATTATTACTGTTCATGCATATTTAATTATTATTTATAACAGGATGATGATGATGATGATAGGAATAGGCATGTGGATGTATGTGGTTGGTGTGCTAGATGCGAGCGAGTATCAAGGGGAGGTGTCATAGGCGGGGCCTCAACACTCTAGCTTTATCTCTAACTCAAGTCTTGTCCACTAACATCGTCGTATCGCCATTACCTTAGCAGAACTATTACGTCGTAGGGTATGAGGGGAGGTGGTCTCAGATTGTGTAGTCTTTGACTCTGCCGGGGACCTTAGCCCTATCCCTATGGACGTATTGAGGGATGCTAGGGTGAGGCCTTGGATACACTGATTGACATTAGGATTGGTTAGTTCGGAGCCTAGTTTGCGAGCCCTCGCCAGTAGGGGCTTACGTGTTGGTATGGGCAACGGGTACAACAATAAACATGACCTTTGCGTCTACATTGTCCATGGTGGGTGCATGTGGGTCGACAATAAACGTTACCTTTGGGCGGCTTCACACACTTGTGTATAGAGGTGCGACGTCAATAAACATGACCTTTGGCCACCTATCATTTCTATAGCACATTGCAAACTTATTTATCAGACCAAAGATATGAATTGAATGCATGCATATGTATGTTGCATTGTTTTGTTTTCTCACTGAGCCATGATGTGTGCTCACCCTCTCGACGTCTAATATTTTTAGTTGATGATGCAGGTACTACAGTTGAAGATTATATAAATGCTCCGGTGTATGCGCGTGTTGCTGCAATGGAAGTTGAAGACTTAGAGGATACGCATGACCCCTCATGCGAGTGCAACTCATGCGTAATTTATTAGGATTTTGTTTGAATTTATAAAAGGCTGTAATTGATATTTTTTTTATTTATGTCACAGTTGATACAACAATAACTTGATATTTTAATTATGTTTATTATAGTTAGAGTTCTCAGTTCATTTACTATAAGACTTCCGCTATTGTGTATTTATTCTGATTATGGTTGTGGATGTGCATGGTTTTATTTTTAATGGATACTGCCTATTAGAGATCCTGGTTGAACCGTTGGTTTATTTGCGGTTCATCACATCGTTCTGAATGGTGCAGAATTGGGGTGTGACAATATATGTTGACGATTGATGAATGTGTATGTTTTGTCTATGTAATATGTGGGCACAACGGTGTAAAACTCGCACCCAGAAAACCCAGCTTAACTCAGATTTTCTTACTATGCTAGGGTTTTCCACTGTTGGCGAACCCAATCTTACGACTTGAAAGTGAGCTTGAACCAGGTATGAACTCCCTTAATGAATATGTTAAAAATTCTAGACTTAATGCTCTTAAAAGGAAGCACTAGTCGCTGCTAATGGTTGATGGAACCTAGAATTGTTCCAGTCAGATCTTGCGACCAGTAAGGCTAGAAAGTTTGCCTGCGAATGAGAGATTCAAAACTCCGTTACAAGTCTTGAGTGGGAATATTCCCTAGGCCCAGGACGAGACCCTAGTGGGTCCCACCTCACTTCTAACCACTTTGGAGTTGATAAATGAAGTAGAAAACCCTTGGGACTTCTCAGCTTGCCACTTGGCAATCCCTTGTAGTCTCAAACTCTCTAAGGAGTTCTACCTCAAGAGGGAGACTCCAATCAAATGAAGTCCCCTCAAACCCTCTCTCTCAGAGTTTGTATCCATTACCAAACTTTTAATGCATTCTCAGAAAGAGGAGAGTAGAAGGAGGAAGAAGAAGACTGAGAAGGAGGAGCAACATTGGGAAATTGCCAGCACTATTTATCACCATCTTCTACTAGTTTGAACACATTGTCGATAAACTCTATGCTACATTAAGTTTAGTTTGGAACTAGGAATGACTAATTCCCACCAAGGAAACCTCGAAGTACCAACCTTAATGAAGTTGCTATCCATTAATGGCTGAGTATCGATGGAGGCCTCATTGAATTTGACTGGAGGCTATACCTCGAGTCCGTACATTACAAAAATCATGACAATAAACCCTAGTGTAGGTGGTGTGTCCATAATTAACCTCACTAGGCCTAGAATAGGATTGAAAACTACCGTCTAATGTGAGACCAAAGATCCATTGATGAATTTCCATTGTAGAAGTCCGTAGATGGATCCGGAGGGGACTTCCGGAGGAAAAATCTACGCATTCAAATAGGCTAAATTGTAAGGCCCATGCCCAAACTCCATTTCGACTTGATTATTTTGGGCCTGTAATAGGTCTTACCACGATGCACATATCGGACTGACACGGCCAAGAACCCATGGAGGTAACATGATCTTAACTTATACGTCTTATGTTAGTTAATATCTAATGATTCTACACTGAGGAGTAGTGTAAATGGACATACAGTCCATACGGGAAGATACCGAGCATACCTCACCTTCAATCCCAATCAAAAGGGAGAAGCAAGGAGGTCCGGCAGCGCATGCAGCCGCATACATTTCGCAGCCGCACCTATGTATGAGAATGTGAGTTGGTGATCAACTAACCATGGGACCCGCTAATCGGATTTTATCCTCTCCAAACATTATAAGCTGACTATGCATGCTTATTCATGGTAACCAGAGAAGAAAATTTTCTCCATTACCTTGATTGAATCAAAGAGACCCCATTCTCTATGGAAAATAATCTTACTCTTCCCAAATCTAGCCAAACCAGAAAACGCAGAGATTAAGGAAGAGAGAAAGAGAAAGAAGAGAAAGGAAGAAGAGAAGTGGAAAGGAGAAGAAGAAGGAGAAACTCTGATGCACGCATCGAAGAGAGAAAGGAGAAAGAAGAAAGAAAGAGAGAAGAAAATAGTGGAGAAGGATAAGAAGAAAATAGATAAAGAAGAACTCACCTTTGCCAATACGCAAACTCTTCAGAAAACTCGTAGAAGAAGAAGATCATTGTAGGTAACCTCTTCCTCATTAATAATGGATTTAAATGACTGTAAGGATGATATCCTCATGATCGCGTAAAGAAAGTAAGGATTAACCACCATTAATAGTGAAGATGCTAGTGTAGGTACTGCCACTCATGGATTCGAATCATGAGCAGTAGTCCGTACAAATCGTATGGGAGATATATTGGTACATGTGGAAGAGACCTAACCTCCCAGTAACCCACCATTAATGTTGTGACTTTTAATGTATAGGCTACCATTCATGGATTCGGATCGTGGACAGTAGTGTATATGACACAGTAAATAACTAAGATTGAATCATAAAGGTTAGAAGTATACCCATGATCTCTCAGAGATTCGAAGATGACTATAGGAGATTTGGATCATAAACTAATATTAGATTCGAAGGATTTGTAACTGGATTACGGATCTGTCAAATCGGACACCATCCGGATTGGAACGACATTCGAATAGGGGTGGAAATGAAGACCCACACACCCATACGTTACAGGGACACTTGGTTGGGGCTAGGTAGCACCCCAATGATGCAGGCACAGACCGTCGGCCATGCTAGAGCGTGCAGCCGCAACCACCAGCCACATGCCCTATAGCTGGTGAGGTGCGGCTGATGCCACCAGCCGTACGCCCTTTTGGATGCAGCACCTCCTATGCTCTGCCAGTAAGCTGCCGTCCAGCCTTGTAGACCTTGTTTGACGGCGGAGCCCCAGACCTCTATAATAAGAAGTCCTTCTTAGTATTAAGTTAAACAGAAGGTAGAAACTGATTATCGAATGGGATGTCCATCCATACATCATTGTCTTGTCTAGACAGTAACCTTCGTATGTGGAAATTGAAGCAAGGACCTTGGAATATAATTCCTTGACCAAGAATAGTGACCTAAATGTAATGATCAAATTGTCACTCAAGTATCAGTAGACCTAACACAGACACATAAACCATACTTGGTGATATACAAGATAAACAAGTAGTAGGTATAAATGATAAATAAGAGAGATGACATTATTGGCATGGAAATAATAACCTAAATCTAATGCTATGATATGATAACCTCCTACATAATAAATTATTAAAAAATATTATTTATGATTTTGATCGAGATAATAGGGAAACTAGAGAGCTACTCGACCAGTATTACGGTAGACTACTTACGTACCTCTCAAATAAGGGAACTAAACCTTTTGGTTATGTGTGTTTTCTCTACTATTTATGATATGTTCTGTTGTGAGATTGATAACATGTCATCCAATATACTATTTTGTTTGTCCCTATATATGCATTTCCCTTGTGTGCGATCAATGCTACTCGTAGTGGTTTGAAAGCGGGGTGGTATGGGTGTAAAACCTGCACTCTACTAACCCAGTCTTACAATGTTGTATCAGATCTTCCTATTATGGTCGAACCAAGCGGACCAAGTACGTGAAGGAACCACAAGGCTAGGTATGTAAATCCACCCAAAATCAGCTAATTAGGAGTGTGTGGTTAGAAACCTGTGCAGGTATGGTTGACCACACCTAAGAAAAATGAAACCATTCAATTCTGGGATGTGTGGTAGCATATTTGGGACGTGTGGTAGATGGATTCTGGGACCACACGTGCGACCACACGATGGTATGACTAACCTGAGTTTTAAAATCTTTTCAAAACTATGAGATCTATTTTCTAGTTAGATTGGGACCTTATATGGAGAATTTTTCTCTATATTAAGGACGTCCCATAGCCTCTCCTACTCTTTTAAAATCCAAATTGAAAGAGAGAGAGAGAGAGAGAGAGAAGGAAAATGAGAAGAAGAAGGCTAGGAAGAAGAGTTGCATAGAAGGCTCTAGTTCTCTAACAAGCTTAAGGTATGGACCATTCTCCGTAGCAGTAGAACACCTAGAATAGGACCTTCCATCGTAATTAAGATGTTGAATCAAAGTAGGATCTCCACCATGAGACCCATGGATAAAATACTCAAAAGAAAGCCATGGAGAGTAGGTTAGGGTAAATAATTGTGTAAAATTATGAATTTAAGGCCATAGATCAATCATAGGAGGGACCCTAATGATAAACCTCAGAATCGAATCATGAAGGGCTTGGACTAAGAGTGAAAGTCGACCAAAACTCGGGTGGTCGCAGCTATGATCGACCACATGAGGCACACATGATCGACCACATGCTCTTGCGAAGGTCCCAGAGAGGGTATGGTTGCATGTGTGGTCGCATGATATGCGACCACAAGTAACCACACACCCTGTGGTTGTAAAACCTGAGACCACAGGTGCAGCCACACCTACAACTACTATGTATCTGGAAGTCTGTTTGACTCCAGATTAGGCCACTGTCTATTATAATTGATGAACTTAAACCCTAACTTGTAATCCATAAATTTCATAGGTTTCCAAGTGGTTCAAAATTAATTTACAAAGCTTGGAGAGAATCGAACATCGTTAAAGGTGAGGGAACAAGACCAAAACTAATTGGCTAATAACAAGCTATTTTATTTTATTTATCCTATGCAATGATTGATGCTATGCTTGCTTGTTGTAATGTGCATCTCATATGTCATCCAATATTACTACTATATTTTGCTCATGCATATTTATTTTTGTCTATTTATAACATGATGATGATGATGCTAGGAATAGGCATGTGATTGGGTGTGTGGTTAGTGTATTGGATGCGAGTGGAGCATCAGGGGGAGGACGTGGCATTATGGTTTAGCCTGGTCACTAGACTCTAGCTCTATCTCTACTCAAGTCTTGCCCACTGACATCATCATATCGCCATTACCTTAGCAGAACTATTGTGTCGTTGGGTATCAGGGGAGGTGGTCTCGGACTGTATGGTCTTCGACTCTGTTGGGGGGCCTTAGCTCTATCTCTATGGACGTATTGAGGGATGCTGGGGTGAGGCCTTGGATACATTGGATGGCATTAGGATTGGTTAGTTGCGAGTCCAGTTTACAAGCCCTAGCTAATTGTGGCTTACGTGTTGGTATAGATGGGGCATCAGGGGAAGTGTTGGCGATGTGTGATCCAAACACTTTAGCTCTATCTCTATTCCATGGTGGGTGCATGTGGGACGACAATGATGTTTAATCCATTGGACGGATTCACACACTCGTGTATAGAGGGGCGGTGGTTGCCAATCCTTTCTACAGCACATTGTAATCTTAAAAACCAGACCAAAGATATGAATTGAATGCATGCATATGTTTGTGCATTGTTTTGTTTGCTTACTGAGCCGTGATGTGTACTCACCCTTTCAACGTCGAATATTTTTAGTTGTTGATGCAGGATCTACTGTTGAAGATTATGTGAACACACCCACGTATGGACACGTAGCGGCCGTGGACGTAGAAGCTATGGAGGAAGCGCATGATCTGTCATGCGAATGTAATCAATGTGTTTTTGATTAGTTTAGTTATTTTTTACTTATCGGGACATGTAATTGATTATTTTATTTTATGTCTTGAGTCATGGAGAATAATTGGATTTAATTATTTGTTATCATTTTTAGATACTCAGTTCATTATGAATAAAGACTTCTCCTATTATTTATTTACTCTAATTATGCTTGTGGAATGTGTCTGGTTTAATTGGATGGGCACGGCCTATATGAGATCCTGGTTCGAACCGTTGATTTTCATGATGGTTCATCACATCACTGGTTAGTCCAGAATTGGGGTGTGACAGCTTGGTATCATAGCTCTCAGGCTCTGCTCTATTAAACCAAAATAATTCTATGAAAGTCGTAAACTGAGTTAGGATAAATTAAGAACTATAATACAAATACACCATAAGCACCTGTGTTGTTTGAGACATAACTTGAAGGAAGAAAATAATACACACATGTAAATGAGGAACAATATGCTTATAATTATATAGACTCAAATTTGAAACAATAGAATGTACATCAAGAGTTAGAGTACAGTCTGGATAGTTACTCTGTAATACAAAAAAAATATAACATATCATGGCGTGGGAGGAGGAGGAGCTTCTCGGTTTCGATCACGATCCTCAATGTACACCCTCATGAGCTAGCTACCTATGTCTGGGTCGCTCGATGACTCTCAGTGAGACTCCCCACTCTGCCATCAGTCGTGCATTGAGCATCGCAAATTCTTACGCAGTAGTGCTATCATATCATCTGGTGGTGGGCGCGAAGGGTCAACTAAGTGAGAAGTCCGAGAAGGGTGAGCTCCTGTAGAATGCTACGGTGATGAAGGAGGGATGGCATCTATGTCCATGTACATCAGGTCATCATCCCCCTTGTCATCGTCACTTTCTGATGCCTCTGCTGCTGCAGTTACTGCCTCCTCTACATCTGTTGCCGTCACTTTAATGAGAGGACGCACCATAGTGTTTCTCTCCTAGTCAGTGACCTGCACATCTCGTATCCCCATCCTACAGATGACCTCCCAGTCGTGGTCAGCTGAAAAGGTGTCCTCACAAATCCTCTCTTGTACCAAGTCCACCTGCAGGAAAGCGAGTAGTGTAGTGATCAAGGGCCCATAAGGTAGGTTACCCTTCAAACCAGGCATCGTGGCATGGTGCATGATCTTGTTAATGATGTAGGGGAGGCAAATGAGCTACCTAGTGCAGATACAGTAAAGGAGATACTGGATCAACTGTGAAACCTTCTCATAGTGACCACTCTGGGGTATCAGGTTATGCTGGATGATCTTACAGTACAACCGAGGCTCTGGATGCAAGTTGACTGCCTTCATCTGCCAGCGGTTGTCCCGAAGAAGCTGATTGCACACCTTTGTATGCATCCTCACTAATAAGAACTGGGGTTCCTTTGGTTCGTAGTAGACCAATGGCCCGTCATTTGAAATGCCCAGGAATCAGCCAACTCTTGACAGTTGAACGAGATAGGTACACCTTTTACTAAGCTAGCAATTTACCGCTCTCTACCCCTATCCATGTCCTCTGGATCACCCTCCATCTGTAAATTATAGTAGAACTGCTTAACCAACTCAGGATGGGTGTAACCCTGGTATAAAATCATGGGGAGCCAGCCCATATCACCAAACGCCCTCTCCACATCAAACAGGGCTATACTGGCTAGGTTGACACATTGACCCCCCTTTACTTTCTTGCGATGGTACCAGGGATACTGTACCTCCGCTTCGATGAACCTGAAGCAATGGGGATCGTGAACTCTGGGGACTTTGGTACGAACCATATTACCTGTGAGAAGCATAAACCAATAGGCAACTTGTCAGATATAGAGAATTTTAAATTACAGTATTATAACGGCGTGATTTGGCCAAAAGCCTCATTTTTGCCCAAATGCTTGGACTAGAGGACTAATATACATTGCAAGCCATCATACAACGATCAATCAAATGAGAATTTATCGATAATTAAAACAAAATTTTAAAAATTTTGGAAATTGGAAAAAATCCCCAATTTCTAGGTCAAAATGATAGATTTTCCATTGTTTGACCAAATCGACTGATGAAACCCAAAGTTTCTAGAGGGCTTTTGTCCGTTGGGTGCCCAAAAGCAAGGTTTACCCATAAAAATCAAATTTTTATGGTTAAATAAAAATTTAATTGGGAAAAGATTGAATTAGGCGATAAAAACCTAGAATAAATAGACAAAGAGAACAATGGAAATGTAGAACGTACCATAGAGATGTGGAATCCGGTGGTTGATCATGAAAATTTCACTCAAAATAAGTGGTTGGTACTATAGCAACTCAGTGGAGGCGAGTTGAGTTGTGAACAGTAGAAGACAAAAGTGGAATAAGAGAAAATGGCTCGAAATCGGGTTTAAAACCTGATTTAGGGTCGTGTGGTCACAGATAGACCAAAAATGCGACCACATGATCGACCACACCATCGACTACAGGCTCTGGGTAAGCTGCAAGGGTTTGTGTGGTTGCAACCCTGTGGTCGCATATAATGCGACCACACCTATCGATCACATGATGAAAAAGCATTGTTTTGTTTGAGTAACCCTAAAAATTTAAGATTTGCCTCGTTTATTGTGAGACTAACATGAGATCATCGTATATTGTACATGTCTCATCTGTTTCCTTGACTTTTCAGACACTACCACAAATGAAAGTAGGAGATGGCTGGGCGTAAAATAAACCAAAGAAGACGTAACCCAAGCCCACCTCCACCACCACCTGTGGAGGTAGATGGCAATGAAAACCCTGAGGAATAGGAGGCAAACCTGGAGAAATAGAATGTAGCACCACCAGGAGTCAACAATCAGGCCAACCCAATAAATTTGCTAGCCCCACTAATGGATTTGGCTACGGTTGTTATGAACTTGGCACAACAGGTGCAGCAATTACAGCAAATGCAAGTGAACATGCAATCTGCTATGGAAATTTCTCCCCCAACTGCAAACACAACACCTATACCTACGAGGCAAGCTAGAACCGTACCCGAGGATAGTAATATTGTGCCCCAAGCTTCTGCTATGAATAACATGGTACCCCAAGCACCTCAAACCCTAGTTGTACAAGCCCAAGTGCAGATTCCTGAAGTATCGCAAGGCAGATATAATCAATGTAACTACCAGTACCAACCGCCTATGTATGGAGCATATGTAGAGTATTAGCTGGACCACTCTAGGCTGATCGATCATTTTCTGAAGATGAAATCGAAGGAATTCACTGGCAAGCCATCGGATCCTTTGTGGCCAGCTCACTAGATCAATAAGATGGAAATGAACTTTATGATGATGACTATCAATGAAGAAGAGAAAGTATTATGTGCTACTTTTATGCTAAAAAGTGATGCATATCATTGGTGGAAATCCACTCGAGGTTTTCTATTGACGAAGTACACCCAATTGACCTAGGCTATCTTTAAGGAGCCTTCTTTGAGAAGTATTTCCCCAAGAGTTTCAAAGACATGATGGAAAAGGAGTTCTTAAGTCTATATCAAGGACAGATGACTATAGGTGCTTATTAGTAGTGTTATGAAGAGCTGTTCTTTGCTCCCTCTAGCATGCAGGAAGAAGATATCAAAACCCTAAGGTTCATCATGGGACTTAGGGGATGCATCCGAAAGCATGTATTGTGACTGAAAAAGAAGATATATAATGAAGTTGTACAGATTGCTCGAGTACTGGAATCGAGCCAAAGGGAGAGCTATTTTGCTCAGAGCAGGGGCATTAAGAGGCCGAACAGAAATACATTCATTGGAGGAAACTCAAAGACGTTCAAACCCTTCTGCACCTAAGGCTTTAATGCTATAGCCAAGACTAACCAGGCGGCTCCACCTCAATAAAAGCAAAGAAATGATAAGAGTTAAATGCTTCAACTATGATTAAATAGGGCATTATCAAGGGATTACCCTAAACCGAAGAAGCAACTGCAACAAGGCAAGGTTTATGTAGTGATTGCTAAAGACGCTGTTGCATCACCCAATGTAGTCACAGGTATGATCTGACCTTTTGTTTTGCAATACCTTGAGTGAGCATGTAGATTAATAGAAGAGGAAAATCATAGTTACCGTACCTATAAATGACATACCCGTCAAAGTACTCATTGACTCTAGGGCCACCTATTCTTTTATATCTGTGTCGTTTAAGAAGAAACAATGCCTACCCCTTAGATCTTTAGACTGCAAACTACTTGTATGATCACCTATGAGATTAGAAGTAGAGCTAGACAAAGGTTATAGACCATGTCCAGTTATTATCGACGAGGATACTATGGATGCAACCTTAATCCAACTCGAGATGGAAGACTTTGTCGTCATCTTAGGAATAAATTGATTAGCCCGACACTCCGCCAATCTATTATGTGCGAAAAATAAATTGACATTCAAAGGCTAGGACGGTAAAGAACCTAGCTTTTCAGGGACCAAATTCCCTCATAAATGGAAACTCATCTTCTCTGTACTAAAAGCCAAAAGATTCCTTGAGAAGGGTGGAATTGGATATCTTGTGTCTGTTGTGGACCTTACCGAGAAGGCACCACGAATGGAAGATATAGAAGTTGTACGAGAATTTCCAAATGTGTTCCTTAAAGATCTACCTGGTTTGCCACCTGATAGAGCGACGGAGTTCTTTATCGACTTGTTGCTAGGGTTGGCACTTGTATCTAAAGCACCATACCAAATGGCTCCAATTGAACTGAAGGAATTAAAGGTTCACCTTGGGGAGTGCCAGTGTTATTTGTCAAGAAGAAGGATGATAGTGTCAGATTATGTATAGACTACCAGGAATTAAACAAGCTCACGATCAAGAATCAATATCTCCGACCTTGGATCGATGATCTATTTGATCAGCTACAAGGAGTGAAGGTGTTTTCCAAGATTGATCTTTGGTCTGGGTATCATCAATTGAAGATCAAAGATGGCGACATTTCAATGACAGCATTTAGAACCTGATTTGGACACTATGGGTTTCTAGTGATGTCCTTTGGACTAACAAACGCACCTATGTTTTTTACGAAACTTATGAATCGAGTGTTTCCTAACATATTGGATACTTCGGTTATCGTTTTCATAGATGATATATTGATATACTCCAAGGATGAGGCAACTCATGCGACAGATCTTAGAGGAGCTTTACAACGATTAAGGAAAGAAAAGCTTTATGCTAAATTCAAGAAATGTGAGTTCTGATTGAAAGAAGTGTAATTCTTAGGCCATGTAGTGTCCGCAGAAAGAATTAAAGTGGATCCCAGTAAGATTGAAGCTATTGTAAAATGGGAAGCACCCAAGAGCATTGCAGAAATTAAAACTTTCAGGGGATTAGCTGGTTACTACAGACGATTTGTGGAAGACTACTCCAGAATCATCGTACCTCTCACCAGTTTGACGAAGAAAGGAGAAAAATTTGTTTGGACCGATAATTGTGAAGAGAGTTTCCAAACACTGAAGGCAAGACTGATATCAGCTCCTATCTTGACCATTCTGGTACTAGGAAAGCCATTTACCTGGTATACCAATGCTTCTGGGTTTGGATTGGGATGTGTTCTCATGCAAGGAGAGCAAGTAATGGCGTATGCTTCAAGACAACTGAAAGCACACTAGAAAAATTACCCTACTCAAGACTTGGAGTTAGCGGCAGTGGTACATTCCGTTAAGATATGGAGACACTACCTGTATGGGGAAAAGTTTCAAATCAAGTCGGATCACAAGAGTCACACGTATATCTTTAACCAGAAAGAGTTAAACATGAGACAGAGAAGATGGCTGGAGTTACTGAAGGATTATGATTGTGATATCCAGTATCATCTAGGGAAGGCCAACGTAGTTGCTGATGCACTAAGTCGAAAAGCAATGACAAGGTCCGAAAAAGAAGCTAACTCAAGTGTTGCCATGTATGTCGCAGCAAGAGTATTTAAATATGGCGATGAGTAATTTATTGTCGATAAACCAGGAGGTTCGACAAACCTAGGGTTGATTCATAAGTTTTTAAATATGTTCACTGCACTGAAGATTGTACCCGATTTATTGGACGAAGTGAAAACGACAATCCAATTTGATCCCTATCTCAGAACAGTACAGGAGGATCTAGAGAAAGGAAGGACAGTTCCTGATTTCACTTTGAATTCTGAAAAGATGTTAAGGTACAAGGGAAGAGTGTGTACTTGAAAGTGAAAATATAGATATTAGAAATAGATTAATAAGAGAATCCGACTCCACATCCTATTCAATACACCCTAGAAGTATAAAGATGTACCATCATTTAAAGAAATTATATTAGTGGAGGGGAATGAAAATGGATTTAGCCCGATATGGGCCTCAATGCCTAAATTGCTAACAAATTGCATGGAGTATCAAAAAGCATCATGTCTGACAGAAACCCACACTTTACCTTAAAGTTTTGGGAAGGATTGCAGAAGACTATGGGAATCACGTTGAAGTTTAGCATTGCATTTCACCCTCAGACTGATGGACAGTCGGAGCATACCATTCAAATTCTAAAAGACATGCTCCGAGCTTGTGTAATTGATTTCAAAGGATCATGGGATAAGAAGTTACCATTGATCCAGTTCACATATAACAACAGTTATCAAACTACTATACAGATGTCACGCTATGAAGCACTGTATGGTAGGAAGTGTTGAACTCCATTGTTTTAGAATAAAGTTAGAGAGCGAAGAATTGTAAGCCCCGAGTTTATTGAAGAAACGTGCAAAGTAGTCAACGTAATCAAGGAAAAAGTTAGGACAGCTCAGAATTGTCAGAAACAATATGTAGATAATCGACGCCGAGACCTTGAGTTCATCGTGGGTGACAAAGTATTCCTGAAAATATCACCTATGCACAGCTTAAAATGGTTCAGACAGAAAGGAAAGCTAAGTCTGAAGTATATCGGGCCATATGAGATTCTAGCTAAACGTGGGAAGGTGGCGTATTAGTTAGCACTACCCCCATCTATGTCAAGTGTGTATGATGTATTTCATATCTTGTTGCTAAAGAAGTACATCCGAGATCCAACATACATCCTAACAGAGGATCCACCAGGTCTGACTAAAGATTTGACGTTCGAAGTAGTACCTTTTGAAATTACTAGTCAGAAGGTTCAACATCTACGCAATCGTGACATCTATTATGTTAAAGTTACTTGGAAAAGTCAAGATGTGGAAGAAATCACATGGGAAGAAGAAAATGCTATGCAAAAGCAATATCCTCATCTTTTCGACTTGGAAGGTATGTACAAATTTCGAGGATGAAATTTATATAAGGGGGGGAGTTATAAGACCTGCAATCTACTAACTCGGTTTTACGATGTCGTATCAGGTCTTCTTATTGTGGTCAGACCAAGAGGACCAACTGCATGAAGGAACCACAAGGCTAGGTATGTAAATTGATCCAAAATATGCTAATTAAGAGTGTGTGGTCGCAAACCTGAGCAGGTATGGTTGACCACACCTAAGAAAAATGAGACCACTCAATTTTGGGATGTGTGGTTGATGGATTCTACGACCACACTTGCGACCACATAATGGTATGACCGACTCTGAGTTTTAGAAACTTTCCAAAACTATGGGATCTCATTCGTAGTTAGATTGGGACCTTATATAGAGAGTTTTTTTTTTATATTAAGGACGTCCGATAGCTTCTCCTACTCTTTTGGAACCCAAAATGAAAGAGAGAGAGAGAGAGAGAGAGAGAGAGAGAGAGAGAGAGAGAGAGAGAGAGAGAGAGAGAGAGAGAGAGAAGGAGAAGGAGATAGGAAGAAGAAGGCTAGGAGGAAGAGTTGCATAGAAGGCTTTGGTTCTCTAATAAGCTTAAGGTATGGAACCAATCTCCGAGTAGTAGAACACCTAGAATAGGACCTTCCATCATAATTGAGATGTTGAATCAAAGTAGGATCTCCACCATGAGACCCATGGATAAAAAAATCAAGAGAGATCCATGGAGAGTAGGTTAGGGTAAATAATTGTGTAAAATTATGAATTTAAGGCCATAGATCAATCATAGGAGGGACCCTAATGATAAACCACAGAATCGAATCATGAAGGGCTTGGACTGAGAGTGAAAGTCGATCAAAACTCGTGTGGTCGCAACTATGGTCGACCATATGAGGCACACATGATCGACCACATGCTCTTGGGAAGGTCCCAGAGAGGGTATGGTCGCATGATATGCGATCACACTTATCAACCATATAACCTGTGGTCGCAAAAACTGAGACCACAGGTGCAGCCACACCTGCAACTACTCGGTCTCTGGAAGTCTGTTTGACTCCAGATTAGGCCTCTGATTACTATAATTGATGAACTTGAACCCCAACTTAGAATCAAAAAATTTCTTAGGTTTCTAAGTGGTTCAAAAGTAATTTACAAAGCTTGGAGAAGATCGAACATCGTTAAAGGTGAGGGAACAAGACCTAAACTAATTGACTAATAACAAGCTATTTTATTTCATTTGTCCAATTCATTAATGCTATGCTTGCTTGTTGTAATGTGCATCTCATATGTCATCCAATATTACTGCTATATTCTGCTCATGCATATTTATTTTTGTCTATTTATAACATGATGATGATGATGCTAGGAATAGACATGTGATTGGGTGTGTGGTTAGTGTGTTGGGGAGCATCAGGGGGAGGACTTGGCATTATGGTTTAGCCTGGTCACCAGACTCTGGCTCTATCTCTACTCAAGTCTTGCCCACTGACATCGTCATATTGCCATTACCATAGCAGACCTATTACGTCGTAGGGTATCAGGAGAGGTGGTCTCAGACCGTGTGGTCTTTGACTCTGCTGGGGGGCCTTAGCTCTATCTCTATGGATGTATTGAAGGACGCTGGGGTAAGGCCTTGGATACATTGTATGGCATTAGGATTGGTTAGTTGCGAGTCCAGTTTGTAAGCCCTAGCCAATAGGGGCTTACGTATTGGTATAGATAGGGCATCAGGGAAAGTGTTGGCGGTGTGTGATCCAGACACTTTAGATTTATCTCTATTCCATGGTGGGTGCATGTGAAACGGAAATGATGTTTGATCCATTGGGTAGATTCACATACTCGTGTATAGAGGTGCGGTGGCTGCGAATCCTTTCTATAGCACATTGTAAGCTTAAAACCAGACCAAAGATATGAATTGAATGCATGCATATGTTTATGCATTATTTTGTTAGCTCACTAAGCCATGATGTGTGCTCACCCTTTCGACGTCAAATATTTTTAGTTGTTGATGCATGACTTATTGTTGAAGATTATGTAAATGCACCGATGTATAGACACGTAGTGGCCATGGATGTAAAAGGTATGGAGGAAGCGCATGATCTATCATGCGAATGTAATCAATGTGTTTTTGATTAGTTTAGTTATTTTTATTTACGGGGACATGTAACTGATTATTTTATTTTATGTCATGAGTCATGGAGAATAATTGGATTTAATTATTTGTTATCATTTTTAAATGCTCAGTTAATTATGAATAAAGTCTTCTGGTATTATTTATTACTCTGATTATGCTTGTGGACTATGTCTGGTTTAATCGGATGGGCACTGCCTATATGAGATCCTGGTTTAAACCGTTGGAGGTTCATTACACCACTGGTTAGTCCAAAATTAGGGTGTGATAGTGTGACACTCTGGAACTTGTCCATGAAAGGTAGAGCTGATCTTGGTGATAAATGATGTCTTGTTAAGCTGGTAAGGAGGAAGGTGGGTGGTATGGGACACTTACACCAATTCTTATTAGCACTACTTTGCATTGACCGATGTAACTTAGCCAGGTCATAATGTCCTATGTGGGGGTTTGAATGGGGTTGGAAGCCTGGTGATGTTACATACAGTAATATGGATTAATTAGGTGAACATGGCTAGTTGTACATAAATAACTATATAACTGCACCCCTAAGCAATAGGGTTATGTATCAGCATAGGTTCAATAAAATGGTGGTATGAACATAGCTCCGATGCTCTCCATATCCAAAATAGTATAAATGGATGGGTGAGTCGACTAGTGGGATTACCATTTCCTCAAGTGTCACGTGGGTTCTTGGAATGAGTTATGGTCAAGGACCAAGGTGCCGGACCTATACAAGGGGGATGGTGATTTTCTCTGAGGAAGGCTTTATTCATTCTAGTGGAGATGACCCATGTAAGCTGGAGGCTCTGTTTTATTTGTCCATAGTTGTCACATACAGTTATTGTAAGACCCATACCTAAAATCCTCACAATTCGAATCTCTCCGTATCGGGTCTTACTATGACAACACTTGGCACCCTAACATTTAACCCTTTATATATGATGGTGGGGTCGACTTTTTAAATCTCTTAGTGATGGTAGGACATGTGAGAGAAGATACATGAAACCTAAGAAGCATCCCTACCAAATCAAGCCCATCAAACTAAGCCTAAATCTATTTTTAAGTCCAATAGGAGGCATAACTGGATGAACGTTCATCCGCTTGACTACAACTGTTTGAACATGGGATTGTGCCTTTTTCTCTCCATGGGTTCTATAAAAAGGAGGACCTAACCTCATTTCCTTCCATTTGGAACCGTGGGAGAGTAAGACTGGGAGAAGAAGAAAAAAGGAAGAAGAAACTTGGAGCTCAAAGAGAAACTCCAAATCCCAGCCTCATTCCTTGAAGGTAAGTTTACCATCCTCCATCCCTTCTTTTGGTTTATGTAATGAGAACTAACGACCCAAGGTGGTTGTCACCATTAATGGTGGTCACAATTAAACCTAGAAGTTAGGTTTTCTCTACCCAACTTTATATGGAGTTTAATGGGGCCATAAATAGCTCCCATTATACCTAATAATGGTGGGAAGATGATTCCCACCAATAAAAATGGATATCATGAAGTGGGAATCAAAACTCCATTAATGGAAACCAAACTTGACCAAGAAAACATAGGTTATCATCCCCTCCATGAATGGAGACATCAATGGGGTCTAAACAACTCCCGTTGTCTGTAAATATGATGGAAGAATGTTTCCCATCATTTCGAGTGAAGGAAACCAAGTAGGAAAGACTTTTTCCCAAGAAGGAAGCCTTTTCTGGTTTGTGCTTGGCTTTTGGGTCAGAACCGGTGGCATAGAACCAGTGTCACAGAACTTGTGGCATAGAACCGGTGGCACCAAACTGATGTTACAGAATCGGTGGCACAGACTCGGTGTCATAGAACCAGCTGTACAGAACCAGTGGCTCAAAACCTGTGGCACCAAATCGATGTCACAGAACCAGTGCCACTGAGTCGAGGGCATGAACCGGAGGCAGGAATAGGAGGCAGTGCCAGATGATGTATCACCTGGTAAAGCTTTCGAATGACCTACTGAAACCACATTGTATGACAATGGATATGAAGTGGATGGTCTACCAGATGACCGACCATCTGATTCATCCTCCGGTTTTGTTTACTTAGAAGTGACTATGTGTTAACCGGCTTATTGTACTGGAGGAATGATCAACTGGTTCTATCCAGTGGTTCATTCTATTTTGACTTGTAAGCCTAGGAATAGTTAGAATGACCTACCATTCAGTTCTTGGCTTATCTTGGGACCCATGCATGGACTCTAGGACATCCATGTTGGTTTAAAAGATGATTACCAAACTAATGAAGCTTATCTAACTAATTAGTTAAAACACCATGGGTAGTAGTCGAAGCCTTCTCCTGGCTTCAAGGTTCTTCAACACCACTGGTGTCTACAGGTGAGGGTCAGGTCACGTAGAGTTTGAGCATGTGCTTGTTGTGTGTTGAATGTTTTTTTCTTTTATAACATGTCATCCAATGAAATATTTGTATCTGTTCATGTATTTGCATTATGACAATAACTATGTATGTTGATTTTTGTACAATGGATGTGTGACGTGTGGGAGCACAATACACTGGCCATGTTGATATTTATTGTACCTTGTTGAGATACAACGAACCATGGGAGTAGGGATCTGGGGTTCTCTGCAAGGAGTAGTTGTTCATATCATTTGCATGCATAACCATGTATGATGGTGCATGTAACGCATTAGAGTACATGCATATGTACCATGTTGGTGTATCAGTGTCCTAGTAGAGACATGGATATCCATGGGAGTAGGGAACCGGGGTTCTCTGTTGGGGGTGCCACCCATATATGGTGGTTCATATAACGGGTTACTTCATGAATTCGCGTTGGGATTGGCTGTACCTTAATGGGGACACGATAAACCATGGGACTGAGGAGTCAGAGATTTCTGCTGGAGTATAGTTTTACTTACTATGTGCACATGCCATATTGAGTAGCTATTGTTATAGATGTGATTGTGTATGGGGTATATAATCATGTAGTGTATAGGATCATGATACATGGCCATATGTTTGGTTACACCTTAGTGGGGACATGGTTACTCCATTGGAGTAGAGCAGAGATCTCTATTGGGGTGTAGCCCTATTTATTATATTCCCATGCATCCTGCATCAACTTGGTCAAATGACTTATGCTTTAGTGAATGATGGAAAAGCTACTGATCATCAAAGAATTCTCGAGTCATGGGTGCCATTGATCATTACGAGGAGTTCTCGAGATAAATGGTGGTTCACTCATGGATTGGATAAGCTTCTGATCATTGAGGAGTGCTTAGGTCAGGGGTGTCATTGATCATTATGAGGAATGCTCGAGGTTAATGGCGGTTCACCCATGGGGTGTGATTGAGCTAGGGTACAGGCCAACCATGATTGCATAAACATTTGGTTGCCACTCACAAGCTTCTATACTGCATTCATTAAATTGTTGCATAGGATTGCATTGGATACCTAACTTCTTGTTGAGTTGGGATGGAACTCACCCTTTGATATCAAAATCTTTTTAGCTTTGGTTGCAGGTACCTCTTCTATGACGACTGATATGGATCCTATTAATGTAGAGGGCATTTCTCTTAGTGGAGGGCCACTAAGGGGTCATGTCAAGGGCTGTACCTGTAAAGACTGTGTTTATGGGACCTGAGTCAGTACCTCACTTCTATGATTTTGATGCCTGTAGATAGATGTGGTTAGGTCTATCTATAGTATTTTATTCTGATTATTATAGTTATTTAGTACGGGGTATATGTAATATGAGTACTATTTGTGAAATGATTTGTAAGACATAATTGACTTATTATGTAATGATAACATTAGAAGCATCTGTTTTCTATTATGATTTTGCTGCAACTCTTATTATTCTACTGCAATGATTATTAATTATTATTGATTATTATAGATATTATTTGTGTAGACTGGGATTTATTTGGTAGATCATTTTGATTGTTGGTTGCTATAAGATTCGGGTTATCTCTTGGATGAGTAGGATATCACGCTCGATTCTCTAGAATGGGCTATTACAACATTGGTATCAGAGCACAACCACTCTCACTCTACCTATAGACTTGCCCTACACATACGTTTCCATGTGTCAGAACAGACGCCTAAGCTAACTAAAAGCTTTACGAACCAAGCAGTAATAAGTAAGGAAAACAGTAATTTAAGTTACATCGCATTACAAGAACTAAAGAAAGAGCATAACACACAACATGGACTAAGACAAGAAGTAAGACATGTATATATGTGTGTGTGTGTGTGTGTGTGTGTGTGTGTGTGTGTGTGTGTGTGTGTGTGTGTATGTGTGTGAATTTGTGTGTGTGTATTTTATTTAAGTATAAAAATTGAGATGCTGCCCATAACTAGGGCAGTCATCCTATGATCAAGTATCTATTCCAAATAAATGAAAAAAAGATACAAATATCAGACCAAAAATAAGAAACAAAAAGGAGTAGGGTACGGTCCACACCTTAGATAGTGACCCTATGTACATATCAGGTCGAAAGAAAAGTAAACAAAAAAAACAAGGAGAGGATTAGTAGTCTATTTGCTGAGGCTCACTTGGTGAAACAGAAGGCTGAAACACAATCTATGGCACAGATGAAGAAGGGGAATCCATAGTAGGAGACAGTTGGGATCTGCTAGTCGGTGTAGGTGCTGGAGGTATCTCCTGGGTAGTAGATGGTAGAGGTGCACTCTTCAGAACTAGTGAAGGAGCAGGCCTACGCTCAACATTATGGTGCAAAGTGACCATATGGCTCATGGTAGACTGATGATTGGTTTATTGCTTTTCCCTAGGGATGACAATCACCAGTTACCATCAAATATGATGGTGATAAATATTAATGGGTAAGGTCAAGTAATGCTCATTAGTACAAGGGAATAGCATCCCACTGTCCTAGGAAAGGAGTCTGTAATAACCTTGGTCTGATTCTTATAAATTGGGGGTCAAAGAGATGAATCTACCTTTGGATGGGACCAAGATGAACATGTGTCAAACTAAGTTAGTGGCCCCGTGATGAGGTAACTGTGGCCTCAATATGGATGGTTCTAAATAAGTCATACAATAGAAGGGGATTAATTCCACTAAGTGAAGGTGGAGTGGAAGTTCAATTCATGGCTAAAAGGGCATGAATCATGTAAAGCTTGCTAATGCAAGTGGGCACTATCCAGGGAGAGGAAGGAATATATAATCACCCTGGTCTGTTTCTTATAAATTGGGGGTTGTAAGTGGGCACTATTCAGGGAGATAAAGGAATATATAATCACCTTGGTCTGTTTCTTATAAATTGGGGGTTAGCAGCCCAAAATTAATCAACCAACACCCCAATGAATGAGCGGGGATGGTGTTACGGGATTATTAACTTACTTAGGGATGGTAGGAAACTTTTTGGTAGCCAAATGGATTGTAAGGCCCTTGTCCCCTATTTTAGTAGTGATTGCTGAGCGGTGATTGCTAAGAAAAAGCCAAGGATCTCAATTATATAATAGAAATGATAGTAACGCGAATAAGTGCAAATGAGATGACAAGAATTATATTGGGTGATCTAGCCAAAATTTAGTCCTACACCAAAGTGGTACCATTTCTACCCAAGGCAAATGCATGGTGTTACCACCACTGGCCAACTCCAAGCAAACCCTAGTGGGCAATCTCTCGCATGTGTGCACCTACGCCAATAAAAATGTTACACCCCAATTCTAGTCAAACCAGATTAGTATGATAAACTGCCAATAAAACAACGGTTCAACCAAGACCTTGTATAGGTCGTACCCACCATATTAAACCACACACACATTCCACAGTAATAATCAGATGGAATAATCAAATAAGTGGAAGTCTTACAGATAATGAACTGAGAATCTAACACTGATAAATAAGTATTTAATCCAATTATCTCCAAACCACAAGACATAAAAATAAATAATCAATTACATATCTGATGTTTAAATTATAACTAAACTTAAGTAAAAACACATTGGTTGCACTCGCATGATGAATCATGTGCATCTTCTTCAGCTCCTACGTCCATCGAAGCAATGTGTCCATACGTCGACGCATTTATATATTCTTCAACAGTAGAACCTGCATCATCAACTAAAAATATTCAACGTCGAAAGGTGAGCATACATCATGACTCAATAAGCAAACAAAACAATACAACAAACATATGCATGCATTCAATTCATATCTTTGGTCTGGTTTTTAAGTTTGCAATGTGCTATAGAAAGGTTTGGTGGCCCCCGCACCTCTATACACGAGTGTGTGAATCCACCCAATGGATCAAATATCATTGCCATCCCACATGCACCCACCATGGAATAGAGATAGAGCTAAAGTGTCTAGATCAAACACCGCCAACACTTCCCTTGATGCCCTACCCATACCAACACGTAAGTCCCTATTGGCAAGGGCTTGCAAACTGGGCTCGCAACTAACCAATCCTAATGCCAAATAGTGTATCCAAGGCCTCACCCCAACATCCCTCAATACGTCCATAAAGATAGAGCTAAGGCACCCCGACAGAGTCAGAGACCACACGGTCCAAGAATACCTCCCCTGATGCCCTATGACGTAATAGTTCTGCTAAGGAAATGGCGATACGATGATGCCAGTGGGCCAGACATGAGTAGAGATAGAGCTAGATTCTGGTGACGAGGTCAAAGACCACCATGCCACGTCCTCCCCCTGATGCTCTACTCGCATCCAACACACCAACCACATACATACATTCACATGCCTATTCCTAGCATCATCATCATCATCGTGTTATAAATAAATAGAATTAAATATGCATGAACAGTAATAGCAGGAATATTAGATGACATGTGAAATGTACATTACAAGCATACAAGCATAGAATCAATCATGGCATTGGACTCAATAAAAATAAATAATTTGTTATTATCCGATTAGTTTAGGTCTTGTTCCCTCACCTGTTAGCAATACTCGATCTCTTCCCAAGCCTTAAAATTCTCTTTAAATCAGTTTAGGGTTCATATGTAACATGTTACAGTAGTAGGAAATTGAAATAGAGCACTGATAGGTGTCTAATTGGTCATATGGTCTCATACTGTATCGACCGTACTGCCTACAGTCGATACCCTACGGACGCATATGGTGTGACTGCACATGGTGCTACCATAGCTGTGACCATATGATTCTTGAATCTTCTCGAATGCCTATGGTCAATCCTCTGGTCATGATAGTCATGCTATGGTCGATCGTAGCTGCGACCTTGAGATTTTTTGTCACAGACTACATGCAATTCAAGTTCTTCCTGGGTCAAATCCTCTGATCTTCAATTGGATTTATTCTAAGATCATCCTATGGCCATTATCAGTAGTTTCTTATTAATCCTAATCATCAAACTCTCTCCTCATGGCTCTCCTTGGGATTTTCTCAAAGAAATCACATAGATCATAATATGTTGATATTGCCTATCTTCCATAGAAGTCTTATTCCTTAGAGTTTACATCTCCAGAGATTAGATTCATACCTTTGCCTGTGATAGAGAGCTAATCTCTTCTCAGCAAAATCTTCTCCTTAACCTTCTATTCTTTTCCTTCTCTTTCTCTAGGGTTTGCTAATGTTCTAAAAGAGTGAAAGGGCTGAGGGACGTTTTTTATATAGAGGAAAACTCTCCATATAGAGTCCTCTTTGAATTAGGAAAGAAATCCCTTAGTTTAGGAAAGTTTTCAAAACTCGGAGTCTGATCTGGGGTCTCACGGTCGATGGCTACGGTGGCATAACCAGTCGACTGTAAGGTCAAAATCATTGACCATAGGGTCCTTGATCAGTGACCATTGTTTCTTTCTATATGGTCGACCATACCTACCCAGGTATTCGACCATAGGTATGTTTTCTGTGTTTTTAACTCGATTCTTATACCTGGTTTGTGATCCATCTTCAAACGATCGGTGTACTTGGTCCAGAAATGATGGGAAGACCTGGCACGACATGGTTTGACCGGGTTAATGGAGTGCGGGTCTTACAACTCCCCTCTCTTATATAAATTTCATCCTCAAAATTTGCACATACCTTCCGAGTCGAATAAATGAGGATATTGCTTCAGCATAATGTTCTCTTATTCCCATGTATTTTTTTTCCACATTTTGGCTTCTCCAAGTAACCTTAACGTAATAAATGTTACGGTTGCTAAGATGTTGCACCTTTTAGCTAGTGATCTCAAAAGGTACTACTTCAAACGTCAAATCTTCAGTAAAATCCGGTGGATCCACTGTTAACACGTGTGTTGGATCTCTGACGTACTTCTTTAATTGTGTACATCATGTACACTAGACATTGATGGTGGTAGTGCTAACTGATATGCTACCTTTCCACGTCTAGCTAGAACTTCATAAGGTCCAATATATCTAGGACACAGCTTTCCCTTCTATCTGAACCTTTTAAAACCACGCATAGGAGATATTTTCAGAAATACCTTATCACCTATGGTGAATTCTATATCTCTGAATCGATTATCTGCATATTGCTTCTGACGGTTATGAGATGTTTAGACTCTTTCCTTGATAATGTCGACCAGTCGACAAGTCTCATCAACAAACTCTGGTCCAACAATACTCTGTTCTCCAATTTCATTCCAAAATAAAGGAGTTTGACATTTCCTACCATACAGTGCTTCATAGGGCAACATCTGTATTGTAGCTTGATAGATGTTGTTATAAGTGAACTCAATCAATGGTAATTTCTCATGCTATGATCCTTTGAAATCAATTACGCAAGCTCAGAGCATATCTTCTAAAATCTGAATGGTACGTTCTGACTGTCCATCGGTCTGAGGAAGGAATGCAGTACTAAACTTCAACGTTGTACCCATAGCCTTCTGTAATCCTTCTCAAAACTTTGAGGTAAAGCGTGGGTCTCTGTCGGACACAATGCTTTCACGCACACCATGTAATTTGATATTATTATCCACTTATAGCTTAGCTAACCTCTCGAGGGTATACTGAGGTCGTATAGCTATAAAATGAGCTATCTTAGTCAAGTTATCTACAATCACCCAGACCTCATCAACTACTCTGGGAGTCAATGGTAACCCGGGGACGAAGTCCACAGTGATGCAGTCCCATTTCCATGCTGGTTTTGGCAGTGGATACAACAATCCTATAGGTTTTTTTTAGCCTTTACCTACTGACAATTCAAGCATTGAGACACAACTTGTATGACCCGTATCAAACTAACCCGGTCTTACCACCTTGAACCAGGTCTACCCATCATGGTCGAGCCAAATGGATCAAGTGCGTGAGGGAGATCACAATCCCAGGTATTAAACTGACCCAAAAACACTAAAATAAGGGGGAGGGTCACATACCCAGCAAGGCAGGGTTGGACCCTGTCACACCCCAATTCCACACTATTCAGAATGATGTGATGAACCGCTAATAAACCAACGGTTCAACCAGGATCTCGAGTAGGCTATATCCGTGTTATCTAAACTCCATACATCCATAATCAAAATCAGAGTAAATACACAATAGCGGAAGTCTTATAATAAAATGAACTGAGAATCTATGTGATATTAAAATTTAAATAGCAAATTATTCTGTGTCAACTGAGACATAAATATTTAAATACCAAATACATGTCTTTAATAAATCTAAATAAATAAACCAAAAGTCTATTCAAATACACATGAGTTGCACTCGCAAGAGACGTCATGTGTATCCACTTCATCTTCAACTACCATCGCTGCAACGTTCCCGTACTCTGGAGCATTTACATAATCTTCAATGGTAAAACCTGCATCATCAACTAAAAATATTCGACGTCGAGGGGTGAGCACACATCATGACTCAGTGAGCAAACAAAACAATGCAATAATACATATGCATGCAATCAATTTATATCTTTGGTGTGGTTTATAGTTTGCACTGTGCTATAGAAAGGATAGGTGGCCGCCGCACCTCTATACACGAGTGTGTGGAAACACCCAATGAAAATGGCACCGTCGCCCCACAAGCACCCAGAATGGCACAATATACACCCCATGAAGAACGGTCATGGCTGTACCCAGTTGATACCATACCAACAAATAAACCCCTGCTGGCTAGGGTTGCAAACTGGGCTCGCAACTAACCAATCCTAATGCCAAAAAGTGTATCCAAGGCCTCACCCCAGCATCCCTCAGAACATCCATAGAGATAGAGCTAAGGCCCCCCAGTAGAGTTAGAGACTACAAGGACCGAGACCACCTCCCCTGATACTCTACGACATAATAGTTTTGCTAAGATAATGACGATACGACGACATCAATGGACATGACTTGAGTAGACAATGGCACAATATACACCCCATGAAGAACGGTCATGGTTGTACCGATTGATACCATTCCTACCCGCACCATATACACTAGCCAAACACAAACATTCACATGCCTATTCCTATCATCATCATCATCATCATGTTATAACAGTAAAATAAATATGCATGAACAAATAATAGAAATATTGGATGACATGTTGAATGCACATACAAGCATACACGCATAGAACCAATATGGCATTGGACTCAAGAAATAAAGCAGTTTATTATTAACCAGTTAGTTTAGGTCTTGTTCCCTCACCTTAGCTTGTTAATAGATCATCTTCCAAGCTTTAGAATCACCTTTATAACGTTATTATATTGCTAGAAGACCTAACAAAGTCGATAGAATTTAATTAAAATTAATTCTGATTTTAAAAATCATTCTGTTAACTGAGGGTCGGAGGTAGGGTCGGAGTCATGATTGACCCTGGGTGCGACCCTCCCCAATCTGGACTTCCCGAACATTGAGGGTCGATCTTCAGGATCACTTAGGGTCGGATGGTCATCAACCCTCTGTGCGACTCTCGGTGGATCATTTCCCTCCTTCTTGGTCAATTTCCCTCCTTTTAGTCCATTCTTTGTGTTTGGGGTCCTATGGCTTTCTCCTATAGTCCATTCAATATTCATTCCATGGTCTAGAACCATGAATCATCCACCTATATAGCTTTCACGTAATCTCCCATAGTTTTCTACGGAAACCTAACCATGGATTGATGGTTTGGGTTTCTCCGAGATTATATTTTCATCATTACCTAACCCAAGGTCTGTAAAAAATCATAGAATTAGTATCCATACCTGAGAAGAATACTCCTTCTCTGCAACTCTTCTCGTTTTGGCTAAATTCTCTTCCTTGTTTCTCTTCTTCTTCTCTTCCTTCTCTTCTCTTTCTCTCAATTCAATTAGGGTTGTGAAAGGAGTGAAAGAGGCTTAGAAACAACCTTTAAATAGAGTAGGAACATCCTAAAATAAGTCCCTTTGAGATTAGGAAAGAATCCAAATCGAAAATTAGGAAATTTCCTAATTTTAGTTTCGGCGGCAACTGAGGGTCGATGATCCCGTCGACCCTAGGTTTATAAGTTGTCCGACCCTCCCTTCAAAACTGAGGGTCTGACTTTCTGTCTTGGGGGGGGGGGTCCGACCCTCCTTAGTTGGGTATGCGACCCTTCCCCTAATTTAAGTATTTTTGGGTCGATTTAATACCTGGGATCTCGATCTCCTTTACGCTCTTGGTCCATTTGACTCGACCATGATGGGTAAACCTGGTTCAAGATGATAAGACCGGGTTAGATTGACACGGGTCTTCCAGACCCCCCCAATACAAAAGTCAGACCCTGAGTTTTTAACCAGGGGTCGGACAATTTAGAACCAGGGGTCGACAGGATCTCCGACCCCCTCATCGACCCCCAGTCTGCCGATAGAAACCATGAATTGGGAACTTTTCAAATTTCAATGGGATTCTTTCTTAATCTCAATGGGACTTATTTTGGGAGTTTCTATTCTATAAATAGGACGTACCTAAGCCTCTTTCACTCCTCTTAGAACCCTAATTGGATTGAGAGAAAGAGAAGAGAAGGAGAAGAGAAGGAGAAGAGAAGGAAAGTGGAGAAGAAGATCAAAGAGAAGGCTTCAGAGAAACAAGCCTAATTCTTCTCAGGTATGGATACTATCTCCATGTAATTCTAAAGACCTTATAATAGATAGTGAAGAGGGTATGATCTAGGAGAAACCAAAATCATCCATCCATGGTTAGATTTTCATGAGAAACCATGGAGGAGATCATTAAAATTATGTAGGTGAATAAACTATGGTTCTAAACCATAGAACATGTATGGAATGGATTGTGGAAGCAAGCCATATGACCCAAATACGAAAGAATGGACTATAGGATGAGAATTTTGACTAAACCCATGGGGGGTCGCACGGGGGGTCGATGGCCAATCGACCCGACCAGACCCTAACAATTGACCCCCAGTGTTCGAAAAGTCTAGAATCTCGGTGGTAGCACACAGGGTCGATGGAACCTCCGACCCTAGCATCGACCCCCAGTTAACAGCATGCTTTTTAAAATCAGAATTAATTATAATTAAATTTTATCGACTTGATTAGGTCTTCTAGTGATATAATAGTGATATTTACTTGATTCTTAAAGCTTGAAAGAGGATCTACAATCAAGCAAAGGTAAGGGAACAAGACCTAAACTAATTGGTTAATAATAAATTATTTTTTATTCTTGAGTCCAATGCCATTATTGATTCTATGCGTGTATGCTTGTTATGTGCATTCAACATGTCATCCAATATTTCTATTATTACTGTTCATGCATATTTAAATTATTGTTTATAACATGATGATGATGATGATAGTAATAGGCATGTGAATGTATGTGTGTGGTTGGTGTGCTTGATGTGAGCGAGTATCAGGGGGGTGTCATAGGCCGGGCCTCAGCACTCTAGCTCTATCTCTAACTCAAGTCCTGTCCATTGACATCGTCGTATCGCCATTACCTTAGCAGAACTATTACGTCATAGTGTATGAGGGGAGGTGGTCTCGAACCGTGTAGTCTCTGACTCTGCCGGGGGGCCTTAGCCCTATCTCTATGGACGTAATGAGGGATGCTGGGGTGCGGCCTTGGATACACTGATTGGCATTAAGATTGGTTTGTTACGAGCCCAGTTTGTAAGCCCTCGCCAGTAGGGGCTTACGTGTTGGTATGGGTAGAGTATCAAGGGAAGTGTCATAGGCCGGGCCTCAGTACTTTAGCTCTATCTCTATTCCATGGTAGGGTGCATGTGGGATGACAATAAACGTTACCTTTGGGCGGCTTCACACACTCGTGTATAGAGGTGCGGTGGCCACCTATCCTTTCTATAGCACATTGCAAACTTATTTACCTGACCAAAGATATGAATTGAATGCATGCATATGTTTGTTGCATTGTTTTGTTTGCTCACTGAGCCATGATGTGTGCTCACCCTATCGATGTCGAATATTTTTAGTTGATGATGCAGGTTCCACTGTCGAAGATTATATGAGTGCTCCAGTGTATGGGCGTGTTGCTGTAATGGAAGCTCAAGACTTAGAGGATACGCATAATCCCTCATGCGAGTGCAACTCATGCGTATTCGATTAGATTTTCATTTGAATTTGTTAGGGGAATGTAATTGATATTTTATTTACTTATGTCTCAGTTGATACAACATAAATTGATACTTTATCTATGATTATCACAATTAGATTTCTCAGTTCAGTTACTATAAGACTTCCACTATTGTGTATTTACTCTAATTATGGTTGTGGATGTGTATAATTTTATTTTTGATGGACACAGCCTATTAGAGATCCTGGTTGAACCATTGGTTTATTAGCTGTTCATCACACCGTTCTGAATGGTGTAGAATTGGGGTGTGACAACTTGGTATCAGAGCATCTCAGGCCTTGTCTATGAAACCCGTATACTTCCACAAAAGTTCGTGAACTGAGATAGGATAAAAATTTAAAAGATGTAATAATAACACACCATAAGAATCTGTGTTGTTTGAGACAAAATTGAAAGAGAATAATGCATCTATTAAATGAGAAACAAATTTATATACACCCGAAGAAGAACGAACATATATATACATGACTAAAGCAGAGTACAGTCCATAATCCATACAGTTACTCTGAAGTACAAAGAAAGATAAAAGAAATACATCAAGAAGCTAAAGGTGATGGGGGAGGCAGTGCCTCACGGTCTCTATCATAGTCCTTAGCGTAGACTCTGGTCAACCAAGCTATCTGAGTCTGGGTCGTCTGGAGACTAGCTGTGAGGGCAGCCACACACTGGTCGGTCACGTGCTGAGCATCCATAAGCTCTCCCACCCTTTGATCGGAAAAGCACTGAGCCTCTAGAAGCTCTCCCATCCTCAATTTAGACATACGCTGAGCCTCTCGTATCTCGTGTAATATCCTCATCATGTCATCAGAAGGAGCATACGAAGGACCAGCTGCATGTGAAGGACCAGCTGAAGAAGATGGACCAGCTCCTGTAGCATGAGTAGGTGATGGAGGAGGTATGGCATCCACTCCATGTATAGTCGATCGTCATCATCCCCATGAACCCCTGCTCCTGCTGCTGCTGCTGCGGCCTCAGCATCAGCCATCTCCACGTGAGTGCGAGGGCGCACCATCGCGTTCCTCTCCTCATCGCTGACCTGGGCATCCCGCATGACCATCTTGCAGATGGCCTCCCAATCCAGAGGTGATGAGAAGGATTTCTCCTGAATCTTCTCATCCAACAAATCAACCCCCAGGCGGGTAAGCAATGTAGTGATCATGCATCCATAAGGAAGGTTGCCAGTATGACTGGGCAACGTAGCACTGATCATTGTCCGCATGATGATATAGGGAAGGCAGACGGGTTGCCTAGTGTATATGCAGTACAACAGATACTGGGTCAACTGGGAGACCCTCTCGTAATGTCCACTCTGTGGTATCAGGTTATGCTGAATGATCTTGCAGTATACCAATGGATCTGAACGCAAAATAACCCGCTTTCATCTCCCAGCGATCAGGTCTGATGAGCTGACGGTCTATCTCAGCCTTCATCTGTAATGAAAAGAACTGGAGCACTTCAGGGGCACAAAATATGAAGGATCCACCATAGGAGATACCCAGCACGTCTACTAGCTGTCGATAGTCGAAAGAAATATCAACCCCCTTGACATAGCTAGTGATCTGAAGCTCACCAACTCTCTCAACATCGTTGTAATCCCCCACCACTTGGAAGTTACAATAGAACTGGCGTACCAGGTCAGGACAGGTACAGGCGTCATAGGTGATGACAAGGAGCCATCCCATATCGCCAAAGGCCCCCTCCACATTGAACAAGGCCAAGCTAGCCAAGTCCACTTTACGGCCTCCCTCTACTTTCTTGCGAGCGTAGCGGGCAGATTGAGTCTTGGCTTCAGTGGAACGGAAGCGAAGATGGTCGCGAACACTAGGTACCATGGTATGAGCCATGGTATCTGCAAATAAGAAAGAAAAACAAATAATGGCTTAGTGGAAATGAAAAATCCAAAATTTTGACATAATAATGACGTAAATTGGTCAAAAGCCTCACTTTTCACCCATACACGTGGGGAGGAGGATTTACATAGATCCTAAACTATCCTGTAAGACTCATACAGTCAAAAATTTTAGCTAATGAGATTGAATTGGAAGAAATTTCAAGAAATTTGGAATCTCAACAAAATTAGGGCAAAAAGAGTAAATTTTGAGTTTCTCGATAACCAACCGATGAAACTCAAATATTTTTTAGGGCTTTCATTCCTCGAGTCACCAACAAAAAAAGCCCGCAATAAAAATCAAATTTTTACGGTTGGAAAAAGTTTAATTTGAAAAATACGAGATATACGAGCAAAAACCTAGGTAAGGAAACCTAAAAACATGAAAATGTAGAAGACATACCTGTAGGGGAGGTGTAGACGATGAAACAAGGAGTTCAAACCACCAACGGATCGGAGCTGTCACTGTAGCAACTCAGAGGGACGAGCAGAGAAGAAAGAATGGGAAATGGACTTTGAATCTGAACTTAAAAATCTGATTTTTAGTCCGGGGGTCGGAAAATTCGATTAAAACCATCGACCCACCCATCGACCCCCACATCGACCCTCGGCTCTCGGGAATCTGACAGAGAACCAGGGGTCGCACCCTGGGTCGGACATCCTCCGACCCCCCCATCGACCCCCGGCTCTCGGAAAGAATGGGTGATTTCTCAGGGTCGCATACTGAGGGTCGGACACCCATCGACCCCTACCATCGACCCTATAGTGAAAATACAGCATTTTCGACAGAATGATCTGAAAAATTTGAAATTTGCATTTGTTAGTGGTTTTAAAATATGAGAATGAAGTATTTAATGATTGTCTCTCGTGTTCAATGATTTCAGGCAATCCCACTATCAGATTAATTAATGGCGGGACGCAGAGTAACCAGACAAAGCCGTAACTCTATTCCACCACCACCACCTGTGGGGGAACATAACCAGACACACCCGAAAACATAGGGGAACACGAACACGGCACCGTCCATCATAAATGGGTAGACAAATCCTACAAATCTTTCAGCTCCACCTATAGACTTGGCCACAGTCGTAATGAACTTTGCCCAACAGCTGCAGCAAATGCAACAGGCACAAGCTACTATACAAGCTGCCATAGGCATAACTCTTCCAGCTGCATAGACACCTCCAATGCTAGCAGGACAGGCAAGTACAGCTCCAGGGAGAAGTAACACAGTACCCCACGCACCTCAGACTCCTATCATGCAGGCTCAAGTACAAAATCCGGAGATAGCTCAAGGTGGATATCAATACCAACCACCTATGTATGGAGCATATGTCCCGCAACAACTAGACCAATCCAGACTGGTGGAGCATTTTTTGAAACTAAAGCCCAAAGAATTTAATGGCAAGCTAGCAGATCCTTTATGGTCGGCACACTGGGTTGACGAAATGGAAAGAAATTTTATGATGATGACATTAAATGAAGAAGAAAAAGTGTTGTGTGCCACCTTTATGCTGAAAGGAGATGCACACCATTGGTGGAGGTCTACCAAGACATATTTATTAACAAAGCACGCCCAACTGACATGGGATATTTATAAGGAGGCATTCTTTGAGAAGTACTTTCCGAGAAGTTTCAGAGATTCTATGGAAAGAGAGTTCCTGAGTTTATATCAGGGGCAGATGACCGTGGATGCGTATCAACAGCGTTATGAAGAGCTGTTCTTCTTTGCACCCACCAGTATGCAAGAGGAAAACACAAAGACCCGAAGGTTCATCATGGGACTTAGGGGAAGCATCCGCGAGCACGTTCTGGGACATGAAATGAAAATCTATAATGAAGCGGCACAAATTGCTCGAGTTATAGAATCGAGCCAGAAGGAGAGTTATTTCATGCAAAACAGTGGTATAAAAAGGCCAGTTGGAAATTCTTCTAATGAAGGGAATAACAAGACATTCAAACCCTTCTGTGCTCAAGGCTATACCGCTGCAACCAAGACTACTCCCGTAGCTCAACAGCAACAAAAGCCAATTACTGAAGGGATAAAATGTTTTAACTGCAACCAAGTGGGACATATGGCAAGGGAATGTCCTAAGCCCAAGAAGCAGCTACATCAAGGACGAGTTTACGCGGTTATATCTGAGGATGCTGCCGCATCGCCTGATGTGGTCACAGGTATGACTTAAATTTTTTTTAAGTTAGTGGCATTCCCGCCAGAGTACTCTTTGATTCAGGAGCTACTCATTCCTTTATATCTGTGATATTTGGAAAAAAGTTAAATCTATCTCTTAAATCCTTAGACTGTAAACTACTTGTACGATCACCTATGGGATTAGAAGTGAAGTTAGAAAAAGGTTATGGACCATGTCCAGTTCTTATTGATGAAAAGACCTTGGATGCAACCTTGATCCAACTTGAGATGGCAGACTTTGACATCATCTTGGGAATGGATTGGTTAGTTCGGCATTCTACAAATCTATTGTATGCTGAAAAGAAGCTAAAATTTAAAGACAAAGAAGGAGCAGAGTTCAGTTTTTCGGGAACCAAACATTCCCGTAAACGAAAGCTCATACTCTCTGCGCTGAAGGCTAAGAAGTGCCTTGAGAAAGGAGCAGTTGGGTATTTAGTATCTGTGGTCGACCTTACCAAGGAAGCACCACGAATGGAAGATATTGATGTCGTGTGTGACTTTTCAGACGTATTTCCTGAAGAACTACCAGGATTACCAGCCGACTGAGCTACAGAGTTTGTTATAGATCTTATACTTAGAGCCACACCAGTATCGAAAGCACCTTATAGAATGGCTCCTACTAAACTGAAGGAATTGAAAGTACAACTACAAGAACTGTTGGACAAGGGTTACATTCACCCTAGCATATCACCATGGGGAGCGCCAGTATTATTCGTGAAGAAGAAGGATGGTAGTGTTCGCTTGTGTATAAACTACCGAGAACTGAATAAACTGACAATCAAGAATCGGTATCCATTGCCTCGGATCGATGACCTGTTCGATCAGTTGCAAGGTGCCAAAGTGTTCTCCAAGATCGATCTTCAGTCAGACTACCATCAGCTGAAGATTAAGGACGGTGATATTCCCAAGACAACATTCAGGACCAGATATGGACATTATGAATTCTTGGTCATGTCTTTTGGATTGACAAACGCACCAGCAACCTTTATGGAACTTATGAAATCGGGTATTCCACGATATGTTGGATACGTCAGTTATTGTATTCATCGATGATATATTGGTCTACTCCAAAGACGAGGAAACTCATATTAAGAATCTAAACGTCGCTCTGCAACGACTACGTAAGGAGAAGCTCTACGCCAAATTTTCAAAGTGTGAGTTTTGGCTAAAGGAAGTCGCATTTTTAGGTCATGTAGTATCCGCTGAAGGAATTAAAGTGGATCCTAGTAAGATTGAGGCTATTGTAAAGTGGGAAGCACCAAAGTGCGTTGTAGAAATTAGAAGTTTTTTGGGTCTAGCTGGTTATTATCGACGATTTGTGGAAGACTATTCCCAAATTGCCGTACCTCTTACCAGTTTGACTAAGAAGGGCGAAAAGTATGTGTGGACTGATAAATGCGAGAAGAGTTTCCAAACACTGAAGGCTAGATTGATATCAGCTCCAATCTTGATCATCCCAATTCCAGGACAACCATTTATCTTGTACACCGATGCGTTAGGACTGGGATTAGGATGCGTACTTATGCAAGGAGATCAAGTAATTGCTTATGCCTCAAGACAACTGAAGACACATGAGAAGAACTATCCCACTCATGATTTGGATCTAGCAGCAGTAGTACATGGTGTCAAAATATGGAGACATTATCTGTACGGGGTGAAGTTTCAGATTAAATCAAACCATAAAAGTCTTACTTATCTATTTAATCAGAAGGAGCTGAATATGAGACAAAGAAGATGGCTGGAACTATTGAAAGACTATGATTGTGATATCTAGTATCATCCGGGGAAAGCTAATTTAGAAGCCGATGCGTTGAGTAGAAAAGCAATGATAAAATCTCACGGAGAGGTTAGCACAAGTGCCGCAATGTGTACTACCGGAAAGGTATTCAAGCACGGTAATGAGCAGTTTATGATAGATGCACCAGATGGATCAGCCAACCAAGGGTTTATTCATTGGTTTTCAAATATGTTCGCCGCATTGAAGATTATACCGGATATAGTTGACAAAGTAAAGACAGCTATCAAATCAGACCCTTACCTAAGAACGGTACAAGAGGACATCAAAAATGGTAGGACTAACCCTGAGTTCACCTTGGATGAAGAAAAAGTACTAAAGTACAAAGGAAGAATATGTGTACCTAAAACAGAAAGCTTGGACATTAGACACCGATTGATGAAAGAAGCCCATACCACCATCTATTCGATACATCTTGGAAGTACAGAAATGTATCATGATCTAAAAATATTATATTGGTGGAGAGGAATGAAAGCAGATGTAGCTAAGTTCGTGTCTCAATGCCTAAATTGTCAGAAAGTAAAGGCTGAACGATAAAGACCAGCAGGACTGTTACAGTCGTTATCGGAACCAGCATGGAAATGGGACTGCATTACTATGGACTTCGTCACAGGATTACCATTGACTCCTCGAGTAGTTGATGCAGTTTGGGTGATCGTAGACCGCCTGACTAAAACAGCTCACTTTATACCTATACGACCTCAGTATACACTGGAGAGGTTAGCTAAGCTGTATGTGGATAACATTGTGCGATTACATGGTGTACCTGAAAGCATTGTGTCTGATAGAGATCTACGATTTACTTCAAAGTTTTGGGAAGGATTGTAAAAGGCTATGGGTACAACATTGAAGTTTAAGACTGCATTCCATCCACAGACAGATGGACAGTCAGAGCGTACAATTGAGATTCTAGAAGATATGCTTCGAGCATGTGTAATTGATTTTAAAGGATCATGGGATGAAAAGTTACCACTGATTGAGTTCGCTTAAAATAATAGCTATCAGGATACTATACAGATGTCACCCTATGAAGCACTGTATGGTAGAAAGTGTCGAACTCCTCTGTTTTGGAATGAAGTTGGGGAACGTAATATTGTTGGATCAGAATTTGTTGAAGAGACTTGTCGAGTGGTCAACATTATCAAGGAAAGAGTGAGAACAGCTCAGAACCGTCAGAAGCAATATGCAAACATTAGACGCCGATACCTTGAATTTGTCGTGGTTGATAAAGTATTCTTAAAAGTATCGCCTATGCGAGGATTGAAACGGTTCGGACAGAGAGGGAAACTATGTCCAAGATATGTCGGGCCATATGAGATTCTAGCTAAGCATGGAAAAGTGGCTTACCAGTTAGCACTACCACCATCTATGTCAAGTGTGCATGACGTATTTCATATTTCCTTATTGAAGAAGTATGTCAAGGTTCCAACGCACGTTCTGACAGTAGATCTACCTGATTTGACTGATGAATTGACATTTGAAGTAACACCAACTAAAATCACTAGTCGAAATGTTCAACGACTACGCAATCGTGATATCTATTATGTTAAGGTCACCTGGAGAAGTAGAGATATGGAAGAAATCACATGGGAAGAAGAGAATGCTATGCGAAAGAAATATCCTTATTTATTTGACTCGGAAGGTATGAACAATTTTGAGGATAAAATTTTTATAAGTAAGGGGGAGTTGTAAGACCCGTATCAAACTAACCCGGTCTTACCACCTTGAACCAGGTCTACCCATCATGGTCGAGCCAAATGGATCAAGTACATGAGGGAGATCACGATCCCAGGTATTAAACTGACCCCAAAACACTAAAATAAGGGGGAGGGTCGCATACCCAGCAAGGCAGGGTCGGACCCCCACAATATAAAAGTCAGACCCTGAGTTTTTAACCAGGGGTCCGAAAATTTAGAACCAGGAGTCGACGGGATCTCCAACCCCCTCATCGACCCCTAGTCTGTCGACAGAAACTGTGAATTGGGAACTTTCTAAATTTTAATGGGATTCTTTCCTAATCTCATTGGGACTTATTTTGGAAGTTTTTACTCTATAAATAGGACGTCCCTAAGCCTCTTTCATTCCTTTTAGAACCCTAATTGGATTGAGAGAAAGAAAAGAGAAGGAGAAGAGAAGGAAAGTGGAGAAGAAGATCAAAGAGAAGGCTTCAGAGAAACAAGCCTAATTCTTCTCAGGTATGGATACTATCTCCATGTAATTCTAAAGACCTTGGAATAGATAGTGAAAAGGGTATGATCTAGGAGAAACCTAAATCATCCATCCATGGTTAGGTTTTCATGGGAAACCATGGAGGAGATCATTAAAATTGTATAGGTGAATAAACTATGGTTCTAAACCATAGAACATGTATGGAATGGATTGTGGAAGCAAGCCATAGGACCCAAACACAAAAGAATGGACTGTAGGATGAGAATTTTGACTAAACCCACAGGGGGTCGCACGGGGGTCAATGGCCAATCGACCCTACCAGACCCTAACAATCAACTCAGGAAGTCCAGAATCTGGGTGGTAACACCCAGGGTCGATGGAACCTCCGACCCTGGCATCGACCCCCAGTTAACAACATGCTTTATAAAATCAGAATTAATTCTACTTAAATTCTATCGACTTGATTAGGTCTTCTAGTGATATAATAGTGATATTTACTTGATTCTTAAAGCTTGAAAGATGTTCTATAATCAAACAAAGGTGAGGGAACAAGACCCAAACTAATTGGTTAATAATAATCTATTTTTTATTCTTGAGTCCAATGCCATGATTGATTCTATGTGTATATGCTTGTTATGTGCATTCAACATGTCATCCAATATTTCTATTATTACTGTTCATGCATATTTAAAATTATTGTTTATAACATGATGATGATGATGATTATGATAGGAATAGGCATGTGAATGTATGTGTGTGGTTGGTGTGCTTGATGTGAGCGAGTATCAGGGGGTGTCATAAGCCAGGCCTCAGCACTCTAGCTTTATCTCTAACTCAAGTCCTGTCCATTGACATCTTCGTATCGCCATTACCTTAGTAGAACTATTACGTCATAGTGTATGAGGGGAGGTGGTCTCGGACCGTGTAGTCTCTGACTCTGTCGGGGGGCCTTAGCCCTATCTCTATGGACGTAGTGAGGGATGCTGGGGTGCGGCCTTGGATACACTGATTGGCATTAGGATTGGTTAGTTGTGAGCCCAGTTTGCAAGCCCTTGCATGCAGGAGCTTACGTGTTGGTATGCGTAGAGTATCAGGGGAAGTGTCATAGGCAGGGCCTCAACACTTTAGCTTTATCTCTATTCCATGGTAGGGTGCATGTGGGACGACAATAAACGTTACCTTTGGGTGGCTTCACACACTCATGTATAGAGGTGCAGCGGCCACCTATCCTTTCTATAGCACGTTGCAAACTTATTTACCAGACCAAAGATATGAATTGAATGCATGCATATGTTTGTTTCATTGTTTTGTTTGCTCACTGAGCCATGATGTGTGCTCACCCTCTCGACGTCGAATATTTTTAGTTGATGATGCAGGTATCACTGTCGAAGATTATATGAGTGCTCCAGTGTACGGGCGTGTTGCTGCAATGGAAGCTGAAGACTTAGAGGATACGCATGATCCCTCATGCGAGTGCAACTCATGCCTATTCGATTAGATTTTCATTTGAATTTGTTAAGGGAATGTAATTGATATTTTATTTACTTATGTCTCAGTTGATACAACATAAATTGATACTTTATCTATGATTATCACAATTAGATTTCTCAGTTCAGTTACTATAAGACTTCCGCTATTGTGTATTTACTCAGATTATGGTTGTGGATGTGTATGATTTTATTTTTAATGGACACAGCCTATTAGAGATCCTGGTTGAACCGTTGATTTATTAGCGATTCATCACACCGTTCTGAATGGTGCGGAATTGGGGTGTGATACAACTTTAGCTACATCCGCTTTCATTCCTCTCCACCAATATAGTTTCTTCAAATCATGATACATCTTTGTACTTCCAGGATGTACCGAATAAGCGGTGGTGTGGGCTTCTTTCATTAGTCTATGTCTAATATCCAAGCCTTCATTTTCAAGAACACATACTCTCGCTTTGTATCTTATTACTTTTTCAGAATCCAAGGTGAAGTCAGGGTTAGTCCTACCTTTTTCAAGGTCTTCTTGCACCGTTCTCAGATAAGGGTCTGATTTAATAGCTGCTTTCACTTCATTTAATAGATCAGGTACAATCTTCAATGTAGTAAACATGTTTGAGAATAGATGAATAAACCCTTGGCCAGTTAATTTATTAGGAATATCAATCACGAACTGCTCGTTATCGTAATTAAATACTCTTCCTGTGATATACGCTACAGCTTTTGTACTAGCTGGATTTTATCATAGCTTTCCTGTTTAATGCGTCAACAACTACATTAGCTTTTCCTGGATGATATTTGATATCACAATCATAATCCTTTAGTAATTCCAGCCATCTTCTCTGTGTCATGTTCAACTCCTTCTGATTAAAAAGATGAGTGAGACTCTTATGATATGATTTAATCTGAAATTTCTCTCCATACAAATAATGTCTCCATATCTTGATAGCATGTACCACCGCTGCTAATTCCAAGTCATGAGTGGGTTAGTTCTTCTCATGTATCTTCAGTTGTCTTGAGGCATATGCAATTACTTGTTTTCTTTGCATAAGCACGCATCCCAAATCTAACCTAGACGCATCGGTGTACAAGGTAAATGGTTGTCCTGGAATCAGAATAGTCAAGATGGGAGCTGATATCAATTTAGCCTTTAATGTTTGGAAACACTCTTCACATTTATCAGTCCGAACAAACTTTTCTCCTTTCTTTGTCAGACTGGTGAGAGGTACGGCGATTCTAGACTAATCTTTCACGAATCGTCGATAATAACCAGCTAAACCTAAGAAACTTCTGATTTCTGCAACATTCTTAGGTGCTTCCCATTTCACAATGGCTTTAATCTTGCTAGGATCCACTTTAATTCCTTCAGCGAATACAATATGGCCTAAGAAAGCGACTTCATTTAGCCAAAACTCACACTTAATAAATTTAGCGTAAAGCTTCTCTTTTCTTAGTCGTTGCAAAGCGGCTTTTAGATTTGTGATATGAGTTTCTTTGTCCTTGGAGTAGACTAGTATGTCATCAATAAATACAATAACTAACGCATCTAACATGTCATGGAATACTCGATTCATGAGTTCCATAAAAGTTGTGGGTGCATTAGTCAATCCAAAAGACATGACTAAAAATTCATAATGTTTCATATCTAGTTCTGAATGCTGCCTTCAGCATATCACCTTCCGTAATCTTCAACCAATGGTATCCTAACCGAAGATCAATTTTGGACAACACTTTGGCACCTTGCAACTGATCGAATAAGTCATCGATCGGAGGCAACGGGTATCGATTCTTGATTATAAGTTTATTCAATTCTCGATAATCTATACACAGTCGAACGCTACCATCCTTCTTTTTCATGAACAAAACTGGCGCTCCCCATGGTGATATGCTGGGTCTAATATAGCCCTTGTCTAGTAATTCCTTTAACTATACCTTCAGTTCCTTCAGTTCAGTAGGAGCCATTCCATAGGGTGCTTTCGATACTGGTGCGGCTCTGGGTATAAGATCTATAATGAACTCTGTCGCTCGTTCAGGTAGTAGTTCTGGTAGTTCCTCAGGAAATGCATCCAAAAATTTGTACAAAACTTTAATATCCTCCATTCGTGGTGCTTCCTTTGGTGAGGTCGAACACGGACAGTAAGAACCCAACTCCTCCTTTCTAGAGCATTTTCTAGCCTTCAATGTAGAGAGGGTGAGCTTTCGTTTATAGGGAAGTTTGGTTCCTGTAAAACTAAACTCTTCTCCTTCCTTGTCTTTAAATGTTAGTTGCTTTTTTGTACATAATAGGTTTGCAGAGTTCCGAGCTAACCAATCCATTCTCAAGATAACGTCAAAGTCTGCCATCTCGAGTTGGATTAAGGTTGCCTCCAAAATCTTCTCGCCGATAAGAAATAGACATGGACCATAATCTTTGTCTAGTTCCACTTATAATCCCATAGGTGATTGTACAAGCAGTTTGCAGTCTTAAGGTCTGAGGGGTAGATTTAACTTCTTTTCAAATGACACAGACATAAAAGAATGAGTAGCTCTAGGGTTAAAGAGTACTCTGGCGGGTAAGCCAGTAATAGGTACGATACCTGTGATTTGATTTAATTTATTCTACATGCTCACACAAGGTAATACAAAATGAAAGGTTCAGGTCATACCTATGACCACATAAGGCGAAGCGACAACATCCTCAAAAGTAACTGCATAAGCCTTTCCTTGCTGTAGCTGCTTCCTTGTCTTAGGACACTCTCTTGAATAATGTCCTACTTGATCGCAATTGAAGAATTTAACTCCAGCATTACTTTGCTTCTATTAAGGTTGGGCTGTCGGAGTAGTCTTGGCTGTAGCATTGAAGTCTTGAGTATGGAAGGGTTTAAATGTCTTTGGGTTCCCTCCGTTGTATGAGTTTCCACTGGGCCTCTTCTTACCTCTGTTTTGAGCAAAATAACTTTCCCTCTGGCTCGATTTCAGTACTCGAGCAATCTGTACAGCTTCATTATAAATCTTCTTTTCTAGTGCCAATACATGCTTATGGATACTTCCCCTAAGTCCCATGACGAACCTTCGGGTTTTGATATTTTCCTCCTGCATGCTAGAGGGAGCAAAGAAGAACAGTTCTTCATAACGCTACTGATAAGCATCTACTGGCATTTGTCCTTGATACAGACTCAAGAACTTCTTTTCCATTTGGTCTCTGAAACTCCTGGGAAAATACTTCTCGAAGAATGCTACTTTATAGATAGCCCAGGTTAATTGGGCGTGCTTCGTCAACAGATAACTCCGAGTAGATTTCCACCAATGGTGTTCATTACCTTTCAGCATAAAAGTGGCACATAATACTTTTTCCTCTTCATTTATAGTCATCATCATAAAGTTTCTTTCCATCTCATTGATCCAGTGAGCTGGCCACAATGGATCTGATGGCTTGCCCATTAATTCTTTCGGATTCAACTTCAGGAAACGCTCGATCTGTCTAGAGTGATCAAGCTGATACGGTTGGTACTAATAATTACCTTGGTTATACCCACCTTGCGGTGCTTCAGGGTTTTGCACTTGGCCTTGTACTGTTGGTGTTTGCAGTGCTTGGGGTACAGTGTTGCAACCACCAGGTGCAGTACTAGCTTGTCCTACAGGTAGAGATGTTGTGTTTGCAACTGGAAAAGCAATTCCCATAGTAGCTTGCATGTTGGCTTGCATTTACTGTATACACTGCATTTGTTGTGCTAAATTCATCACCACAGTAGCCAAATCCCTAGGTGGTGCAGGTAAGTTGGTTGGGCTGGCTTGGGTGTGAACATTCTAAGGTGTAGCATTTTGAGCTCCAATATTTCCTTCCTGTCCTTGCTGACCTTCATTGTAATTAGTCTACATAGGTGGTGGAGATGGGTTTGCATTCTGTCTCCTTCTGCTTACTCTGCGCCCAGCCATTTAAACTCTTGGGTGGTATGTTATTGGAAAAGCTACACATGTGAGACAAAATAGAATGGTAGTATTGGGTTAGTCTCACAATGGAAAGCGAGAAAAGAACAAAATTAATAGGTAAAAGTTCAGACAGAATCAAAATGCAGACAACAGTCAGTCATATTGTTGATGGCCTACGGTCACATGTTGTGTGACCATAGTTGTGACTTTCAAAATCCTGGCAACTTACCGAGACACTATGGTCCATCATAAGGTCGATCATACGGTCAATCATACGGTCGATGGTTTTGATCGAATTGTACGACCTTATGGTTCAAAATCAGGTTTTTAAACCTATTTTCGAGATTTTTCCCTCTCATTTTCCTTTCCTTTTCTACAGTCACAACTCAACTCGCCACCACTGATTTGCTACAGTGTCTACCGTATGAACTTGGTGATTTTTCCATCGATCCATGATCTCCATTCCATTCCTTGAGGTATGTTCTCTACTTTTCTCTATTTTTAAGCTTTCATACCTAGGCTTTTGCCATTTTTGGGGTTTTCTTCTAATTAATATTTTTCTAACCTTAAAATTTGATTTTTATTGGGGGATTTTGCTATTCGCCACCCAATGGATGAAAGCCCTCAAGAAAATTTGAGTTTTATCGGTTGGTTTGGTAAAAATTTCAAAATTTCCATTTTTGACCTAAATTTTGGGGGTTTTTCCCAATTGTCAAAATTTCTTCAAATTCGACCTACCTAGTTAAAATTTTCGATTGAATATGCCTTGCAGGATGGTTAGGGACCTATGTAAGTCCTCGTGCCCAAATGTTTGGGTGAAAAGTGGGGTTTTTTTTCCCATTCTACGTCGTTATGCTGTCAAATTATCAAATTTATCTAACTTATTTTTCTTATTTTCTTCTCTTGCAGTTATCATGGTTCGCACTAAGGTTCCTCGAGTTCATGACCCACTTTGCTTCAGGTCTGTGGAAGCAGAAACACGATACCCTTGGTTTAATCAAAAGAAGGTGGAATGGGGTCGGTGTATGAACTTAGCCTACTTAGCCCTGTTTGATGTGGAGATGGCATTTGGTGATATGGGCTGGCTTCCAGTGATTTTGTACGAGGCTTGCACTAGCCCGGACTTGATCAAGCAGTTCCACTGTCACCTACAGGTGGAGGGTGACCAAGAGGATGTTGATAGGGATAGAGAGCTTCGGATCACCAGCTGGGTGAAAGGGGTTCTGATCTCTTTCAATTGTCAGGAGTTGGCTGATCTCCTAGGCATCTCAAATGATGGTTAGTTGGTTTACTGTACACCGAGGGAGCCACAGTTTTTGTCTACACAGGTGCGTGCAGAAATAGATAACCAAATTCTTCAGGATGACTGCTGGGAGATGAAAGCAGTCAACCTGCGTCCAGAGCCATGTGTCTACTGTATGATTATTCAGTATAATCTTATTCCCAGGGTGGACACTACGAGATGGTCTCACAGCTGACCCAGTACCTGCTGTATTGTATCTGTACTAGGTAGCCAGTCTACCTCCCATATATTATTCTTCGGACTATGCACAGAGCTACATTGCCTGACTCGAGAGGTAACTTGCCCTATGGGCAACTGATCTCCACCCTACTCACTCGTCTACAGGTGGACCTAGTGGATAAAAATGATCCTTGAGGACACCTTCTCAGCTGACTTTGATTGGGAGGCCATCAGCAGGATGGGCACGAGAGAGATTCAGGTCAGTGATGATGGGAAGAATGCTATGAGACGTCCTCTCACTCGAGTAGCGACAGCAGATGCAGAGGCGGCAACAGCAGTAGCATTAGAGGCACACGTGAGTGATGATGAGGAGGATGATGATCGGATGTACATGGATGTGGATGCCACCCCTCCTCTATCACCACAACATTCTACTGGAGCTGGCCCTTCTCGGGCTTCTCATTCAGCTGGCCCTTCACGCCCACCACTAGATGACATGATGGGGCTATTACATGAGATTCTGGATACTCATCATGTGACTGACTGGAGAGTAGGAGAGCTTCTAGATACCCAGTGCTCTATAGACCAACAGGTAGCAGATCTAATAGCTAGTCTTTGAGTGACTCAGACTCAGGTGGCCTGGCTCACGAGAGTATATACTGAGGACTATGAAAGAGAACGTGAGGCACCTACTCCTCCAGCACCTTTAGCTCCATGATATCATTTATTTCTTTTTCCCTTTTTATAATACAGAGTAACTGTCCGAATTGTGGACTATACTCTGATTCAGATGTATCTTGTCTTACTCCCATTTGGATATATATAAAAAATAGGTTTCCCATTTACATATGTGCATTATTCTCTTTCTTAGTTTATGTCTCATACAACACAGGTGCTTATGGTGTGTTCTTATTACAACTTTTAATTTTTTTATCCTAACTCAATTCATGACTCATGTGGAAGTAGTTAGGTCGATGGGTAGAACCTGAGATGCTCTGATACCAAGTTGTCACATCCCAATTTTAGTCTAACCAGATTAGTGTGATGAACCGCCTATAATCCAATGGTTTAACCAGGACTTCATATAGGTCGTACCCACCATATCAAGCCACACACACATTCCACAGTAATAATCAGAGGTAATAATTAAATAAGCGAAAGTCTTACTGTTAATGAACTGAGAATCTAACAGTGATAAATAAGTATTTAATCCAATTATCTCCAAATCACATGACATAAAAATAAATAATCAATTACAAAGCTGATGTTCAAATTATAACTAAACTTAAGCAAAAACACATTGGTGGCAATCGCATGATGAATATATTCTTCAACAGTAGGACCTGCATCATCAATCCTTCAGCTTCTACGTCCATCGCAACAACGTGTCCATACGTCGGCGCATTCATATATTCTTTAATAGTAGGACATGCATCATCAACTAAAAATATTCAACGTCAAAAGGGTGAGCACACATCATGACTCAGTAAGCAAACAAAACAATGCAACAAACATATGCATGCAATTAATTCATATCTTTGGTCTGGTTTTTAAGTTTGCAATGTGCTATAGAAAGGTTTGGTGGTCCTCGCACCTCTATACACGAGTGTGTGAATCCGCCCAATGAATCAAATACCATTGTCATCCCACATGCACCCACCATGGAATAGAGATAGAGCTAAAGTGTCTGATCAAACACCACTAATACTTCCCCTGATATCCTAGCTATACCAACACGTAAGCCCCTATTGGCGAGGGCTTGCAAACTGGGCTCGCAACTAACCAATCCTAATACCAAACAGTGTATCAAAGGCCTCATCCTAGCATCCCTCAATACGTCCATAGAGATAAAGCTAAGGTCCCCCGGTAGAGTCAGAGACCACACGGTCTGAGATTACCTCCCCTGATTCCCTATGACGTAATAGTTCTGTTATGGTAATGGTGATACGACGATGCTAGTGGGCAAGACTTGAGTAGAGATAGAGCTAGAGTCTGGTGACGTGGTCAAAGACCACCATGCCATATGCTCCCCCTGATGCTCTACTCGCATCCAACACACCAACCACACACATACATTCACATGCCTATTCCTAGCATCATCATCATCATCATGTTATAAATAAACATAATTAAATATGCATAAACAGTAATAGCAGGAATATTAGATGACATGTGAAATACACATTACAAGCATATAAGCATAGAATCAATCATGGCATTAGACTCAATAAAAATAAACAATTTGTTATTATCCAATTAGTTTAGGTCTTGTTCCCTCACCTATTAGCAATACTCGATCTCTTTCCAAGTCTTGAAATTCTCTTTCAATCAATTTAACAACCTAAAAGTTATATGAATTTAAGTTAGGGTTCATATATAACATGTTACAATAGTAGGAAATTGAAACAGAGCACTGATAGGTGTCTGATTAGTCTTATGGTCTCATACTGTATCAACCTTACTGCCTATAGTCGATACCCTACAGTCGCATATGGTGCGACCATAGCTACGACCATATGGTTCCAGAATCTTCCTGAATGCCTATGGTCGATCCTCTAGTCATGCTGGTCATGCTATGGTCGATCATAGCTGCGACCTTGAGATTTCTGGTCATAGACTACATGCAATTCAAGTTCATCCTGGGTCAAATCCTCTGATCTTCAATTGGATTTATTCTAAGATCATTCTATGGCCATTATTAATAGTTTCTTATCAATCTTAATCATCAAACTCTCTCCTCATGGTTCTCCTTAGTATTTCTCAAGGAAATCACATAGATTATGATATGTTGATATTGCCTATCTTCCATAGATGCCTTATTCCTTAGAGTTTACATCTTCAGAGATTAGATTCATTCCTTTGCCTGTGATAGAGAGCCAATCTCTTCTCAACAAAATCCTCTCCTTAGCCTTTTCTTCTTCTCCTTCTCTTCCTTCTCTTCTCTTCTCTTTCTCTAGGATTTGCTAACGTTCTAAAAGAGTGAAAAAGGACTGAGGGAAGTCCATTATATAGAGGAAAACTCTCCATATAGAGTCCTCTTTCAATTAGGAAAGAAATCCCTTCGTTTAGGAAAGTTTCCAAAACTTAGAGTCTGATATGGGGTCTTACGGTCGATGGCTACGATCACAAAACTCGTCGATCGTAGGGTTGAAATCATCGACTGTAGGGTCGTTGATCAGTGACCATTGTTTCTTTCCATATGGTCGACTATACCTACCCAGGTATTCGACCATAGGTATGTTTTTAGTGTTTTTAACTCGATTCTCATACCTGGTTTGTGATCCATGTTCAAACGATCGGTCTACTTAGTCCAGAAATGATGGGAAGACCTAGCATGACACGGTTAGACCAGGTTAGTGGAGTACGGGTCTTACAAAAAATGTGACCAACCAATTTGGGGTGTACCACATGAATAGGCTGTAAACTAACATCCATAAAAATGTTAGTAATATTCCATTAAGGGGGTCGAGGTCATACCAAAAAGGAAAACCCCAACCAAACGAGCATTCCATTCAGTCACCCATATGGCTGGAATCTTGGATGAGGGAATTACCTTGGATTATGTAATTATATGCACCTGACCGCTATATGATCAGCAACAAGGGGGGTATATTTGTGCATGAGGTGCACAGTGTTAAAGCATGGTTATAACGGATTAAGATTGATTATGCACCCAGCCATTACAAATGTGAATTACTAGTAGGTGATGCACTAAGCAGGCTGGCATATGAGTTCAGCAAACTCTAGGACTCAAGCAAACCAATGGGTTGGCCGGTCTTGCCAATCATTAAGTTAAAACTGAAAATGGAAAGTTCTCCATGACTGATTGGGTGTTAGGATGCAAAGGTTCACTCCTACTCCAGTGGGAGATAACAAAAACCCTGTCAAGGCTACTTCGATAATCGATTTTAACCATCAGGGTAGAAGTATCTGCATGATGGGGCATCATAGGGTGTTGCAGTTAATTATGCATGGGATTTCCTTCAATTACATGAGTAGTAATAAAAAAAAAGACCTTAAGAATGAATTGAAATGGCAATGCAGGGAATGAAATTGATGAAAAGAGGATATTTTGGCTTATTTTAAATGTGGATTTTTGCTAGGACACCCTACCACTTTACATATGGCCTTAATTCTTATAAATTGGGAGTACCCCAATTGAAGATTTAATGTGTTAACCAATTTAGTACCTTACCCTAAGAGTACCACTTGATCAATGCAATAGTGTTATCCCAAATTGATATGTATGCCCTGTAACTTTTTTATTCTTATGCTTGCACGAGACACATTATTGTACTCCTTGGATTATCAAAGTAACTTAATTTAACCTTGGGTGTGCAAATGTTGTCTTCCTAGGTTACCCAAGACTAGTTGAAATGGCAGCTTAGACCCCCATGGATAATTTTAAAGTAATGAAATATTTTCAGATGATGAAACCACTGAAGTTCAACGGGGTAGGTACAAACCCCATGCAGCCAGCCATTTGGATATAGGCCATGGATAAGACCTTGGAGACTCTCATGTCCTTTAACCCTCAAAAGCTAAGGTGTGCTGCATTTTAGTTGGAAGGGGTACCATACGATTAGTGGAACAGGATGCAACCCATCTTACAAAAAGCGCCATGGGAAGATCACCTGGCAAATATTCAAGAATGCATTCTTCAAAAAAAATTTCCCCAAAGCTTTTGGGATAGAAAGGAAGTAGAGTACCTTGACATTACCCAGGGTGCCCTTACAGTGGAAAGATATCTATAGAAATTTGAAGAGTTGTTCTACTTCTCTCCTACTATCATAAGAAAGGAAAAATTAAAACTAAGGAGGTTTGTACAAGGATTGATGGGGATCTAAAGGTTGTGGTAGAATCTATGAGGCTGACAGAATACGTCGATGCCATATAAGCTGCAAAAAGTACAAAAGATAGATATAGGCAAAACTACCAGAATCAAAATAGGGCTTCTAGTTATACAGATAACTGCCCTGCTATCAGGCCCTACAGGGTGCAATGCTTGAGTTCCTCTATCACCGCCCCCTCCATGCTATAGCTTATCAGTCCTGCAGCAAGTAGCCCCACACTTATTCAGGCTTGGCCTGTAACTCCTGTTTTCGAGTCACACCACCAAGGGCCACACCTCTTATCACCTAGCCTAGGGCGCATGGGAGGTGTTTCAATTGTAGCAAACATGGACACCTAGTTAGGACTTCTCAATTCCCATACCAGGGACCACCAACACAGGTAGTAGGCGATGTATTTACCATGACACATGAGGATGCCCAGAACTACCCTGCGGTATTTATAGGTATGCCTTATTTCACTTTAAGTATATTATATAATGGCATATAACATGGAAATATGCATGGGAACACTTCTATCCTAAGGATTCCTACCTGGATTCCATTTAACTCTGGCGCGTACCATTCAATTGTGTCCCCTCTTGTGTAGAAGGAAGAAGTGTCACTGTATAAGGTGAGCCCCACGTTGGCGAATTCTACCCTCTTGGGTTTGATGGTGGATCATCCACATCTAAATCTTGAGTATGAAATTCCTCTTTTGGACCTCATTCTGAATAGAAAATTTGAATGTTACCGCCGTTAAGAAATTCTAATTCCCTATTCAGGACTTATCACGTGAACCATTTAACAAAAGACCACAGTGACAGTAAGTATGTAACGGAGTCGAAGCTAACCAACCCTTTGTTACCACGCTCTCTCTCTTGTCTCCATCATCTCATAGTCCTTAAAGAGCTGGACCATCACACCCATTTTGCATGAAAATCGAGTTATTTCAGCTTACAAGTGACACTCGGTGTAAGGAAGAGTTCTAGATATCCCGAGTAATAGACTTAAAAGGTACACCATGAGCAGGCCATAACGGCACTCTAGACAGTTAGGGGGTATTGTCAAAAGACATGGATCAAGTAACATGCTAAGGACTAATTGCAAATTGAATACCAAGAAGATGTTAAAGAAGTGAGACAAGACCTTATGTATGTTCAATAATAATCTCTATAGTACGGAGAACTATGAGTTTTACCAGATCACTTTACCCCCTTACATAGAGCTTTTGTTCTTATAAATTGGGGGTACCCCAATTGAAATTGTAAATATTAACCATTGATGCCCTACCCAATGAGTGTATTTTGATTAAGGGGCGACCTACCACCTGAGATGACGCACATGTCCCGCATAATTTTAGAGTCCATACATGTCCCTTTCTAGAGTTTTATGTAGCATTTGACATTTGTTTTCTTTGATTAATGAGATGTATTGACTAATCTTGGGTATGTAAATTTTTCCTTTCTAGATTTACCCAAGGCTAGCCAATCTATTGCCTCCCTAGCATTCTAATGGGAAGCCTACCTTCAAGGCAGCCACATCAGGGAACGAACTATAGGAACATCAGTGGGTCATCTCCAATGTGTTCGCCACCCTTTGGCCTCCAACAATCAATGAACCTAATGGAGCTAATAGGGAGCTACCACCTTTATCCCTGTTACATGGAGTAGAGCCAAACACTGCCTACAACACCATGGTTGATTTATAACAACTAAACCTAGAACAATTAGATGGAACATGTGCAAGTTCCTTCCACCTAGGGAATTGGATCCAAGCTATGGAGGCAACTATCGACAACCTCCACTGTTCAGATGCACAGAAGATAATGTGTGTTACCTACCAGCTGGTGGGCGCACCATATGAATGGTGGCAAATGATCCAGCCCACTTTGTTGCGGTGCCATGGAGTCATAACTTGGGACATTTTTTATGAGCCTTCTTGGCTCATTATGTTCCGTAATGTAGGAAACCTAACCCAGTGTTGCTGGAAACCATTCGAAGGGTCCGAATCGGCTTACCTATACAAAAAAGCTTCATTGAGATAAAGGCTGACTGTCACACCCCAATTCTAGACTAACCAGTGGTGTGATGAACCACCATAAGAACCAATGGTTAAAACCAGGATCTCGTATAGGCTGTGCCAACCATGTTAAACCAAAACACATTCCACAGTAATAATCAAAAGTAATAAAATAATAGCAGAAGTCTTTATTAATAATGAACTGAGTATCTACAATGATAAGTAGATAATAAACCAGTTATCTCCAAGTAACCACAACATAAATATAACAAACTATTACAAATACCAAATATGAAGGTTAAACACTAAGCATAAACATAGCTGAAACACTCGTTTGACAAATCATATTCGTCCTCCATAGCTTGCTTAACCATAGCTACAACATGTCTATATGTTGGTGCCTTCATGTAGTCTTCAACGGTATTACCTACATCATTAAAATCTAAAAGAAAAAAGTAACTTGGGGTGAGCTCATAACCTAGCTCAAACAATGCAACAAACATATGCATACATTCAATTCATATCTTTGGTCTGGTTTTAAAGTTTGCAATGTGCTATAGAAAATATTGGCGGCCACCGCACTTCTATACACAAGTGTGTGAATCCACCCAATGGATCAAACACTATTGTCGTCCCATATACACCCACCATAGAATAGAGATAGAGGTAAAGTATCAAGATCACACACCGCCAACACTTCCCCTGATGACCTACCCATACCAACACGTAAACCCCTATTGGCGAGGGCTTACAAATTGGGCTCGTAACTAACCAATCCTAATGCTATCCAATATATCCAAGGTCTCACCCTAGCATCCTTTTATACCTCAATAGAGATAGAGCTAAGGCCCCACGATAGAATCAGAGACTACACGGTCCGAGACCACCTCCCCCGATGCCCTATGACATAATAGTTCTGCTAAGGTAATGGTGATACAATGATGTCAGTAGGCAAGGCTTGAGTAAAGATAGAGCTAGAGTCTGGTGACTTGGTTGAACCACAATACCACGTCCTCCCCCTCATGCACCACTCACATCCAGTACACTAACCACACATACAATCACATGCCTATTCCTAGCATCATCATCATCATGTTATAAATAGACAGAAATAATTATACATGAGCAGTAATAATAGTAATATTGGATGACATGTGAGATACACATTATAAGGAAGCAAGCATAGAATCAATCATTGCATTAGACACAATAAAATAAAATAGCTTGTTATTAGCCAATTAGTTTAGGTCTTGTTCCCTCACCTTTGATTGATGTTTATTCCTCTCCCAAGCTTTGGAAGTCACTTTGAATCTATTGGGAACCTAAACAATCAATGTATTTCAGTTAGGATTCAAGTTTACCAAGTTACAATAGTCAAAACCCTTGTTTCGTCTCAAAATATGCTTGTTGTTATCGTATGGTCGCACGTGTGGTCGAACCTGTGGTCGTAATATATGCCACCACTCACTGTGTGGTCGACCCCTGTGGTAGCATTCTATGCGACCACATCATGTGACCACACCTTTCCTGGGCAATTCCCTAATGGCTGTGGTAAACCCTCTGGTCACCCTTTGGTCACCACAGGCTACGAGCACAAGATGTTTGGTCAGTTTTCATCTTCAATCTGAATTATTCTTGAGTCAATTCGTTGGCTCATCACTTGGGTTCATCCTATGGTTATCCTATGGCCATTATTTACAGTTTCTCATTATCAATTAACCCTAACCTATTTTATCATGGTTTTCCTTAGAAATTCCATAGCTGAAATTGTTACATTAGATTTAACACATCAACTTGAAAAGAACCTATTCTACCTCATCTACCCTATAGAGTCAAGTCCATACCTTAAGCTTGCTGTAAAGAGATAAAACACTTCTCTACAAAAACCCTTCTCCAAGCTTCTTCTCTAAATTTCCTTCTCCTTCTCTTCTTTTCTCTCTTTCTCTCTCAGGTTTGGAGTTTCAATTTGGGCTATAAAAGAGTGAGAGAGGCTAAGGGACGTCCTTTATATAGAGGAAAACTTTCATATAGAGTCCCACTTCAATTAGGAAAGAGTCCCCTTAAATTAAGAAAGTTTCCTAAACACGAAGTTGGTTCAGCATCATGTGGTTGTAGAATCCATCGACCACACATCCTAAATATACAACCACACGTCGGGTGGTCTCATGTGTGGTCAACCACAACCCTTAAAACTGCCACCACACGACCAAAATTTACTGGTTTTTAGTTTTTGACTGGTTGCTTCCACACGATCTTAAACAGTCAACCACAGCAGCTAAATTTGATTTGTTGTTTACCATATCTTATGGTTTCTTCATACAATTGGTTCACTTAAGCCGATTATGATGGGAAGACCGGTCACGACACGAGAACATAAGGTTAGACCGGGTTCGTAGCGTGTGGGTCTTATAACTCCCCCACCCATAAAAGAAATTTCATCCTCAAAATTTGCATATATGGATCTTACAACTTTCCCATCCTTAAAAGAAATTTTGTTCTCGAAATTTAAATGTACTTTGAAGTTGAATAGGTGGGAATACTGCTTCCGGATTGCATCTTCTTCTTCCCATGTAATCTCTTTCTCATCTTGGCTTCACCAAGTTACCTTCACATAATAAATATCTCAGCTCCAAAGATGTTGTACCTTCCAACTAATAAATTTGGTTGGCACCACTTTGAGAGTTAAGTCTTCTCCTATCCGCAGTGGATCGACAGTCAATACATGTGATGGGTCTCCAACATACTCCTTTGGTAAAGACACGTGAAATATGTCATGCATACTAAACATGGACAGTGATAATGCTAGTTGATAAGTAACTTTTCCAAGTCTCTCTAAAATTTTATAAGGTCCAAAACATATATAGGACACAACTTTTCCTTCTTGATGAACCATTTCAAACTACACATAAAGGAAATCTTCAAAAAAATACTGTGTCACTTACGGCAAACTCAAGGTCTTGGTGTCTCTTCTAACAACCTTGAGCTATGTTGGCCCTTTTCTTTGATCTTGTTTACCACTTGATAGGTTTCTTTAATAGACTCAAGTCTTACAATTCCTGATTCTCTGACTTCATTCTAAAACAAAGGAGTTCAACATTTCTACCATACCATGCTTCATAGGAGGTATATACATGGTAGCATAGTAGCAACGTCGATCAATGGAAACTTCTCATCTCAAGCTCCTTTCAAAATAATTTAACAGGCTCGGAGAATACCTCCTAGGATCTATATAGTCCGCTCCGACTATCTGTCAGTTTGAGGGTGAAATGCGGTACTAAACTTCAACATTGTTCCCATCGCTTTCTGTAGTCCCTCCTAAAATTTTAAGGTAAAGCGTAAGCCTCTATCTGATACTATGCTCTCAGGCATAACATTCAATCTGGCAATACTATCCACATATAGCTTAGCTAGTCGCTCCAAAGCACACTAATGTTGTATAGCAATGAAACGAGTTGTCTTTATAAGGCGATCAATAATCACCCAAACTATGTCAATCGATCTGGGAGTCAGTGGTAAACCAGTACATAGTCTATTGTATTGCAGTTTCACTTCCAAACTAGCTCCAATAGTGGTTGTAGTAAGCCTGTTGGTCTTTATCCTTTAGCATTTATTTGCTGACAATTCAGATACTGAAACATGCACTAAGACACATCTGTTATCATTCCTCTTTACCAATACAATCTCTTCATGTTTTGGTATATTTTTGTGCTTTCAGGATGTACCCAATACGGAATGGAATGAGCTTCTAGCAATATTTTGTATCTAAGATCCCAGTTTTTTTACTTTTAGGTATGCATAATCATCCTTTGTATCTCAGGACCTTCTCCGCATCCAAAGTAAACCAGGGTTAGGTTTTCCATTCTCTAAATCTCTTACATCGTTCTCAAATATGGATCTACAAAATTATTTCCTTTACTTCGTCCATCAAATTAGAGATGATCTTTAACGCTACGATTGCAAACGAGAAATTATTGCTCCATAAGTTCTCACTCAATTGGTAATCACGAATTTCTATCATATATTGCTCTTTTACTAAATATTCTGTTGCTGCGGAACATATAACAATGTTTGTACTAGGTTCTCTTTTTAGCTTCATTATTCCCCTTTTTGCAGAAAGCCTTAGCTGCCACATTGGCCTTGCTCGGGTAACATTGAATATCGCTATCTTAATCCTGTAAGCACCCCATTTTTGCCACCTTAGGCATAGGTGAACCAATATGGCAGGTTTCTGACCTTTATCCCAAAAATTTGTGATTTTTCACTCATTCCCACAGCAGGGTCATGGGCTATTATCTGCATAGATGCATAGGTCATAGAATTATCTTCGAAACGAGACCAGAATTGCTCAATTCCGGTATCAAATGAGGAAGATATGACCATTTTAGTCGGATGATACATATAAGGGAGGTTTCTGAAATTATTATAAATAATCCCAGGGGCCTTCATGCAAATTATCCTAAGTCGGATCGTTCGAATTTCAAATCATCATATCTTGATCATCCGACATCGGATTCAGATGATTCCAAGACCATTATTCTTCATTCATGATGTTCTACAAAGTGGACGTAAGAAATCCCGGGTAGAAGTCACCAGTGGGTCCCATGCAAACTTGCATGCAAAATGATCGTTAGAACTTCAAAGCTTCATATCTTTCCCGTTCTACATCGGATTCAGATGATTCCAAGACCATTATTCTTCATTCATGATGTTCTACAAAGTGGACGTAAAAAATCTCGGGTAGAAGTCACCAGTGGGTCCCATGCAAACTTGCATGCAAAATGATCGTTAGAACTTCAAAGCTTCATATCTTTCCCGTTCTACATCGGATTCAGATGATTCCAAGACCATTATTCTTCATTCATGATGTTCTACAAAGTGGACGTAATAAAAATCCCGGGTAGAAGTCACCAGTGGGTCCCATGCAAACTTACATGCAAAATGATCGTTAGAACTTCAAAGCTTCATATCTTTCCCGTTCTACATCGGATTCAGATGATTCCAAGACCATTATTCTTCATTCATGATGTTCTACAAAGTGGACGTAAAAAATCCCGGGTAAAAGTCACCGGTGGGTCCCATGCAAACTTGCATGCAAAATGATCGTTAGAACTTCAAAGCTTCATATCTTTCCCATTCTACATCGGATTCGGATGATTCCAAGACCATTATTCTTCATTCATGATGTTCTACAAAGTGGACGTAAAAAAATCTCGGGTAGAAGTCACCGGTGGGTCCCATGCAAACTTGCATGCAAAATGATCGTTAGAACTTCAAAGCTTCATATCTTTCCCATTCTACATCGGATTCGAGATGATTCCAAGACTCATTATTCTTCATTCATGATGTTCTTCAAAGTGGACGTAAAATATTTGGGTAGAAGTCTCCGGTGGGTCCCATGCAAACTTGCATGCAAAATG
>CM053266.1:7138334-7411334 GCA_028583415.1 Protea cynaroides | reverse complement strand
ATCTTCTTCGTTGTCTCCCAATTAGCAATAGTGAATCCTACAGGAAAGAAGACAACACAGACAGAAGGGAAATCTGGTGTGCAAATGTGAAGAAGAACAAATCGGTAAACCATGACACCAAAGCCTACAATAAGGACATTGTCGTCTTCATCACCATGTCTCAGGAGCTGAAAGAAGAAGGGAACAAGCTCTTTCAGAAGAGGGATTGTGTAAGACCCACATCCGGAATCCATTATTAACCTGGATTCCTCCTGTGCCAGGTCTTTCCACGCCGACAGATGGAGCACTTAACACGGATCCGATGAATGCATCCGAGTCATAGGTGAGTATCTCTATACGGACATAGTAAGTTATTGCACTATGATGAACCTTAGGTGGCCCATTATGCATGTTAATGCATTGGGGCTAGTCAGCTGATCAAAGGGCAATATTTTGGCCTAACCGGCGGCTCTGCTGGCTGGTTGGTTGTCAACAACTGGCTAGAGTTCAAGAGATACTTTCTCTCTTCTGGGGATTCTATAAATAAGGAGTCCAACCCTCCTTATTTCCCTTCTTGGACATTTGGAAGTGTGAGGGTGGTTGAGTGGAGGAGTTGGAACTCAAAGCTCCAGCCTTAGCATTGTTTCTCTTGGAGGTAAGTTCCACTCACCTCTTTTCCCTTTCCTTTTTGGTGTTTACTATAAGGACTAAATGGTGGTTGCTCCACCATTAATGGTCTCCATTAATGGAGACCAACCAAAAACCCTAGAAGGTTAGGTTATTCACCCACCTCCATAAATGAAGATGTTAGTGGGGTCTTGATGACTCCCATTTAGTGTACCAAGGGTGGGAAAGTGATTCCCCCCAGCTAGAATCAATGTAGAAGTAACAGGGAATCAAAGCCCCCAAAATAAGATCATCGTCCTTGGTTTGAATCTGGTTTATGGACTCGAACTGGTGGATTGATCCGGAGGCTAGGTCATGGTCTCTACCTTCGGATCTGGCATGGTACTCCCTTCGCTAGGGTTAATGCTGTCACACCCCAATTTTGGTCGAACCAAAATTGTGAATGAACAGTCATAGAACCAACGGCTCAGGATCACATAGGACCGTGCCAACTACTAAACCATACATGTCCACATCACAATCAAAGATAATAATAATAGCAGAAGTCTTTATTAATATGAACTGAGTATCTAATGATAAATAAATAAGTAAACCATTTATCCAATGTAAACCAAAACATACTTTAAATATCTATTACAAATTTCATAAATCCATATACGAAAATAAACCATTAAGCATAAACATAGTGGAAAGATTCGTGATGAGTCATGCTCGTCCTCCACCGCATACACGGCCATAGCCGTCATGTGTCCATACGATGGTGCATTAACATCGTCTTCGACAACGGTACTTGTATCATCAGCTAAAAGAATGTGATATCATAGGGAGTGCTCACAACTTAGCTCAATGAGAAAAAAAAACAATGCAGTAAACATATGCATGATGTCATATTCATATCTTTGGTTTGGTTTAAGTTTGCAATGTGCTATGGTAAGGATAAGTGGCCACCACACCTCCATACACGAGAGTGTGAGCACTTCCAATGGATCACACCCCACATCACTCACTACAAGATAGAGCTAGAGCTTGACGGATCACACACCGCCAACACCCCCCTAATACCTTACCGCATACCAGTACGTATGCCCTTACTAGTGAGGGCTTGCAAACTGGATTTGTGACTAATTAATCCTAGATGTCATCAAAATGTATCCAAGGCCTTACCCCAGCATCCATCAATACACCCATAGAGATAGAGCTAGGGTCTACTGGTAGAACTACATCCACATACCGTGATCACCCCCCTGATACCCTATGGCGTACTAATTCTGCTAAGGTAATGACGATACAATTATGTCAGTGTGGTGAATGGTTGCTACAAGCTCTCCCCATCCAACACACCGACCATACACGTATACATGCCTATCCTCCTCATCATCATCATCGTAGAAGAATTTTAAATAAAATATGCATGAGCAAGATATATAACAATTATTAGATGACATGTGAGAAGCACAATTAAACATACAGATCATGGCATCATACAGTTAACAGAAACGTAAAGGGTAGCTTGTTATTAACAAGTTAGTTTAGGCTTGTCCCTTATTTGTGATTGATGTTCATTCCATCCTAAGCCTTAAGAACTATATTGGATTAGTGAAAAACCTAAATAATTAATAAAATTTAATTAGAGTTCCATTCTGTCAACTTACAGTACTCAGACTCATTGCTTGGTCTGGTATTTATGCCTTCCGAACATTGTCCGATCGTGTGACCGATCTTGCATTGGCCTACCGATCAGCCATCTAGACAAACCTTGTCATACTTCTTGAGAGTGATCGGTCACCTGTCTGGTCTAGCATCTAGCCGACTGGTCATAGGACCGAACAACCCCTAAGTTGTACTCCAGGTTATCCTTTAGTCTGTCTTCTCTCAGAGTTGTTTCTTTGGCTCTTTCAACGAGATTTATCCTAAAATCATTCTATAGTTGTCATTAACTAGTTTAAAATCACTCCATATAACCCTAATAACTACAATTTACTTTTTGGCTTCTATGGAAGATCTTGGGAACGAAATCATGGTATTGGATCCAATCTACCAACCCTGTGATTGAAACCCAAAATTCCAAACAACACTAAACTTCTATAGAGATAAAGGGACTTACTGTTGGTTCCTTAATGTGGTGGGTTGGAGACCAACGATAACTCCTTGCTGTAGAGCTTCTTTACCTTTTCCCAAGCTTTTTTCTTTTCCAAGCCTTTTTCTTTTCAAAGCCTTCTTCTCTACTCTTCCTTTCAATTTTAGGGTTTGAGAATGATCAAATGAGTAGGAATAAGTAGAGAAACATCACTTATATAGAGGGTAACCTTCCCTAGAGAGTGAGATTCCAATTAGGAAGGAGTCCTACTCAAATTTGGAAACTTTCCTAAACTCGGAGTCAATTTTTGGGCTTGACCGGTCAACTGTTCGGTCGTCCAATCCACAGACCGGAAAAATCTATTTGTTCATGCATATTCGTCTTTCATAGGTTGTCTAATCAGACAAATAGATTTTTTACATACCTAACGAAAACAATCACATGCCTAAACTAGTCAATAAACCATCCCAAGCAAACTAACCATAATCAGAGACATAAATAGCAGTGGAATTAAATAATAAATGAACAAAGTTTCTAATTATAAATAAATAATTATTCTAATTATGCCATCATCCATAATCATAAATAATAATTTAATACATTGTCTATACCCAACTGAAAGAATAAATAAATAACCCTAAAGGAACACACAGTAAGAGCACTCACATGAAACATTATGCTCGTCCTCCATTGTCTGCGAATCTATAGCAGCCACTGTCTAATAAGCTAGAGCAGTCATGAAGTCCTCAACAGTGTAACCTGCATCAACATTTGAAAAAGAGTATATATATACGGGGTGAGCTCACAACTTATCTTAGTAAAGCACAAGACCAATGTAAAATACAAAATGCATGAGATAACATTACAATTGCGTCAGGTATAACTTGCAAAATGCTATGATAAGGTTTGGCAGCCACCGTAGTTCCATGCACGAGTGTGAGCACACCCAACAGTCAGGCTCTTATCCACACTATTGTTGTTGCCCCACATCACTCACTCCGGTATAGAGATAGAGCTAGAGTTTGACAGGCAGGCTGAGCCACCATCCCACGTCCTCCCCCTGATACCCTACACTACACCAATACCTAAACCCTTATTGGCAAGGGCTTGCAAGTGGGTTCTGTTTCTAATCAGTCCTATGTCATCATAGTATCTATGACCCTATCCCAGTACAGCTCCCTATGACATAGAGATAGGGTTCGAGTCTTGTGGGCAGGCAGCGTCACAATCCCACATCCTCTCCCTGATACCCTATTCGCACCTAGCCCGCTAAGGTAGATGGCAATACGAAAAAGGTTCAGTGTGAGGATATATTCGGATCCATTCCCCTTCACATTTCATATACTAACGAAAACAATCACATGCCTAAACAAACATCATCTTAGCATACTAATATGCATGAACAAATAATAAAATTTAAATAACTAGATGGCATGTGAAATGCACAAGTAACAAACAATAATCACAGAAACATATATGATCATGACGGTTTACTATTATTTAGTTACTTAGGCTTTGGAGTCTTGTCCCTTACCTAACGAGTGATTGCAAGTCTGCTCTGCATCACAGAGTCCCCTCACGTCGTCTACAAGTCCTACATGATCATATTTATAGATTAAAATTAAGTTATTAGGGTTACAGTTGGTCAGAACCAAGTCTGGCCAACAACCAGGCTTTAGTAAGCATACCGGTGGCAGTACCAGTCTCACTATACCGGTCTCACATACCGGTTTTAGTATACTACAGCCGGTATGTGCCTACGGTATATACCGTAGGACCATACTGCATGACTTATTGTCCAACCGGTATGTCCGAAGGTATGGGTCCGAGAGCCCAATCTCGGATCTCCCTCTCTCGTCGATCATCAGCTTAGTTTTTAGGGTTCTTCCTAAACCATTCTAAGGTCAAGATACCTGTTTGGTCACCTAAGTTTAGATTATTTCATCGCATCCTTTTCAGAATGGATCTTAATGAAACTAGGGTTTTACAGTTCTAGGGTTTTGGATCATTACGCCGTTTCACAACTTTGATCCATAATTCCAAACATCAATACAAAGGTCAAGCACTTACCGATGTTTGTTGAATGGCGGTGCTCCCCTCCAATGGAAAATCCCCATCTTGCGTAGGCTCCTTCCTCCTTGATCCTTCTCAGATCTCTTCCAGACGGCTCTAGGGTTTGAGAGTGTTTGGAAATGATCTAAAGAGAAAGAATGTGTCTACATATAGTGGGAGACCATTCTATAATGGTCTCCTACATCTAAAAGGTTTCCTAAACTCGGATTCAGAGTGTGGGACCCGCTGGAGTCCGTCTCCACTCAAGAAAACATACCCATTGGACATATCGGTCTTACTCTAAGTGAGACCGGTATGTAAAAATTGAGTTTTTACACATCGTTTCTCATACCTGGATATCGTGGTTCGTCACCTGGCCTCGCCTTCCGGTCCAATTATGATTGAGCGACTTGTCATGACGTAAACCATGAGTTAAACCAGGTTTTCAGAGTACGGTTCTTACAACTCTACCACCCTTAAAAGAAATTTCATCCTCGAAATTTACATGTTGGTCTCACAATTCCCCCACCCTTAAAGGAAATTTCATCCTCAAAATTGTACATATCTTCCGAGTCGAAAAATGAGGGTATGCTTGTCGCATGGCGTCCTCCTCCTCCTAGGTGATTTCTTCTACATCCTGACTCTTCCAAACTACCTTGATGTAGTGTATAGCACGCCTTCGAAGCTGCTGTATCTTTCGACTGATGAGCTTGATTGGTACTACCTCGAAGGTCAAGTCTTTTGTCAAATCTAGAGGGTCTGCAACAAGAATATGTGAGGGGTCTCTTACGTACTTCTTCAATAGGGACACGTGGAAGACATTGTGGACACTGGACATCGCTGGTGGCAATGCAAGTTGATAGGCCACGTTGCCACATCGAGATAGAATCTCATATGGTCCCACATACCTAGGACATAATTTTCTTTTCTTTTCGAACCGCTTTAGGCCTCTTACTGGTAATACCTTCAAAAATACTTTATCACCAACGGTGAATTCGAGGTCTCGGCGCCTGTTATCAGCATAGTGCTTCTGACGTACTTGCGTTGTCTTCACTCTTTCCTTAATTTGATCCACTGCTTTGCAGGTTTCCTCAGCAAATTTTGGTCCTACGATTCGACTTTCTCCAACCTTGTTCCATAACAATGGTGTTTGGTATTTCTTACCATACAAGGCTTCATATGGAGCCATCTGGATCGTAGCTTAGTAGCTATTATTGTAGGCAAACTAGATGAGTGAAAGCTTCTCATCCCAAGCTCCCTTGAAGTTGAAAGCACATGCTCGAAGCATGTCTTCTAGGATCTGGATGGTCATCTCTGACTGACCATCTGTTTGAGGGTGGAAGGATGTACTGAACTTTAGTTTTGTTCCCATGGCCTTCTGTAATCCCTCCCAGAACTTTGAGGTGAAGCATGGATCTCTGTCAGATACTATACTCTCTGGCACATCGTGGAGTCAGACTATATTGTCTACATATAATTTTGCTAACCTGTCCATGGTATATTGCAGTCTGGCAGGGATAAATCTTGCAATCTTGGTGAGGCGATCTACAACTACCCAAACCGCATTCACTGACCTTGGAGTCATAGGCAGGCCAGTGACAAAGTCCATGGTAATACAATCCCATTTCCATGCTGGCTCAGTAATGGCTGCAATAAACCTGCAAGCCTCTATCTCTCTGTTTTAACTTACTGGCAATTTAGACATTGAAAGACATATCTGGCCACATCTGCTTTCATATCCCTCCACCAGTACAACCACTTTAGGTCATGGTACATCTTATTACTTTCAGGATGTACTAAACATGGGATGGAGTGAGCTTCTAACATGATTTGATTTTTAATTTCTGAATTCTCATTCTTAGGTATGCACAGCTTTCCACGATACCTGAGTACCTTGTCTGCATCCAAGGTGAAATCAGGATTGGCTTAACCCTTTTCCAAATCTTCTTGCACTGTCTTGAGGTATGGGTCCTGTAGGATTGCTGCTTTTACCTCCTCTGTCAGGTCAGGCAAAATCTTCAGTGCTGCAAACATAAGGGTAAATTTGTGTATCAAACCTTGCTCCACTGGATCATCTGCCAACTTTCGTAAGAGCTGCTCCTCATTCTCCGTTGAGCCAGAAATTGCGACACACAAGTACTCGGCCCTGCTTTAGGGTTCGACGCCCATTTTCTACTCAGAGCATTAGCTACAACATTTGCTTTACCTGGATGGTACTGAATGTCACAATCGTAGTCTTTGAGTTATTCTAACCACCTCCTTTGCCTCATGTTCAGATTTTTTGGGTGAAAAGATATGTCAGGCTTTTGTGGTCAGACTTAATCTGAAATTTCTCACCATATAGGTAGTGCCTCTAAGTCTTGATGGCATGAATAACTGCTGTTAATTCTAGGTCATGTGTGGGATAGTTCTTCTCATACTCCTTCAGTTGTCTTGAGGCATAGGCGATTATTGGTTCTCCTTACATTAGCACATATCCCAATCCCAAACCCGAAGCATCTATATACAGTGTGAATGGAAGGCCTGGAGTAGGAATAGTCAATATAGGTGCTGAAACCAGTCTTGACTTCAGTGTCTGGAAGCATTTCTCACATTCTTCTGTCCATATGAACTTCTCCCCCTTCTTGGTCAGTCTGGTGAGTAGAACAGGGATCTTGGAATAATCTTTCACAAATCTTTTAAAATATCCCGCTAGTCCCAGGAAGCTACAAATCTCAGTAACTGTCTTCGGCGCTTCCCATTCTACTATGGTTGCAATCTTGCTTGGATCCACCTTAATTCCTTCAGCAGAGACCAAGTGACCCAAGAAGGCCACTTTATCTAGCCAAAATTCATATTTCTTGAATTTTGCATGGAGCTTCTCTCTTCTTAGTCTCTATAATGCTGCTCTCAAGTGCATTGCATGCGTCTCCTTATCCTTGGAGTAGACCAAAATATCATCTATGAATACCATAACTGACGTGTCCAACATGTCATGGAATACTCGATTCGTCAGTTCCATAAACGATGCAGGTGCATTGGTCAACCCAAAGGACATCACAAGGAACTCGTAGTGCCCATATCTTGTTCTGAAAGCTGTCTTGGGAATGTATGCCTCCTTGATCTTGAGTTGATGATACCCTGACCTCAGATCAATCTTTGAGGACACACTTGCACCTTGCAGTTGATCAAACAAGTCTTCTATTCTAGGTAGTGGGTACCTGTTCTTGAAGGTGAGCTTGTTTAACTCTCGATAGTCCATACAAAGACATATGCTACCATCTTTCTTCTTGACAAATAGCACAGGTGCTCCCCAAGGTGATATACTCGGCCTTATGAATCCCTTGTCTAATAATTCTTGCAGCTGGATCTTCAACTCCTTCAACTCTATAGGAGTCATTCTATAGGGTGCTCTAGATACCGGCGCTACCCCTGGCAAATGATCTATTACAAATTCAGTCGCACTGTCTGGTGGTAATCCGGGTAGGTCTTCTGGGAACACATCAGGAAACTCCCGCACTACCTCGATGTCTTCCATCTTTGGCAAGTCAGTGGTCACATCCACAACTGATATGACGTATCCTACTCCCCCCTTTTCTAGGCACTTCTTTGCTCTAAGGGAAGAGAGTATAAGCTTTCTCTTCCTAGGCAACTTAGTCCCTTTGAAGTTGAACTCTTTTCCTTCGCTGTCCTTGAAGGCTAGCTTCTTCTCAACATACAATAGGCTTGCTGAGTGCTGAGATAACCAGTCCATTCCTAGAATAACATCGAAATTCGACATCTCAAGCTGGACTAGATTGGCTTCCAAATCCCGTCATTTAATATGTACTGGGAAAGGTCCATAATATTCTTCTAATACCACTTCCATTCCCATAGGGGATTGAACTAACAGACTTGGTTCCAAAGTCTTGATGGGTTGATCTAGTCCTTTTCCAAATGATACTGACACAAAGGAATGGGTGGCCCCTGAGTCAAATAGGACCCTCGTGGGTACCATTGCTATGTTTACTATACCTGAGGTTTTTAATTAGCCCTTAGTTTTACATGCTCATACAATTAATGCAGTAACTAATAGAGTAAGTACAGAATCATACCAGTAATCACATCAGGTGATGCAATTGCTTCCTTCGTGGTAACAGCGTACACCTTGCCTTGTTGCAGTTGCTTCTTTGGTAGTGGGCATGTCCTGGCATAGTGACCCACATGTTGACAATTGAAGCACTTTACGCTGGTGTTCTACCTCGTTGCCTGTAGTGTCACTGCAGGAACAGATCTGGGTGGCACAGTACTAGTTGGTGGCTTGAATAGACGATATGGTCTGTTGTTTCCTCTGCCTTGAGCCTCAGGGTTAGGCCTCTTCAGACCCCTATTCTGTGCAAAGAAACTATCACTCTGACTTGCTTTAATGACTCGAGCCACCTATACAGCTTCATTGTAGATCTTCAGTCCCTGCCCCAACACATGCTCTCGTATGACGCCTTTAAGACCCATTGTGAAACGACGGGTCTTAGTTTCTTCCTCCTGCATATTGGTTGGAGCAAAGAAAAACAACTCCACATACTTCTGTTGGTATGCCTCTACGGTCATCTGGGACTACTGTAGGTTGAGGAACTCCTTCTCCATTTAGTCACGGAAGCTCCTTGGAAAGTATTTTTCAAAGAAGGCCTCTTTGAATATGGCCCAAGTGATTATACCATGCTTCGTTTCCAAATATGCTCTGGTCGAGTTTCACCATCCATTGGCTTCTTCCTTCAACATATGAGTGGCATATAGTACCTTTTCTTCATCCGAACACTCTAGCAGGTGAAAGTTCCATTCCCTCTCAGCTGTCCACTGTGATGGCCACAGTGGCTTCCCTGGCTTCCCTATAAAAGTTGGTGGCTTTAACTTCAAAAATCCATCCACCGCTCTAGAAAGGCTACTCTGTCCATACGGTGCTTGACCATACCATTGCGGCTGATATGAGTAACCACTGATATACTCCCTGATATCCACCATGATATGCACCTTGATATGCACCCTGATCCTGGTTAGGGGTGGGTATCCCTATAACCTGCTGAGGAAACGTATTGTGCTGGTTTGATTGTTGTTGTCGCCCCTCAGTAGCTGTACTAACCCCCACTGGTACCATATTTGCATTTTCTGTGGTTGTGGGTGGCATATTTGCAGGTGCAGGCCCAGGTGGCCTAAACGTCTTCAACATTTCGTCGAAGAACTTCTTCTTCTGTGCCTCCATCTAGACGACCAAATTTGCCTCTATGGTCTTAGAGTTTGTGTGTGTTTGGCCCGATAGTGGAGCTTTTTCATTGCTTTCCACCTGATTTCCACTCCCACTAAGAGGATCGTGCTCTTCCTCATTGCCCCTCTCTTCATTTGCCTCAAAATTTTCCGTTCCTAGATCCCCTTCAATAGGAAGTACTCTTGAGTGACAGTGTCTGCAAGGAATTATTTGACCATTTCCTCTCACCATTGCAGATTACTGAAATTCTGAAGATATCTAAATGCATTGAACACACATGAGACGAATGAAATAATTAGCCAAAACAATGTTATTCAGTCTCAATATATGCACAATAGAGAATTAATCATTAATAGAAAAGGATGGAACAAAAATTTAAAATTTTGTAATTTTTTAGGCAAAATTGCCTATTCTGGTTGCACCATACCGGTTGGGGGACCTGTAGGAATGGCCCAGCCGGTATGGGAAGCAGTATAAAATTTCCAGCTTCCCAAGAGGTACCCATTGTGATACCGATGGTGATTTTTCTCCGAGTTGCTGAGTCTCTCTACAGTCCAACTGGTGTTCCTAGGAGTGATTCCTTTCGACCAAGAGTACCAAACTCGATTCCAAGGTGAGTTCCTCCTCTTCTTCCTCTCTTTGAGAAAAATCTCATCGTCTTTTATGCCTAAAACTTGATTTTTCTTACTTTGAGAAATTCCAATAATAGAAAATTTGAGAAGGGTTCTTGGGGTCTCAATGAGCAAAACCCCTCAACCTATTCAAAAGTTCCATCGATTGGTTTGGGAGAAATCCCAAAATTTTAACTTTCTAACCTAGGTTTTTGAAATTTTTAAAAATTTACTGATATGCATCTACTTTCCTTGCCTTATGTAAAATTGTTTGATCATGTAACGGCATTGTGTCACTACGTAAGTCCTCCTACCCATATTTGGGTGAGTTTGAGGCTTTTGCTCCATTTTCTGACGTTATGCTGTAAAATTTCAAGAATTTTCGCTAACTTTTATTGTATTTTTCTTTGCTTCACAGTTTACGACATGTATGGGCATCGTGGTGTAGGTAGACAATCTTATGCGCCAAGTATGCACAGGCCACACCCTCCTGCCCGCTCCTATGATGAGAGGTTATTTTGGTCAGAGGCTGTAGAGGCACGCTTTCCATGGTTCCAAGGCAAAAGCATTGAGTCTGGCAGCTTTGTAAACTTGCAGCACCTACACTGTATTGAAGTTGAGACCACTTTCAGGGCAATGGGATGGTTGCCCATCATTCAATATGAAGAAACCACACGCCCCAACTTGGTAAAATTGTTCTTTGCGAATCTAGATGTAGAGGAGAATCCAAATGATTGGGAACACGCTTGGGATGTAAGACCCGTATCAAACTAATCCGGTCATACCACCTTGAACCAGGTCTACCCATCATGGTCGAACCAAATGGATCACGTGCGTGAAGGAGATCAAGATCCCAGGTATTAAACTGACCCAAAAATACTCAAAACAAGGGGAGGGTCGCATACCCAGCAAGGGAGAGTCAGACCCCCCCAGTATAAAAGTCAGACCCCCAGTTTTACATGGGGGGTCAGATATTTTAAGGACCAGGGGTCGATGGGATCTCCGACCCCCCCTGTCGATCCCCGGTAGTCGGTAAAAATAGCTCAAATAAAAAATTAGGAAACTTTCCTAATTTCAATGTGATTCCTTCCTAATCTCAATGGGACTTATTTTAGGAGTTTCTACTCAATAAATAGGACGTCCCTAAGCCTCTTTCACTCCTTTTAGAACCCAAATTGGATTGAGAGAAAGAGAAGGAGAAAGAGAAGAGAAGGAAAGTGGAGAAGAAGATCAAGGAGAAGGCTTCAGAGAAAAAAGCCTAATTCTCAGGTAAGGATACCAACTCCATGTAATTCTAAAGATCTTAGAATAGATAGAGAAGAGGGAATGATCTAGGAGGAACCCAAATCATCCACCCATGGTTAGGTTTTCATGGAAAACCATGGGGGAAATCATGAAAGCCATATAGGTGAATGAACCACGGTTCTAGGCCATTGAACATGTGTGGAATGGACTGTAGGAGCAAGCCATAGGACCCCAAACATGAAGAATGGACTGAAGGAAGAAAAATTGACAAAACCCACAGGGGGGTCGCATGGGGGTCGATGGCCATCGACCTACCAGACCCTGAGCATCGACCCCCAGTGTTCGGGAAGTCCAGAATAAGGGTGGTCGCACCCAGGGTCGATCAAACCTCCAACCCTAGCATCGACCCCCAGTTAGCAGCATACTTTTTAAAGTTCGAATTAATTCTAATTAAATTTTATCGACTTGGTTAGGTTTTCTAGTGATATAAGATCGATATATAGTTGATTCTTAAAGCTTGAAAGAGGACTTACGATCAAGTAAAGGTGAGGAAACAAGACCTAATCTAATTGGTTAATAACAAACTATTTTTATTTCTTGAGTCCAATGCTATGCTTGATTCTATGCAAACATGCTTGTAATGTGCATTCAACATGTCATCCAATATTTCTATTTATTGTTCATGCATATTTACTTTATTGTTTATAACATGATAATGACCATGATGATAGGAATAGGCATGTGAATGTATGTATGTGGTTGGTGTACTTGATGCGAGTGAGTATCAGGGGGAGTGTCATAGGCCGGGCCTCACCACTCTAGCTCTATTTCTAACTCAAGTCTTGTGCATTAGCATCGTCGTATCGCCATTACTTTAGCATAACTATTACGTCGTAGAGTATCAGGGGAGGTGGTCTCGGTCCTTGTAGTCTCTGACTCTACCGGGGGGCCATAGCTCTATCTCTCTGGGCATTCTGAGGGATGCTGGGGTGAGGCCTTGGATACACTGTTTGGCATTAGGATTGGTTAGTTGTGAGCCCAGTTTGCAAGCCATCGCCAGCAGGGGCTTACGTGTTGGTATGGCACTGTACAGCAATAAACGTTAACCTTTGTTGTACAATGTTCATGGTAGGGTGGATGGGGACGACAATAAACGTTAACCTTTGGGCGGGCTTCCACACTTGTGTATAGAGGAGGGGTCAATAAACGTTAACCTTTGACCTCCAACCCTTTCTATTGCATATTACAAACTTTAAACCAGACCAAAGATATGAATTGAATGCATGCATATGTATTGTTGCATTGTTTTGTTTGCTCATTGAGCCATGACGTGTGCTCACCCTCTTGACGTCAAATATTTTAGTTGCTGGTGCAGGTACTACCGTCGAAGATTATATCAATGCTCCAGTGTACGGGCACATGGCGACGATTGAAGTAGAAGACGAAGTGGATACGCATGACTCCTCTTACGAGTGCAACTCATGCGAATTCGATTATATTTTATTTTAATTTTTTGGATTTAGTAAAGACATGTAATTGATATTTATTTATGTCTTAGTTGATACAAAATAATTTGCTACTTAAATATGATTATCACATCTAGATTCCTCAGTTCATTTTACTATAAGACTTCTGCTATTGTGTATTTACTCTGATTATGAATGTGGATGTATGAGGTTTAGATAAAACGGATATAGCCTACTCGAGATCCTGGTTGAACCGTTGGTTTGCTAGCGGTTCATCACACCATTCTGAATAGTACAAAATTGGGGTGTGACAACTTGGTATCAGAGCATCTCAGGTCTTGTCCGCTAAACTAGCATACCTTCACGATGAATTGTGAACTGAGATAGGATAAAAGTAAAAACTGTAATATTAACACACTATAAGCATAAGTGATGCTTGAGATCAAATTGAAAAGAGAATAATGCATCTATTAAAGGGAGAACAATTCTAAATACAATGAGAGAGAAACAAACGTATATAAATAGCTAAAGCAGAGTATAGTCCACAACCCAGACAGTTACTCTGTAGTACAAAGAAAGAAAATAAATACAATCATGAAGCTGGAGGTGAAGGAGGAGGCGGTGCCTCATGGTTTCTGTCATAATCCTCAGCGTAGACTCTAGTCAACCAGGTTACCTGAGTCTGGGTCGTCTGAAGACTAGTTGTGAGACCAGCCAACCACTGATCAGTCACGCGCTGAGCACCCAAAAGCTCCTCCATACGCATATCTAACCGGCGCTGAGCATCTATGAGCTCTCCCATCCTCATGTCCGATATGTGCTGGGTATCTAGTAGCTCATCCACTCTCACACGCTGAGCGTCTAGTAACTCCCCCATCCTCAGATCAGATCTGTGCTAAGCCTCTCTGATCTCATGCAATATCCCCATCATATCAAAAGGTTACTGTAAAGGACCAGCCGCATGAGAAGGACCAGCCGCGTAAGAAGTACTAGCTCCAGCAGAATGTGTAGGTGAAGGAGGTGGTGTGGAGTCCACATCCATGTACATACGGTCATCATCACCAGTAGGCTCCCTATGAACTCCAGCGGCTGCTGCTGCTGCTTCTGCCTCAGCGTCTGCCATCTCTACGCGAGTGCGAGGGCGCACCATCGCGTTCTTCTCCTCATCACTGACCTGGGCATCCCGCATGCCCATCTTGCAAATAGCCTCCCAATCCAGAGGCGATGAGAAAGATTTCTCCTGAATCTTCTCATCCAATAAGTCAACCCCCAGGCGGGTAAGCAGCGTAGTGATCATATGTTCGTAAGGAAGGTTGCCATTGTGACTGGGCAATGTGGCACTGATCATGGTACGCATGATGATGTAGGGAAGGCAGACGGGCTGCCCAGTGCATATACCGTATAGGAGATACTGGGTCAGCCGGGAGATCCTCTCGTAATGACCACTCTGCGGTATTAGGTTATGCTGAATGATCTTGCAATATACCCATGGATCTGAGCGCAGGGAACTCGCTTTCATCTGCCAGCGATCAGGTCGGATGAGCTGGCTATCGATCTCTGCCCTTATCTGTAGAGAAAAGAAGTGGGGCTCTCCAGGAGCACAGAAAACCATGGGGCTAGCATAGGAAATGCCTAGTAGGTCGGCCAGCTGCTGATAATCAAATGAGATGTCAACTCCCTTGACGTAGCTCGTGATACGCAGCTCATTACCCCTCTCAACATCATTGTAATCCCCCATCACCTGGAGGTTGCAATAGAACTGGCGTACCAAGTCAGGGCAGGTACAGGCATCATAGGTGATGATAGGAAGCCATCCCATATCACCAAATGCTCTCTCCACATTGAACAAGGCTAACTGAGCCAAGTTCACCTTGCGGCCTCGCTCTACCTTCTTACGAGCAAAGAGGGCATATTGTGCCTCAGCTTCATTAGTACGAAAGCGAAGACGGTTGCGAACACTAGGAACCTTCGTACGGGCCATAATTTCTGCAAACCACAAGGAAAAACCGATAATGTATTAGTAAGGTAGAAAAATCTAAAATTTTGACATTATAATGATGTAAGTTGGCCAAAAGCCTCACTTTTCACCCATACACGTGGGCAGGAGGACTTACGTTGGTTCTAAACTATCCTGAAATACTCATACAGTTGGAAATTCTAGCTAACGGAATTCAATTTGAATAAATTTTGAGAAATTCAAAAGTCTTGACAAATTAAGGCAAAAAGTGAAAATTTCGAGTTTCACGATAACCAACCAATGAAACTCAAATATTTTTGAAGGCTTTCGTCCATTGACTCACCAAAAACAAAAGCCCCAAAAAAATCAAATTTGTACGGCTGGAAAAAGTTTAATTTGAAGAAAATGAGATATATTGGTGAAAACTTAGAAAAGAAAACCTAAAAAAAAAACAAGTAAAGGTAAGATACATACCTATAGGGAAGGTGTAGACGTCGAAACAAGGAACCAGAATGATCTATGTAGCAGAGTTGGCACTGTAGCAACTCAGAGGAAGGAGATGAGTCGAAACGGAGGTGGAAGAATGGAAAATGAACTCAGAATCGGACTTTAAAAATCTAATTTTTGGCCCGGGGGTCGGAGAATTCGATTAGAACAATCGTCCCCCCTATCGAACCCCGCATCGACCCTCGGCTCTCGGGAACTTGACAGAGAACCAGGGGTTGCACCCTGGGTCGGACATACTCCGACCCCTCCATTGACCCCCGGCTCTCGGGAAAAATGGGTGATTTCCCAGGGTCGGATACTGAGGGTTGGATACCCATCGACCCCCACCATCGACCCTGCACAGAAAAGACAGTATTTTTTCATAGAATGATCTGAAAAATTTGAAAATAACATCGATTAGTGTATCTACATGAAGTATAAATGATTGTCTCACATATTTTAATGATTTTCAGGCATCACCATTATTAGAGGGAAAATATGGGTTGGCATAGAGTAACCAGGCAGAGCCGAAACGTAGTTCCACCACCACCACCCGTGGAGGAAGCCAATTAAGAAAATATACATGGACAGGATAATCTGCAGGTTGCACCACCAGTATACTAGGGTCAGACAAATCCTACAAACTTTCCACCTCCACCACCGGAGCTGGTAACCGTGGTTATGAACCTAGCGCAACAGCTGCAACAAATGCAACAAGCACAGGCTCAAATGCAAGCATCAATGGGAATGATGTTTCAGACAGCACATGCTACACCAATGCCGACTGGACAAACAAGTGCAGCACCGGTGGGAAACCACCCAGCACCTCAAACACCTCAACCACCAGCTGCACAGAATCCAGTACCAGGTCCTGAAGCAGTTCAGGTTAATTACCAGTACCCACAACCTATGTTTGGGGCATACCCTCAAAATCAAATGGACCACTCCCGACTGGTCGAGCGATTCTTAAAGATGAAGCCCAAGGAGTTTAGCGGTAAACCGTCCGATCCTTTATGGCCAGCACATTGGATCGACGAGATGGAGAGGAATTTTCTGATGATGACTATTACAGAAGAAGAGAAGGTATTATGTGCCACCTTCATGCTAAAAGGTGATGCACATCATTGGTGGAAATATACTAGGGCCTACCTATTAACCAAGCACGTCCTATTGACCTGGGCTATATAGAAAGAAGCTTTCTTTGAGAAGTACTTTCCTCGAAGCTTCAAAGATTTTATGGAGAAGGAGTTCCTGAGTTTATATCAGGGACAGATGTCCGTGGATGCATATCAACAACGTTATGAGGAGCTGTTTTTCTTTGCACCACTCAGCATGCAAGAAGAAGACAGTAAGACCCGTAGGTTTGTCACGGGACTTAGAGGAAGCATCAGAGAGCATGTTCAAGGTTTGGAGAAGAAAATATATAATGAAGCTGTGCAAATTGCTCGAGTTATAGAATCGAGCCAGAAGGAGAGTTATTTCATGCAAAACAGAGGTATAAAAAGGCCAGCTGGAAATGCTTATAACGGAGGGAAGAACAAGACATTCAAACCCTTCCGTGCTCAAGGCTTTACTGCTGCACCCAAGACTACCCCAGTAGCTCAACAGCAGCCAAAGCCAAATACTAAAGGTCCGAAATGTTATAACTGCAATCAAGCGGGGCATATGGCAAGGGAGTGTCCTAAGCCTTGGAAGCGGCTACATCAAGGACGAGTTTATGCTGTTACATCTGAAGATGCTGCCGCAAAACCTGATGTGGTTACAGGTCTGACTAAAACCTTTTAAGTTGTATTACATTGTGTGAGCATGTAGACTAAGTTAAAATAATTCACAGGTATCGTACCTATAAAAGACATACCCGCCAGAGTACTCTTTGACTCAGGAGCTACTCATTCTTTTATATCTGTGTCATTTGGAAAGAAGCTAAATTTACCCATCAAAACATTAGACTACAAACTACTTGTACGGTCACCGATGGGGATAGAAGTGGAGTTAGAAAAAGGTTATGGGCCATGTCTGGTTCTCATTGGTGAGAAAACCTTAGATGCAACCTTGATCCAACTTGGGATGGCAGACTTTGACATCATCTTGGGAATGGACTGGTTAGCTCGGTATTCTGCGAACCTATTATGCACCAAAAAGAAGCTAACATTTAAAGACAAAGAAGGAGCAAAATTCAGTTTTGCGGGAACCAAACTTCCCAGTAAACGCAAGCTCATACTCTCAGCACAAAAGGCGAAGAAGTGCCTTGAGAAAGGAGCAGTCGGGTATTTAGTGTCACTGGTCGACCTCACCAAAGAAGCATCACGGATGGAACATATTGATGTCGTGCGGGACTACCCCGATGTATTTCCAGAGAAACTACTAGGATTACCACCCGACCGAGCCACAGAGTTTGTGATAGATCTTATACCTGGAGCTGCACCAGTATCAAAAGCACCTTATCGAATGGCTCTTACTGAGCTAAAGGAATTGAAAGTACAACTACAAGAACTACTGAACAAGGGTTATATTCGACCCAGTATATCACCAAGGGGAGCGCCAGTATTGTTCGTAAAGAAGAAGGACAGTAGCATTCGATTATGTATCGACTATCGGGAGTTGAACAAACTGACAATCAAGAATCGATATCCACTACCTCGGATCGATGACTTGTTCGATCAGTTGCAAGGAGCAAAAGTATTTTTCTAAGATCGATCTTCGGTCAGGCAACCATCAGTTGAAGATTAAAGATGGTGATATTCCTAAGACAGCTTTCAGGACCAGATATGGACATTATGAATTCTTGGTCATGTCTTTTGGATTAACAAACGCACCAGCAACTTTCATGGAACTTATGAATCGGGTTTTCCATGTTATGTTGGATACGTCGGTTATAGTATTTATTGATAATATATTGGTATATTCCAAGGACAAGGAAACCCATATTAAGAATCTAAACGCCACTCTACAGCGTTTAAGGAAAGAGAAGCTGTATGCCAAATTTACCAAGTGTGAGTTTTGGCTAAGTGAAGTCTCCTTCCAAGGCCATATAATATCCACTGAAGGAATCAAAGTGGATCCCAACAAGGTCGAGGCTATTGTAAAGAGGGAAGCACCAAAGAGCGTTGCAGAAATTAGAAGTTTTCTGGGTCTAGTTGGTTATTATCGGTGATTTGTAGAAGACTATTCCTCGATTGTCGTACCTCTCACCAGTCAGACTAAGAAAGGTGAAAAGTTTGTGTGGACGGATAAATGTGAGAAGAGCTTCCAAACCTTGAAGACCAGATTGATATTTTGCTTTGATTTTGACTATTCCGGTTCTAGGACAGCCATTTATCTTCTACACCGATGCGTCAGGACTGGGATTAGGATGGGTGCTTATGTAAGGAGAACAAGTAATTGCTTATGCCTCAAGACAGTTAAAGACACATGAGAAAAATTATCCCACTCATGATTTGGAGTTAGCGGCAGTAGTACATGCTGTCATGATATGAAGACATTACCTATACAGGGAGAAGTTTCGGATTAAATCAGACCATAAAAGTCTTACTTATCTATTTAATCAGAAGGAGCTGAATATGAGACAAAGAAGATGGCTGGAACTATTGAAAGACTATGATTGTGATATCCAGTATCATCCAGGGAAAGCTAATGTAGCAGCGGATGCGTTGAGCAGAAAGGCAATGATAAAATCTCAAGGAGAGTTTAGAACAACTGCAGCAATGTGTACTACTGGAACGGTATTCAATCATAGCAATGAGCAGAATGTGATAGATACAATGGATGGATCAGCCAACCAAGGGTTCATTCATCGGTTTTCCAATATGTTCGCTGCATTGAAGATTATACCGGATATAATTGATGAAGTGAAGACTGCTATTAAATCAGACCTTTACTTGAGAACGGTACAAGAAGACATCGAAAAAGGTAGAACTAACCTTGAGTTCACCTTGGACGAAGAGAAGGTATTGAAGTACAAAGGAAGAATATGTGTACCCGAAACAGAAAGTGTGAACATTAGACACCGACTGATGAAAGAAGCCCATACCACCTTCTATTCGATACACCCGGGAAGTATAAAAATGTATCATGATCTAAAGAAATTATATTGGTGGAGAGGAATGGAAGCAAACATAGCTAAGTTCGTGTCTCCGTGCCTAAATTGTCAGAAAGTAAAGGCTGAACGACAAAGACCCGCAGGACAATTACAGTCATTACCGGAACCAGCACAAAAATGGGACTGCATCACTATGGACTTCGTCACAAGGTTACCATTGACTCCTTGAGTAGTTGACGCAGTTTGGGTGATTGTAGACCGCCTGACTAAAACAACTCACTTTATATTGATACGACCTCAGTATACACTAGAGAGGTTAGCAAAGCTTTATGTGGATAATATTGTTCGATTACATGGTGTACCAGGGAGCATTGTGTCTGATAGAGATCCACAATTTACTTCCAAGTTTGGGAAAGGATTGCAAAAGGCTATGGGTACAACATTGAAGTTTAGTACAACATTTCATCCACAGACAGATGGACAGTGAGAGCGTACAATTAAGATTCTAGAAGATATGCTACGAGCATGTGTAATTGATTTTAAAGGATCATGGGATGAAAAGTTACCACTGATCGAGTTCGCTTATAACAATAGCTATCAGGCTACTATACAGATGTCACCCTATGAAGCACTGTATGGCAGAAAGTGTCGAACTCCTTTATTTTGGAATGAAGTTGGGGAACGTAGTCTCGTTAGACCAGAATTTATTGAGGAGACTTGTCGCGTGGTCGACATTATCAAGGAAAGAGTGAGAACAGCCCAGAATCATCAGAAGCAATATGCAGATACTCGATGTAGAGATCTTGAGTTCATCGTGGGTGATAAAGTATTCTTAAAGGTATCGCCTATGCGAGGTCTGAAACGGTTCGAACAGAAGGGGAAACTAAGTCCAAGATATGTCGGGCCATATGAGATCTTAGCCAAACATGGAAAAGTGGCTTACCAGTTAGCACTACCACTATCTATGACAAGTGTGCATGACGTATTTCATATTTTCTTATTGAAGAAGTATGTCAAAGATCCAACGCACGTTCTGACAGTAGATCTGCCTGATTTGACTGATGATTTGACATTCGAAGTAACACCAATTGAAATCACCAGCCGAAAGGTTCAATGACTACACAATCGAGATATCTTTTATGTTAAGGTCACTTGGAGAAGTAGAGACATGGATGAAATTACATGGGAAGAAGAGAATGCTATGCGAAAGCAATACCCTCATTTATTCGACTCAGAAGGTATGAACAATTTCGGGGATGAAATTTTTAAAAGTAGGGGGAAGTTGTAAGACCCGTATCAAACTAACCCGGTCTTACCACCTTGAACCAGGTCTACCCATCATGGTCGAACCAAATGGATCACGTGCGTAAAGGAGATCACAATCCCAGGTATTAAACTGACCAAAAAATACTCAAAATAAGGGGAGGGTCGCATACCTAGCAAGGGAGGGTCGGACCCCCCCAGTATAAAAGTCAGACACCCAGTTTTACATGGGGGGTCGGACATTTTAAGGACCAGGGGTTGACGGGATCTCTGACCCCCCTATCAACCCCTGGTAGTCAGTAAAAACAGCTCGAACCAAAAATTAGGAAACTATCATAATTTTAATGGGATTCCTTCCTAATCTCAATGTGACTTATTTTAGGAGTTTCTACTCCATAAATAGGACGTCCCTAAGCCTCTTTCACTCCTTTTAGAACCTTAATTGGATTGAGAGAAAGAGAAGGAGAAAGAGAAGTGAAGAGAAGGAAAGTGGAGAAGAAGATCAAGGAGAAGGCTTCAGAGAAACAAGCCAAATTCTCAGGTAAGGATACCAACTCCATGTAATTCTACAGACCTTAGAATAGATAGAGAAGAGGGAATGATCTATGAGGAACCCAAATCATCCACCCATGGTTAGGTTTTCATGGAAAACCATGGGGGAAATCATGAAAGCCATATAGGTGAATGAACCACGGTTCTAGGCCATAGAACATGTGTGGAATGGACTGTAGGAGCAAGCCATAGGACCCCAAACACGAAGAATGGATTGAAGGAAGAAAAATTGACCAAACCCACAGGGGGTCCCATGGGGGGTCGATGGCCAATCGACCCTACCAGACCCTGAGCATCGACCCCCAGTGTTCGGGAAGTCCAGAATAGGGGTGGTCGCACCCAGGGTCGATCAAACCTCCGACCCTAGCATCGAACCCCAGTTTGCAGCATGCTTTTTAAAGTCCAAATTAATTCTAATGAAATTCTATCAACTTGGTTAGTTTTTCTAGTGATATAATATCGATATATAGTTGATTCTTAAAGCTTGAAAGAGGACTTACGATCAAATAAAGGTGAGGAAACAAGACCTAAACTAATTGGTTAATAACAAACGGTTTTTATTTCTTGAGTCCAATGCTATGCTTGATTCTATGCAAACATGCTTGTAATGTGCATTCAACTTGTCATCCAATATTTCTATTTATTGTTCATGCATATTTACTTTATTGTTTATAACATGATAATGACCATGATGATAGGAATAGGCATGTGAATGTATGTGTGTGGTTGGTGTACTTGATGCGAGCGAGTATCCGGGGGAGTGTCATAGGCCGGGCCTCAGCACTCTAGCTCTATCTCTAACTCAAGTTTTGTGCATTAGCATCGTCGTATCGCCATTACTTTAGCAGAACTATTACGTCGTAGAGTATCAGGGGAGGTGGTCTCGATCCTTGTAGTCTCTGACTCTACCGGGGGGCCTTAGCTCTATCTCTATGGGGGTTCTGAGGGATGCTGGGGTGAGGCCTTCGATACACTGTTTGGCATTAGGATTGGTTTGTTGTGAGCCCAGTTTTCAAGCCCTCGCCAGCAGGGGCTTACGTGTTGGTATGGCACTGTACATCAATAAACGTTAACCTTTGTTGTACAATATTCATGGTAGGGTGGATGGGGATGACAATAAACGTTAACCTTTGGGCGGGCTTCCACACCCTGTGTATAGAGGAGGGGTCAGTAAACGTTAACCTTTGACCTCCAACTCTTTCTATTGCATATTGCAAACTTTAAACCAGGCCAAAGATATGAATTGAATGCATGCATATTTATTGTTGCATTGTTTTGTTTGCTCACTGAGCCATGATGTGTGCTCACCCTCTTGTCGTCGAGTATTTTTAGTTTATGGTGCAGGTACTACCGTCGAAGATTATGTCAACGCTCCAGTGTATGGGCACATGGAGGCGATGGAAGTTGAAGACGAAGTGGATACGCATGACTCCTCTTGCGAGTGCAACTTATGCGTATTCGATTAGATTTTGTTTTAATTATTTGGATTTAGTAAAGACATGTAATTGATATTTATTGATGTCTTACTTGATTCAGAATAATTTACTACTTAAATATGATTATCACATCTAGAATCCTTAGTTCGTTTTACTATAAGACTTTCACTATTGTGTATTTACTCTGATTATGAATATGGATGTATGAGGTTTAGATAAAACGGATATAGCCTACTCGAGATTCTGGTTGAACCGTTGGTTTGCTAGCGGTTCATCACACTATTCTACGGAATTGGGGTGTGACAACTTGGTATCAGAGCATCTCAGGCCTTGTCCACTAAACTAGCATACCTTTACGAAAAATTATGAACTGAGATAGGATAAAAGTAAAAACTGTAATATTAACACACTATAAGCACAAGTGATGTTTGAGACCAAATTTGAAAAGAGAATAATGCATCTATCAATTCTTAATACAATGAGAGAGAAATAAACGTATATAAATAGCTAAAGCAGAGTACAGTCCACAACCCAGACAGTTACTCTGTAGTACAAAGAAAGAAAATAAATACAATCATGAAGCTGGGGGTGAAGGAGGAGGCGGTGCCTCACGGTCTCTATCATAATCCTCAGCATAGACTCTAGTCAACCAGGCTACCTGAGTCTGGGTCGTCTGAAGACTAGCTGTGAGACCAGCCAACTGCTGATCAGTTATGCGCTTAGCACCCAAAAGCTCCTCCATACGCATATCTGACTGGCGCTGAGCATCTATGAGCTCTCCCATCCTCATGTCCGATATGCGCTGGGCGTCTAGTAGCTCATCCACTCTCACACGCTGAGTGTCTAGTAACTCCCCCATCCTCAGATCAGATCTGCGCTAAGCCTCTCTGATCTCATGCAATATCCCCATCATATTAGAAGGTGGGTGTGAAGGACCTGCCGCATGAGAAGGACCAGCCGCGTAAGAAGTACTAGCTCCAGCAGCATGTGTAGGTGAAGGAGGTGGTATGGAGTCCACATCCATGTACAGACAGTTATCATCACCAGCAGGCTCCCTATGAACTCCAGCGGCTACGGCTGCTGCCTCAGCGTCAGCCATCTCTACGCGAATGCGAGGGCGCACCATCGCGTTCCTCTCCTCATCACTGACCTGGGCATTCCGCATGCCCATCTTGCAAATAGCCTCCCAATCCAGAGGCGATGAGAAGGATTTGTCCTGAATCTTCTCATCCAATAAGTCAACCCCCAGGTGGGTAAACAATGTAGTGATCATACGTCTGTAAGAAAGGTTGCCATTGTGACTGGGCAACGGGCCACTGATCATGGTACGCATGATGATGTATGGAAGGTAGACCGGCTGCCTAGTGCATATACAGTATAGGAGATACTGGGTCAGCAGGGAGATCCTCTCGTAATGACCACTCTGCGGTATCAGGATATGCTGAATGATCTTGCAATATACCCGTGGATCTGAGCGTAGACAACTCGCTTTCATCTGCCAGCGATCAGGTCGGATGAGCTGGCTATCGATCTCAGCCCTTATCTGTAGAGAGAAGATCTGAGGCTCTCCAGGAGCACAGAAAACCATGGGGCCAACATAGGAAATGCCCAGTAGGTCGGTCAGCTGCCGATAATCAAATGAGATGTCTACTCCCTTGACGTAGCTTGTGATACGCAGCTCATTACCCCTCTCAACATCATTGTAATCCCCCACCACCTGGAGGTTACAATAGAACTGGCGTACCAAGTCAGGGCAGGTACAGGCATCATAGGTGATGATCGGAAGCCATCCCATATCACCAAATGCTCTCTCCACATTGAACAAGGCTAACTGAGCCAAGTTCACCTTGCGGCCTCCCTCTACCTTCTTACGAGCAAAGCGGGCATATTGTGCCTCAGCTTCATTAGTACGGAAGCGAAGACGGTCACGAACACTAGGAACCTTGGTACGGGCCATAATATCTGTAAACCACAAGGAAAAATAGATAATGTATTAGTAAGGTAGAAAAATCCAAAATTTTGACATTATAACGACGTAAGTTGGCCAAGAACATTACTTTTCACCCATACACGTGGGCAGGTGGACTTACGTAGGTTTTAAACTATCGTGCAATACTCATACAGTTGGAAATTCTAGCTAACGGAATTCAATTTGAATAAATTTTGAGAAATTCAAAAATCATGACAAATTAGGGTAAAAAGTGAAAATTTTGAGTTTCGCGATAACCAACCGATGAAACTCAAATATTTTTGAGGACTTTCGTCCATTGACTCACCAACAACAAAAGCCCCAAATAAAAATTGAATTTTTACGGCTGGAAAAAGTTTAATTTGAAGAAAACGAGATATACGGGTGAAAACCTAGAAAAGAAAACCTAAAAAAAAACATGTAAAGGTAAGATACATACCTGTAGGGAAGGTGTAGACGTCGGAACAAGGAACCCGAATGACCTATGTAGCAGAGTTGGCACTGTAGCAACTCAGAGGAAGGAGACGAGTCAAAACGGAGGAGGAAGAATGGAAAATGAACTCAGGATCGGACCTTAAAAATCTGATTTTTGGTCCGGGGGTCGGAGAATTCGATTAGAACAATCGAACCCCATATCGACCCCCGCATCGACCCTCGGCTCTCGGGAACCAGACAGAGAACCAGGGGTCGCACCCTGGGTCGGACATACTCCGACCTCCCCATCGACCCCCGGCTCTCGGGAAAAATGGGTGATTTCCCAGGGTCGGATATTGAGGGTCAGATACCCATCGACCCCCACCATCGACCCTGCATAGAAAAGATAGTATTTTTTCACAGAATGATCTGAAAAATTTGAAAATAACATCGGTTAGCGTATCTACATGAAGTATAAAAGATTGCCTCACGTATTTTAATGATTTTCAGGCATCACCATTATCAGAGGGAAAATATGGCTGGGCGTAGAGTAACCAGGCAGAGCCGAAACGTAGTTCCACCACCACCACCCGTGGAGAAAGCCAGTCAAGAAAATATATATGCACAGGGTAATCCGCAGGTTGCACCACCAGTAAACCAGGGTCAGGAAATTCCTACAAACTTGCCACCTCCACCACCGGAGCTGGCAACCGTGCTTATGAACCTAGCGCAACAGCTGCAACAAATGCCACAAGCACAGGCTCAAATGCAAGCAGCAATGGGAATGATGTTTCAGACAGCACATGCAACACCAATGCCGACTGGACAAACAATTGCAGCACCGGTGGGAAACCACCCAGCACCTCAAACACCTCAACCACCCGCTGCACAGAATCCAGTACCAGGTCCTGAAGCAGTTCAGGTTAACTACCAGTACCCACAACTTATGTTTGGGGCATACCCTCAAAATCAAATGGACCACTCCCGACTGGTCGAGCGATTCTTAAAGATGAAGCCCAAGGAGTTTAGCGGTAAACTGTCCGATCCTTTATGGCCAGCACATTGGATCGACGAGATGGAGAGGAATTTTCTGATGATGACTATTATAGAAGAAGAGAAGGTATTATGTGCCACCTTCATGCTAAAAGGTGATGCACATCATTGGTGGAAATCTACTATGGCCTACCTATTAACCAAGCACGCCCTATTGATCTGGGCTATATATAAAGAAGCTTTCTTTGAGAAGTACTTTCCCTAAAGCTTCAAAGATTCTATGGAGAAGGAGTTCCTTAGTTTATATCAGGGACAGATGTCCGTGGATGCATATCAACATCGTTATGAGGAGCTGTTTTTGTTTGCACCACTCAACATGCAAGAAGAAGACACTATGACCCGTAGGTTTGTCATGGGACTTAGAGGAAGCATCAGAGAGCATGTTCTAGGTTTGGAGAAGAAAATATATAATGAAGCTGTGAAAATTGCTCGAGTTATAGAATCGAGCCAGAAGGAGAGTTATTTCATGCAAAACAGAGGTATAAAAAGGCCAGCTGGAAATGCTTATAACGGAGGGAATAACAAGACATTCAAACCCTTCCGGGCTCAAGGCTTTACTTGTCACACCCCAATTTTGCACTATTCAGAATGGTGTGATGAACCGCTAAATAACCAACGGTTCAACCAGGATCTCAAATAGGCTATCCCCGCGTTATCCAAACTCACACGCATCCACAATCATAATCAGAGTAAATACACAATAGCGGAAATCTTTTAAATAAATGAACTGAGAACTATGATGATATCAATAATTTGATAGCAAATTATTCTGTTTCCAACTGAGACATAAATATTTAAATATCAAATACAAGTCTTTATAAATCCAATGAAAGAAACATATAAAATATCTAATCAAATACACACGAGTTGCACTCGCAAGAGGAGTCATGTGTATCATCTTCAGCTCCAGCATCCATTGCTGCTATATTCCCGTACGCAGATGCGTTCATATAATCTTCAACTGTGTAACCTGCATCATCAACTAAAAATATTCGACGTCGAGGGGTGAGCACACAGCACGGCTCAGTGAGTAGCCAAAACAATGCAACATTACATATGCATGCAAAGAGAAATTAATTTATATCTTTGGTCTGGTATATAAGTTTGCAGTATGCTATAGAAAGGTTGAGGTAGCCAAAGGTCACGTTTATTGACTCCGCCTCTATACACGAGTGTGTGACGTTAGCCGAAGATCACGTTTGCCGAAGATCACGTTTATCGTCAACTCACATGCACCCAATCATGAACAATATATAACAAAGGTTACGTTTATTGCTATATAGTGCCATACCAATACGTAAGCCCCTGTTGGCGAGGGCTGCAAACTGGGCTTGCAACTAACCAATCCTAATGCCAAACAGTGTATCCAAGGCCTCACCCCAGCATCCCTCAGAATGCCCATAGAGATAGAGCTAAGGCCCCCCGGTAGAGTCAGAGACTACAAGGACCGAGACCACCTCCCCTGATACTCTACGACATAATAGTTCCGCTAAAGTAATGGCGATACGACGATGCCAATGCACAAGACTTGAGTTAGAGATAGAGCTAAAGTGCTAAGACCCGCCAAAGGTTAACGTTTATTGACGTTCTCATCACACCTCCCCTGATACTCGCTCGCATCAAGCACATCAACCCCACACATACAAGCACATGCCTATTCCTATCATCATCATCATCATCATGTTATAAACAATAAAATAAATATGCATGAACAAGTAATAGAAATATTGGATGGCATGCTGTATGCACATTACAAACATATTCGCATAGAATCAAGCATGGCATAGGACTCAAGAAATAAAAAACAATTTATTATTAACCAATTTAGTTTGGGGTTAAGGTTCCTCACCTTAGCTTGCTAAAAGATACTTTTCCAAGCTTTAAAATCACCTTTATACTGTTATTATATTGCTAGAAGACCTAACAAAGTCGATAGAATTTAATTAGAATTAATTCAGAATTTAAAAACCATTCTGTCAACTGAGGGTCGATGCTAGGGTCGATGCTAGGGTCGATGGGTCTATCGACCCTCCCCTCTTTCTGGACTTCCCGAATGCTGAGGGTCTATGGTCATAAACACCTAGGGTCGGATGGTCTATCGTCCCTCGGTGCGACCCTCGGTGCACTCTGGTCCAATTTCCACTTTTAATCCATTCTTCGTGTTTGGGGTCCTATGGCTTGCTTCCTACATTCACTCAACATTCATTCCATGGTCTAGAACCATGTATAAACCATTTAAATAGTTTTCATGCATCCTCCTATGGTTTTCCATGGAAACCTAACCATGGATTGATGGTTTGGGTTTCTCCGAGATCACTCTCTCTTCAATAATTATCCTAAGGTCTGTAGAAACTCATGGAATTAGTATCCATACCTGAGAAGATTATTTTTCCTCTGAAATTCTCTTCCTTTTTGCTAGGTTCTCTTCCTTGCCTCTCTTCTTCCTCTTTTCCTTCTCCTCTCTTTCTCTCAATTCAATTAGGGTTGTGAAAGGAGTGAAAGTGGCTTAGGGACGTCCTTTAAATAGACTAGGAACATCCTAAAATAAGCCCCTTTGAGATTAGGAAGGAATCCAATCGAAAATCTCGAAGTTTCCTATTTTCTATTTTCAACAGGATCCGAGGGTCGATGGGAGGGTCGATGATCCCGTCGACCCTAGGGTCTTAAGCTGTCCGACCCTCCCTTCAAAACTGAGGGTCTGATTTTTTGTTTTGGGAGGTCCGACCCTGCTTAGCTGGGTGTGCGACCCTCCCTTAAAATAAAGTGTTTTTGGGTCGATTTGATACCTGGGATCTCGATCTCCTTCATGCCCTTGGTCCATTTGACTCGACCATGATGGGTAAACCTGGTTCAAGGTGGTAAGACCGGGTTAGATTGACACGGGTCTTAGATCAAGAACTGGGTCAGCTGAGACACCCTCTCATAGTGCCCACTCTGCGGGATCAGATTATGCTAGATAATCTTGCAGAAAACCCGTGGAGCTGGACGCAAGTAGCAAGCTCTCATCTGCCATCTATCGGGACAGAGCAACTGGTTTTCGATCTCTGCCCTCATCTCCATCTCAACAAACTGTGGCTCTCCCGGTGCACAGTACACCATAGGGCCATCATAGGGAATGCCCAACAGATCGGCCAGTTGCCGATAATCAAAGGAAATGTGCACCCCCTTGATGTAGCTGGTGATGCGCAACTCCTGACCGTGTTCAACATCATTGTAATTCCCCACCACCTGGAGATTACAATAGAACTGGCGCACCAAGTCTGGACATGTGCACGCGTCATATGTGATGACAGGGAGCCACCCCATATCACCAAATGCTCCCTCTACATTGAACAAGGCTAGCTCAGCCAAGTTCACCATGCGACCCCCTTCCACTTTCTTACGGGCATAGTCAGCATATTGTGCCTCGGCTTCCTTCGAACAGAAGCGAAGTGGATCACACAATCTTGGCACTTTGGTACGGGCCATAGTATCTGCAAAATAAGAAAGAGAAAAGAAACAAGGAGTTAGCAGGATAAAAATCCAAAATTTGATTTAATAACGACGTAAGTTGACCATAAAGTCCCATTTCTCACCATACAAGTGGGCACAAGAACTTACGTAGGTTAAAACATATCCTACAACCCACATGCAGTAGGAAATTTTAACTGACGATGTTCAATTTGAAGAAATTCAAGAAAAATTGAAAATGTCGACAAATTAGGGCAAAAAGAGAAAATTTCAAGTTTCTCGATGACCAACCGATGAAACTCAGAAATTTTTGAGGGCTTTCATTCCTCGAGACACCAATAACAAAAGCCCCCAATAAAAATTGAATTTTTACGTTGGAAAAAGTTTAATTTGAAAAAATACAAGTTAAATGAGCGAAAACCTAGAAATAAAAAACCTAAAAACAGGTAAAGTTGGGAAAGTATACCTGTAGAGGTGATGTGGATGTCGAAACTCGGACTAAGAATGACCCACAACAGTGAATTAGCACTGTAGCAACTCGGGGAGAAGAGACGAGTCGAAACGGAGGAGGAATAGTGAGAAATGACCCAAAATCGGATCTTAAAAATCTGATTTTTGGTCCGAGGGTCGGACAATTCGACTGACACCATCGACCCTCGGATCGACCCTCCAATCGACCCTCGGCTCTCGGGAATCTGACAGAAAATCAAGGGTCGGACTGAGGGTCGGATACCCATCGACCCTCGCATCGACCCTCAGCTCTCGGGAAGAATAGGTCATTCCCAGGGTCGGACATACCATCGACCCTCACCATCGACCCTACATAGAAAAGACAGTATTTTTTTATAGAATGAATTGGGGATTTTGAATTTTATATCGGTTAGCGTGCCTACATGAAGTATAAATGATTTCTCACTGATTTTGATGATTTTCAGGCACTACCCATCTCAGAAGGAAATATGTCTGGACGTAGAGTGACTCGACAGACCCGAAACACAGTCCCACCACCACCACCCATGGAGGAGACTAGTCAAGAGAATAACCATGTACCGAAAAATCCAGAACCGATAAACCCTACAAACTTGCCACCTCCACGACCAGAGCTAGCAACAGTGGTGATGAATCTGGCACAGCAGCTGCAACAGATGCAACACGCACAAGCTCAAATGCAGGTTGCAATGGGAGTTATGTTTCAAGCCACTCAGGCTGCAACCATGCACACTGGGCAAGCTAGTGCGGCACCGGTGGGTAACCACCTAGCTCAACAGACACCTCAACAACCGGCTGCACCAATTCCAGTGCAGGTCCCGGAAGCAGCACAGGCTAACTATCAGTACCCACCCCATATGTTTGGGGCATACCAGAATCAGCTAGACCACTCCCGACTAGTGGAGAGATTTTTGAAGATGAAGCCCAGGGAATTTAATGGCAAACCGTCTGATCCGTTATGGCCAGCACATTGGATAGACGAGATGGAAAGAAATTTTCTTATGATGACTATTACTGAAGAGGAGAAAGTATTGTGTGCCACCTTCATGCTCAAAGGCGACGCACATCATTGGTGGAAATCGACCAGGGCCTATCTATTGACTAAGCACGCCCTACTGACTTGGGCTATATATAAAGAAGCTTTCTTCGAGAAATATTTTCCACGAAGCTTCAGGGATTCGATGGAGAAGGAGTTCCTGAGTCTTTATCAGGGACAGTCAGTGGATGCGTACCAACAACGTTATGAAGAGCTGTTTTTCTTCGCACCACTGAGTATGCAAGAGGAAGAAACCAAAACCCGTAGGTTTGTCATGGGACTGAGAGGAAGCATCAGGGAACATGTTCTGGGATTAGAAAAGAAAATATATAATGAAGCTGTCCAGATCGCTCGAGTGATTGAATCGAGCCAGAAAGAGAGTTATTTCACTCAAAACAAAGGCATAAAAAGGCCAGCTGGGAATTCGTACAATGGAGGCAATAACAGGACGTATAAGCCCTTCCGTCCTCAGAATTTTAATGCTGCAACCAAGACTACTTCCCGCAGCTCAACCTCAGCCAAAGACAAATTTTGAAGCCCCGAAGTGTTTCAACTGCAACCAACCCGGACATATGGCAAGAGAGTGCCCAAAGCCCAAAAAGCAATTCCATCAGGGACGGGTATATGCTGTTACGTCCGAAGATGCGGCCGCATCACCCGATGTGGTCACAAGTATGACTGAAACTCTTAAAGTTATAATTACATTGAATGAGCATGTAGACTAAGTAACGATAAATCACAGGTATTGTACCTATAAATGGCGTACCCGCCAGAGTACTCTTCGATTCCGGAGCTACTCATTCATTTATATCTGTGTCATTTGGAAAGAAGATAAACTTACCCATCAAGACATTAGACTACAAATTACTTGTACGGTCACCGATGGAGTTAGAAGTGGAACTAGAAAAGGGTTATGGACCATGTCTAGTTCTTATTGGAGAGCAGACCTTAGATGCAACCTTGATACAACTTGAGATGGCAAACTTTGATGTCATCTTGGGAATGGACTGGTTAGCTCGGCATTCTGCAAATTTGTTATGCACCGAAAAGAAGCTAACATTCAAAGACAAAGAAGGGGCAGAATTCAGTTTCTCGGGAACCAAACTTCCCTAGAGACGCAAGCTCATACTTTCAGCATTAAAGGCTAAGAAGTGCCTTGAGAAGGGAGCAGTCGGGTATCTAGTATCAGTGGTCGACCTAACCAAGGAAGCACCACGAATGGAAGATATTGATGTCGTACGGGATTACCCTGACGTATTTCCAGAGGAACTACCCGGATTACCACCCGACCGTGCCACAGAGTTTGTAATAGACCTGATACCTGGAGCCGCACCAGTATCAAAGGCACCTTACAGAATGGCTCCTACTGAACTGAAGGAATTAAAAGTGCAACTACAAGAGCTGCTAGACAAGGGTTATATTCGACCCAGTATATCTCCATGGGGAGCACCGGTACTGTTCGTGAAAAAGAAGGATGGTAGCGTTCGATTGTGTATCGACTATCGGGAGTCAAACAAACTGTCAATCAAGAATCGATATCCACTACCCAGGATCGATGACTTTTTGGATCAGTTACAAGGAGCAAAAGTATTTTCAAAGATCGATCTTCGATCGGGCTATCATCAGCTGAAGATTAAAGAAGGTGACATTCCGAAGACCGCTTTCAGGACAAGATACGGACATTATGAATTCTTAGTAATGTCTTTCGGATCAACTAATGCACCGGCAACGTTCATGGAACTTATGAACCGAGTTTTCCACGATATGTTGGATACGTCGGTGATAGTGTTTATTGATGATATATTGGTATACTCCAAGGACAAGGAAACCCATATCAAGAACCTAAACGCAGCCTTACAGCGGTTAAGGAAAGACAAGCTATATGCCAAATTTTCTAAGTGTGAGTTTTGGCTAAGTGAAGTCACATTCCTAGGCCACGTGGTATCCGCAGAAGGAATCAAAGTAGACCCCAGCAAAATCGAGGCTATTGTGAAGTGGGAAGCACCAAAGAGCGTTTTAGAAATTAGAAGCTTTCTAGGTCTAGCTGGTTATTATCGGAGATTTGTAGAAGACTATTCTCGGATTGCCGTACCTCTCACCAGTGTGACCAAGAAAGGTGAGAAGTTTGTGTGGACCGACAAATGTGAGAAGAGCTTCCAGACATTGAAGGCCAAATTGATATCCGCCCCGATTCTGACCATTCCCGTTCCGGGACAGACATTTACCTTATACACTGATGCATCGGGATTGGGATTAGGATGTGTGCTCATGCAAGGAGAGCAAGTGATTGCTTATGCTTCAAGACAGTTAAAGGTACATGAGAAAAATTACCCCACTCATGATTTGGAGTTAGCGGCAGTAGTATATGCGGTCAAGATATGGAGACATTACCTATACGGGGAGAAATTTCAGATTAAGTCGGACCAAAAAAGTCTTACTTATCTATTTAATCAGAAGGAGTTGAATATGAGACAAAGGAGATGGCTGGAACTATTGAAAGACTATGATTGTGATATCCAGTATCATCCAGGAAAAGCGAACGTGGTAGCGGATGCATTGAGCAGAAAAGCAATGATAAAATCTCAAGGAGAAGTTAGCACGACTGCAGCAATGTGTACCAAAGGAATGGTGTTCAACCACGGCAACGAGCAGTATGTGATAGATACAACAGATGAATCAGCCAACCAAGGGTTTATTCATCGGTTCTCGAATATGTTTACGGCATTGAAGATTATACCGGATATAGTGGACGAAGTGAAGACAATTATCAAATCAGATCCTTATCTGAGAACAGTACAAGAAGATATTGAGAAAGGTAGGACCAACCCTGAGTTCACCTTGGATGATGAGAAGGTACTGAAATATAAAGGGAGAATATGTGTACCTGGAACAGAAAGTATGGACATTAGACACCGACTGATGAAAGAAGCCCATACCACCATCTATTCGATACATCCTGGAAGTACAAAAATGTATCATGATCTGAAGAAATTATATTGGTGGAGGGGAATGAAAGCAGATGTAGCTAAGTTCGTGTCTCAATGCCTAAATTGTCAGAAAGTAAAAGCTAAACGATAAAGACCCGCAGGACTGTTACAGCCATTACCAGAACCAGCATGGAAATGGGACTGCATCACTATGGACTTCATCACATGACTACCATTGACTCCTCGAGTAGTTGACGCAGTTTGGGTGATTGTAGACCGTCTAACTAAAACAGCTCGCTTCATATCGATACGACCCCAATATACACTAGAAAGGTTAGCAAAGCTGTATGTGGATAATATTGTTCGGTTACATGGTGTTCCAGAAAGCATTGTGTCCGATAGAGATCCACGATTTACTTCAAAATTTTGGGAAGGACTGCAAAAGGCTATGGGTACGACATTGAAGTTTAGTACTGCATTCCACCCACAGACAGATGGACAGTCAGAACATATAATCCAGATTCTAGAAGATATGCTACGAGCATGTGTGATTGATTTCAAAGGATCATGGGACGAAAAGTTACCATTGATCGAGTTCGCTTACAATAACAACTATCAAGCTACTATACGGATGTCACCTTATGAAGCACTCGTATGGCGGGAAGTGTCGAACTCCCTTGTTTTGGAATGAAGTTGGAGAACGTAGTATTGTTGGACCAGAATTTGTTGAAGAGACTTGTCGAGTGGTCGACATCATCAAGGAAAGAGTAAGAACAGCTCAGAACCGTCAGAAGCAATATGCAGATACTCGACGAAGGGATCTAGAGTTTGCCGTAGGTGATAAAGTATTTCTGAAGGTATCGCCTATGCGAGGATTGAAGAGGTTCGGACAGAAAGGAAAACTAAGTCCAAGATATGTCGGACCATATGAAATTCTAGCTAAGCGTGGAAAAGTAGCTTATCAGTTAGCACTACCACCATCTATGTCAAGTGTGCATGACGTATTTCACATTTCCCTATTGAAGAAGTATGTCAAAGACCCAACGCATGTCTTGACAGTAGATTTGCCGGAATTGACTGATGATTTGACATTCGAAGTAACACCAACGGAAATCACCGGCCGAAAGGTTCAACGTCTACGCAATAGAGATATCTACTATGTTAAGGTCACATGGAAAAGTAGAGACATGGAAGAAATTACATGGGAAGAAGAAAATGCTATGCGGAAACAATACCCTCACTTATTTGATTCAGAAGGTACGTACAATTTCGAGGACAAAATTTTTATAAGTTGGGGGGAGTTGTAAGACCCCTGTCAATCTAACCTGGTCTTACCACCTTGAACCAGGTTTACCCATCATGGTAGAGTCAAATGGACCAAGGGCATGAAGGAGATCGAGATCCCAGGTATCAAATCGACCCAAAAACACTTTATTTTAAGGGAGGGTCGCACACCCAGCTAAGCAGGGTCAGACCTCCCAAAACAGAAAGTCAGACCCTCAGTTTTGAAGGGAGGGTCGGACAGCTTAAGACCCTAGGGTCGACGGGATCATCGACCCTCCCATCGACCCTCGGATCCTGCCGAAAATAGAAAATAGGAAACTTCGAGATTTTCGATTGGATTCCTTCCTAATCTAAAAGGGGCTTATTTTAGGATGTTCCTAGTCTATTTAAAGGACATACCTAAGCCACTTTCACTCCTTTCACAATCCTAATTGAATTGAGAGAAAGAGAGGAGAAGGAAAAGAGGAAGAAGAGAGGCAAGGAAGAGAACCTAGCAAAAAGGAAGAGAATTTCAGAGGAAAAGTAATCTTCTCAGGTATGGATACTAATTCCATGAGTTTCTACAGACCTTAGGATAATTATTGAAGAGAGAGTGATCTCGGAGAAACCCAAACCATCAATCCATGGTTAGGTTTCCATGGAAAACCATAGGAGGATGCATGAAAACTATTTAGATGGTTTATACATGGTTCTAGACCATGGAATGAATGTTGAGTGAATGTAGGAAGCAAGCCATAGGACCCCAAACACGAAGAATGGATTAAAAGTGGAAATTGGACCAGAGTGCACCGAGGGTTGCACCGAGGGTCGATAGACCATCCGACCCTAGGTGTTTATGACCATAGACCCTCAGCATTCGGGAAGTCCAGAAAGAGGGGAGGGTCGATAGACCCATCGACCCTAGCATCGACCCTCAGTTGACAGAATGGTTTTTAAATTCTAAATTAATTCTAATTAAATTCTATCGACTTTGTTAGGTCTTCTAGCAATATAATAACAGTATAAAGGTGATTTTAAAGCTTGGAAAAGTATCTTTTAGCAAGCTAAGGTGAGGAACCTTAACCCCAAACTAAATTGGTTAATAATAAATTGTTTTCTATTTCTTGAGTCCTATGCCATGCTTGATTCTATGCGAATATGTTTGTAATGTGCATACAGCATGCCATCCAATATTTCTATTACTTGTTCATGCATATTTATTTTATTGTTTATAACATGATGATGATGATGATGATAGGAATAGGCATGTGCTTGTATGTGTGTGGTTGATGTGCTTGATGCGAGCGAGTATCAGGGGAGGTGTGATGAGAACGTCAATAAACGTTAACCTTTGGCAGGTCTCAGCCCTTTAGATCTATCTCTAACTCAAGTCTTGTGCATTGGCATCGTCGTATCGCCATTACTTTAGCGAAACTATTATGTCGTAGAGTATCAGGGGAGGTGGTCTCGGTCCTTGTAGTCTCTGACTCTACCGGGGGGCCTTAGCTCTATCTCTATGGACATTCTAAGGGATGCTGGGGTGAGGCCTTGGATACACTGTTTGGCATTAGGATTGGTTAGTTGCGAGCCCAGTTTGCAGCCCTCGCCAACAGGGGCTTACGTGTTGGTATGGCACTATATAGCAATAAACGTAACCTTTGTTATATATTGTTCATGATTGGGTGCATGTGAGTTGACGATAAACGTGATCTTTGGGTAACGTCACACACTCGTGTATAGAGGCGGAGTCAATAAACGCGACCTTTGGCTACCTCAACCTTTCTATAGCATACTGCAAACTTATATACCAGACCAAAGATATAAATTGATTTTTCTTTGCATGCATATGTAATGTTGCATTATTTTGGCTACTCACTGAGCCGTGTTGTGTGCTCACCCCTCGACGTCAAATATTTTTAGTTGATGATGCAGGTTACACAGTTGAAGATTATATGAATGCGTCTGCGTACGGGAATATAGCAGCAATGGACGCTAGAGCTGAAGATGATACACACGACTCCTCTTGCGAATGCAACTCGTGTGTATTTGATTAGATATTTTATATGTTTCTTTCATTGGATTTATAAAGACTTGTATTTATTATTTAAATATTTATGTCAGTTGGAAACAGAATAATTTGCTATTAAATTATTGATATCATCTTAGTTCTCAATTCATTTATTTATAAGATTTTCGCTATTGTGTATTTACTCTGATTATGATTGTGGATGCGTGTAAGTTTGGATACCGCGGGGATAGACTATTTGAGATCCTGGTTGAACTGTTGATTATTTAGCGGTTCATCACACCATTCTGAATAGTACGGAATTGGGGTGTGACATTACTACTGCACCCAAGACTACCCCAGTAGCTCAACAGCAGCCAAAGCCAAATACTGAAGGTCTAAAATGTTATAAATACAATTAAGCGGGGCATATGGCAAGGGAGTGTCCTAAGCCCAGGAAGTAGCTACATCAAGGACGATTTTATGCTGTTACATCTGAGGATGCTGCCGCATCACCCGATGTGGTCACAGGTACGACTGAAACCTTTTAAGTTGTATTACATTGTGTGAGCATGTAGACTAAGTTAAAATAAATCGTAGGTATTGTACGTATAAATGACATACCCGTCAGAGTACTCTTTAACTCAGGAGCTACTCATTCTTTTATATCTGTGTCATTTGGAAAGAAGCTAAATTTACCCATCAAAACATTAGACTACAAACTACTTGTACGGTCACCGATGGGGTTAGAAGTGGAGTTAGAAAAAGGTTATGGGCCATGTCCAGTTCTCATTGGTAAGAAAACCTTAGATGCAACCTTGATCCAACTTGGGATGGCAGACTTTGACGTCATCTTGGGAATGGACTGGTTAGCTCGGCATTCTGCGAACCTATTATGCGCCGAAAAGAAGCTAACATTTAAAGACAAAGAAGGATCAGAATTTAGTTTTACGGGAACCAAACTTCCCCGTAAACGCAAGCTCATACTCTCAGCACTAAAGGCTAAGAAGTGCCTGAAGAAAGGAGCAGTCGGGTATCTAGTGTCAGTGGTCGACCTCACCAAAGAAGCACCACGGATGGAAGATATTGATGTCGTACGGGACTACCCCGACGTATTTTCTAAGGAACTACCAGGATTACCACCCGACCGAGCCACAGAGTTTGTGATAGATCTTATACTTGGAGCCACACCAGTATCAAAAGCACCTTATCGAATGGCTCCTACCGAACTAAAGGAATTGAAAGTACAACTACAAGAACTACTGGACAAGGGTTATATTCGACCCAGTATATCACCATGGGGAGCGCCAGTATTGTTCGTAAAGAAAAAGGACGGTAGCGTTCGATTATGTATCGACTATCGAGAGTTGAACAAACTGACAATCAAGAATCGATATCCACTACATCGGATCGATGACTTGTTTGATCAGTTGCAAGGAGCAAATGTATTTTTTAAGATTGATCTTCGGTCAGGCTACCATCAGTTGAAGATTAAAGATGGTGATATTCCTAAGACAGCTTTCAGGACCAGATATGGACATTATGAATTCTTGGTCATGTCTTTTGGATTAACAAACGCACCAGAAACTTTCATGGAACTTATGAATTGGGTTTTCCATGATATGTTGGATACGTCGGTTATTGTATTTATTGATGATATATTGGTATATTCCAAGGACAAGGAAACCCATATTAAGAATCTAAACGCCACTCTATAGCGTTTAAGGAAAGAGAAGCTGTATGCCAAATTTACCAAGTGTGAGTTTTGGCTAAGTGAAGTCGCCTTCCTAGGCCATGTAGTATCCGCTGAAGGAATCAAAGTGGATCCCAACAAGGTCGAGGCTATTGTAAAGTGGGAAGCACCAAAGAGCGTTGCAGAAATTAGAAGTTTTCTGGGTCTAGCTGGTTATTATCGGCGATTTGTGGAAGACTATTCCCGGATTGCCGTACCTCTCACCAGTCTGACTAAGAAAGGTGAAAAGTTTGTGTGGACGGATAAATGCGAGAAGAGCTTCCAAACCTTGAAGACCAGATTGATATCTGCTCTGATTTTGACTATTCCGGTTCCAGGACATGAATTTATCTTGTACACCGATGCGTAAGGACTGGGATTAGGATGTGTGCTTATGCAAGGAGAACAAGTAATTGCTTATTCCTTAAGAAAGTTAAAGACACATGAGAAAAATTATCCCACTCATGATTTGGAGTTAGCGGCAGTAGTACATGCTGTCATGATATGGTGACATTACCTATACGGGGAGAAGTTTCGGATTAAATCAGACCATAAAAGTCTTACTTATCTATTTAATCAGAAGGAGCTGAATATGAGACAAAGAAGATGGCTGGAACTATTAATAGACTATGATTGTGATATCCAGTATCATCCAGGGAAAGCTAATGTAGTAGTGGATGCGTTGAGCAGAAAGACAATGATAAAATCTCAAGGAGAGGTTAGCACAACTGCAACAATGTGTACTACTGGAACGGTATTCAATCACGGCAATGAGCAGTATGTGATAGATACAATGGACGGATTAGCCAACCAAGGGTTCATTCATCAGTTTTCCAATATGTTGGCTGCATTGAAGATTATACCGGATATAATTGATGAAGTGAAGACAGCTATCAAATCAGACCCTTACCTGAGAACGGTACAAGAAGACATCGAAAAAGGTAGAACTAACCCTGAGTTCACCATGGACGAAGAGAAGGTATTGAAGTACAAAGGAAGAATATGTGTACCCGAAATAGAAAGTGTGGACATTAGACACAGACTGATGAAAGAAGCCCATACCACCATCTATTCGATGCACCCGGGAAGTACAAAAATGTATCATGATCTAAAGAAATTATATTGATGGAGAGGAATGAAAGCAAACATAGCTAAGTTCGTATCTCAGTGCCTAAAATTGTCAAAAATTAAAGGCTGAACGACAAATACCCGCAGGACTGTTACAGTCGTTACCGGAACCAGCATGGAAATGGGACTGCATCACTAACAGGGTTACCATTGACTCCTCGAGTAGTTGACGCAGTTTGGGTGATTGTAGACTGCCTGACTAAAATAGCTCACTTTATATCGATACGACCTTAGTATACACTAGAGAGGTTAGCAAAGCTGTATGTGGATTATATTGTTCGATTACACGGTGTACCAGAGAGCATTGTGTCCGATAGAGATCCACGATTTACGTCCAAGTTTTGGGAAGGATTGCAAAAGACTATGGGTCAACATTGAAGTTTAGTACTGCATTCCATCCACAGACAGATGGACAGTCAGAGCGTACAATTCAGATTCTAGAAGATATGCTACGAGCATGTGTAATTGATTTTAAAGGATCATGGGGTGAAAAGTTACCACTGATCGAGTTCGCTTATAACAATATCTATCAGGCTACTATACAGATGTCACCCTATGAAGCATTGTATGGCAGAAAGTGTCGAACTCCTTTATTTTGGAATGGAGTTGGGGAACTTAGTCTCGTTGGACCAAAATTTGTTGAGGAGACTTGTCGAGTGGTCGGCATTATCAAGGAAAGAGTGAGAATAGCCCAGAATCGTCAGAAGCAATATGCAGATACTCGACACAGAGATCTTGAGTTCGTCGTGGGTGATAAAGTATTCTTAAAGGTATCGCCTATGCGAGGTCTAAAACTGTTCGGACAGAAGGGGAAACTAAGTCCAAGATATGTCGGGCCATATGAGATCTTAGCCAAACGTGGAAAAGTGGCTTACCAGTTAGCACTACCACCATCTATGTCAATTGTGCATGACGTATTTCATATTTCCTTATTGAAGAAGTATGTCAAAGATCCAACGCACGTTCTGACAGTAGATCTGCCTAATTTGACTGATGATTTGACATTTGAAGTAACACCAACTGAAATCACCAGTCGAAAGGTTCAACGACTACGCAATTGAGATAACTTTTATGTTAAGGTCACTTGGAGAAGTAGAGACATGGATGAAATTACATGGGAAGAGGAGAATGCTATGCGAAAGCAATACCCTCATTTATTCGACTCAGAAGGTATGAACAATTTCGGGGATAAAATTTTTATAAGTAGGGGGGAGTTGTAAGACCCGTATCAAAGTAACCCGGTCTTACCACCTTAAACCAAGTTTACCCATCATGGTCAAACCAAGTGGATCACGTGCGTGAAGGAGGTCATGATCCCAGGTATTAAATTGACCCAAAAACACTCAAAATAAGGGGAGGGTCGCATACCCAGCAAGGGAGGGTCGAACCCCCCCAGTATAAAAGTTAAACCCCCAGTTTTACATGGGGGGTCGGACATTTTAAGGACCAGGGGTCGACGGGATCTCCGACCCCCCCTATCGACCCCCGGTAGTCGGTAAATATAGCTCGAACAAAAAATTAGGAAACTTTCCTAATTTCAATGGGATTCCTTTCTAATCTCAATGAGACTTATTTTAGGAGTTTCTACTCCATAAATAGGACGTCCCTAAGCCTCTTTCACTCCTTTTAGAACCCTAATTGGATTGAGAGAAAGAGAAGGAGAAAGAGAAGAGAAGAGAAGGAAAGTGGTTAAGAAGATCAAGGAGAAGGCTTCAGAGAAACAAGCCTAATTCTCAGCTAAGGATACCAACTCCATGTAATTCTACAGACCTTAGAATAGATAGAGAAGAGGGAATGATCTAGGAGGAACCAAAATCATCTACCCATGGTTAGGTTTTCATAGAAAACCATGGGGGAAATCATGAAAGCCATATAGGTGAATGAACCACGGTTCTAGGCCATAGAACATGTATGGAATGGACTGTAGGAGCAAGCCATAGGACCCTAAACACGAAGAATGGACTGAAGGAAGAAAAATTGACAAAACCCACAGGGGGTCGCATGGGGGGTCGTTGGCCAATCGACCCTACCAGACCCTAAGCATCGACCCCCAGTGTCGGAAAGTCCAGAATAGGGGTGGTCGCACCCAGGGTCGATCAAACCTCCAACCCTAGCATCGACCCCCAATTAGCAGCACACTTTTTAAAGTTCAAATTAATTCTAATTAAATTCTATCGACTTGGTTAGGTTTTCTAGTGATATAATATCGATATATAGTTGATTCTTAAAGCTTGAAAGAGGACTTACGATCAAGTAAAGGTGAGGAAACAAGACCTAAACTAATTGGTTAATAAAAAACTATTTTTATTTCTTGAGTCCAATGCTATGCTTGATTCTATGCAAACATGCTTGTAATGTGCATTCAACATGTTATCCATTATTTATATTTATTGTTCATGCATATTTACTTTATTGTTTATAACATGATAATGACCATGATGATAGGAACATGCATGTGAATGTATGTGTGTGTGGTTGGTGTACTTGATGCGAGCGAGCATCAGGGGGAGTGTCATAGGCCGGGCCTCAGCACTCTAGCTCTATCTCTAATTCAAGTCTTGTGCATTAGCATCGTCGTATCGCCATTACTTTAGCCGAACTATTACGTCGTAGAGTATCAGGGGAGGTGGTTTCGGTCCTTGTAGTCTCTGACTCTACCGGAGGGCCTTAGCTCTATCTCTATGGGCATTCTGAGGGATGCTGGGGTGAGGCCTTGGATACACTGTTTGGCATTAGGATTGGTTAGTTGCGAGCCCAGTTTGCAAGCCCTCGCAAGCAGGGGCTTACGTGTTGGTTTGGCACTGTACAACAATAAACGTTAACCTTTATTGTACAATGTTCATGGTAGGGTGGATGGGGACGACAATAAACGTTAACCTTTGGACGGGCTTCTACACCCTGTGTATAGAGGAGGGGTCAATAAACGTTAACCTTTGACCTCCAACTCTTTCTATTGCATATTGCAAACTTTAAACCAGACCAAAGATATGAATTGAATGCATTCATATGTATTGTTGCATTGTTTTGTTTGCTCACTGAGCCATGATGTGTGCTCACCCTCTCGACGTCGAATATTTTTAGTTGATGGTGCAGGTACTACCGTTGAAGATTATGTCAACGCTCCAGTGTACGGGCACATGGCGGCGATGGAAGTTGAAGACGAAGTGGATACACATGACTCCTCTTGCGAGTGCAACTCATGCGTATTCGATTAGATTTTATTTTAATTATTTGGATTTAGTAAAGACATGTATTTGATATTTATTTATGTCTTAGTTGATACAGAATAATTTGCTACTTAAATATGATTATCACATCTAGATTCCTCAGTTCGTTTTACTATAAGACTTTCGCTATTGTGTATTTACTCTGATTATGAATGTGGATGTATGAGGTTTAGATAAAATGGATATAGCCTACTCGAGATCCTGGTTGAACCGTTGGTTTGCTAGCGGTTCATCACACCATTCTGAATAGTGCAGAATTGGGGTGTGAAATGGGATCTCTGGATTACCAGCTTTGTGAAAGGGACGGGGATTTCTTTCAACACAGCTGAGTTGGCAGCACTTATCGGGATCAAAGATGATGGCGAGCTCATCTATTGTCCACCCGGAGAAAAAGGGTATCTCCTTGAGGAGATGAGAGTAGCAATAGCTGACCAGATCCTGTTACCAGATAAGATCATGCAGGTAGCTAACCTTTACGCAGTACCTCGCTTATACTGCCGCATCATACAACATGATATTGTCCCCCAGAGTGGTCATTATGGGGAGGTGTCCCAATTGGCCCAGTACATTACTTATTGTATTACTACCAGGCACCGAGTTTGGCCTTACCTGATTATCCGCATAATAATCCATGCTGCAAGGCCCAATGTAATGGGCAATCTTCCCTATGGTAGGCTAATTACAGTATTACTGTGACATTTGGGGGTAGACGTACGCGACAAGACAGCTTATGAGGACACCATGACTTCTGATATAGATGCAGAGGCTATTTACAAGTTGCAGATGGATGGTCTGGAGCTTAGCGACGAGAAGCTACAGGCTCGTCCTCTTCCTCCTAGGAATCTGGCGATAGCCGTAGCAGTAGCAGTAGAGGAAGGGGGTGGTGAGCATGCTCACATGGAGGACATCCCGACACCTGCACCCCAGCCCATTCCAGTAGTAGGACCATCTTAGTTTCCTCCAGATAAAGTGATGAGCATGTTCATGGAGATTCGAGATGCTCAGCATGAGATGAGTCATGACCTGGGGTGTCTAGCTCGCAGCCTATAGGTCACTCAGGACCAGGTGCATTGGCTCAGAGCGGCTTATAGGCGTGATTATGATATCCTTGATCCGATTCCACCTAGACCCCTGACTCCACCATAGTCAGATCTTGTCTCATTCACTTACATATATATAGTTATTCTGTTAACAGAGTAACTGTCTGGCTTGTGGACTGTATTCTGTCATACACTTTATATTTTCCTTCATGTTCATGTTATTACATGTTTATTTGGTTTTCTCCCTAGATCAGTGCTTATAAATTTCTCTTGCATTAAATAGTATGTTATGCATCTTCTCTTAAGTCTCAGACATCAAACAAGTTTATGGTATGTTTTTATTAAAAAATTTTAAATTTTTATCTCAGTTCATTGGACTCCGTTAAATGCAGAATGGTTAGGTGGACAGAGCCTAGGTGCTCTGATACCAAGTTGTCACACCCCAATTCTGACTGAACCAGAAGTGTGAATAAACCGTCTCTAAACCATGGCTCACACCAAGATCTCAATAGACCGTGTCAACAAACTATCCCAAGCAAACTAACCATAATCAGAGACATATAAATAGCAGCAGAATTAACTAATAATTTAATATATTGTCTATACCCAACTGAAAAAATAAATAAATAACCCTAAAGGAACACACAGTAAGAGCACTCGCATGAGGCATCATGCTCATCCTCCATTGTCTTTGAATCTATAGCAGCCACTGTCCCATAAGCTGGAGCAGCTATGAAGTCCTTAACAGTGTAACCTACATCAACATCTGAAAAAGAGTATATATATACGGGGTGAGCTCACAACTTAGCTTAGTAAAGCACAAGACCAATGTAACATACAAAATGCATGAGATAACATTACAATTGGGTCAGGTATAACTTGCAAAATGCTATGATAAGGTTTGGCGGCCATCGCACTTCCTTGCACTAGTGTGAGCACACCCAACAGTCAGGCTCTTATCCACATTATTGTTGTTGCCCCACATCACTCACTCTGGTATCGAGATAGAGCCAGAGTCTGACAGGAAGGCTGAGCCACCATCCCACGTCCTCCCCCTGATACCCTACACCACACCAATACCTAAACCCTTGTTGGCAAGGGCTTACAAGTGGGTTCTATTTCTAATCAGTCCTATATGTCATCACAGTATCTATGACCCTACCCCAGTACAGCTCCCTATGACATAGAGATAGGGCTCGAGTCTGGTGGGCAGGCGGCACCACAATCCCACATCCTCTCTTTGATACCTTATTCGCACCAAGCCCGCTAAGGTAGACGACGATATGAAAAGGTGTTAGTGTAAGGATATATCCAGGGCTCCACTCCCCTTCACATTCCACACACTAACAAAAATAATCACATGCCTAAACAAACATCATCCTAGCATACGAATATGCATGAGCAGATAATAAAATTTAAATAACTAGATGACATGTGAAATGCACAAGCAACAAACAATAATCACAGAAATAGATATGATCACAACGGTTTACTGTTATTTAGTTACTTATGATTTGGGGTCTTGTCCCTTACCTGACACGTGATTAGAAGTCCGCTCTGCATCACAGAGTCTACTCACGTCATCTACAAGTCCTACATGATCATATTTATAGATTAAAATTAAGTTATTAGGGTTACAGTTGGTCAGAACCAAGTCTGGCCAACAACCAGGCTTCGGTAAGCATACCGGTGGCAGTACTAGTACCGGTCTCACTATAGTCTCACTATAGTGAGACCGGTATGGGCCTGCGATATATACTGGTCTCACATACCGGTCTCAGTATTGGTCTCAGTATACTGCAGCGGGTATGTGCCTGTGGTATATACTGGAGGACGATACTGTAGGACTTATTGTCCAGTCGGTATGTTCGGCGGTATGGGTCTGAGAGCCCAATCTCAGACCTCCCTCTCTTGTCGATCATCGGCTTAGTTTTTAGGGTTCTTCCTAAACTATTCTAAGGTTGAGATACTTGTTTGGTCACCTAAGTTTAGATTATTTCATCGCATCCTTTTCATAATGGATCTTATTGAAACTAGGGTTTAGTTCTAGGGTTCTGGATCATTATGCCGTTTCACAGATTTGATCCGTAATCCCAAACATCAATACAAAGGTTCAGCACTTATCGGTGTTTGTTGTATGGTGGTGCTCTCCTCCAACGGAAAGTCCCCTTCTCGCACAGGCTCCTTCCTCCTTGCTCTTTTTCAGATCTCTTCCAGACGGCTCTAGGGTTTGAGAGTGTTTAGAGAGGATCTAAAGAGTAAGAATGATGTATATATATAGTGGGAGACCATTCTAGGAAGGTCTTCTACGTGTAAAAGGTTTCCTAAACTCGGATTCAGAGTGTGGGACCCTTTGAGATCCGTCTCCACTCGAGAAAACAAATCGGTTGCACATATCAGTCTCACTCAGAGTGAGACCGGTATGTAAAAATTGAGTTTTTACACATCATTTCTCATACCTGGATATCATGGTTTGTCACCCGGCCTCGCCTTTCGGCCCCGGTTATGATTGGGAGACCTGTTACGACGTAAACCATGAGTTAAATCGGGGGTTCAGAGTACGGTTCATGCACAACCTCTAGTTAGCCTTAGGGTCCGATTGACCCACGGGGTTTGGCTAAGCTTATGTATATGCCGGAGGGAACCCCACCTGACATAGCCTCCGCATTGCCTTTTGGAAGCCTCTTGTTATGACAGGGGTGTATCCGGATGCAAAGTCGGATGCTTGAGCAGCCGATCTAACCCCCTCAGTTCAGGTCATAATGGAAATTTCTTAAGTATAAACCGGTGGCTAATTCTAGAGGATATACCATCCGAAATTGCTATTTGCTTCTGGCTCTGTTGGCCAGTATGCCTTGCTAGGACCATTAGGGGCCAATCCTTGGGTTTTCGACTTATCTTGGGACCCATGTATGGACGTATAAGACCTTTTCATATTGGTTAAAAGTTACACAACTAATCTAATGGAATTATGTAATTAAATAGGTAAATCGACATGGGTAAGGAAGAAGCCTTCTGCCTGCTTTGAAGTTTAGTAGCACTTGTAGTGCCATCAGGTGAGGGGTTGGGTCCATAGTAACTAGGACATCTGACATATGTTTATGATTTATGTTTATAACATGCCATCCAATAAATTATTTATATCTGAGCATATTTGGCATTATAACAATTATATTTACTTGGATTGTATGTATGTTTGGGTATGATGGTTTGTGTTATGTGTGGGTACCCACGGGAGGGTGACACATAGGTACACGGACCATGTGGATGATGCTAGTACCTTAGCAGGGGGCATGGTGGTCTATGGGAGTGGTGCTGGGGATCTTTGCTAGGGTACAACCCTATTTACATTAATGCACTGTTCAACCATGTATGATGGATCTTGTGACATGTGGATACCCAAAGGAGGGTGGCACATGGGTACACGAACCATGTTGCATTTGCTAGCACCTTAGCGGAGATACGGTGGTTTATGAGAGTGGTGTTGGGGATCTCTGCTGGGATTTGTATGTACATGATAGACATAGGTGGTGTCATTTTTCCTATTTTTGGACCCTTGCTAGTAGGGGTTTGAGTACTGGTATAGACTCATACTCCCTAGGTCCAGGACTTGGCAGGGAGAATCGGATCGGCCTAGGGTCTATGATGTAAAATGGAGTATATGGTGGGAGTTGACAAGCCTGAGGGTCAGGAACATGTCAAGGGGTTTGCTTGTAGAAGTAGTTTAACAGTCCGGGACTGTGTATTCTGCTTTTACCTTGCCCGGTATATGAGAGTTGGAGGCCAAGGGACCGTAGGCAGGACTGAAAGCATTGGCCGAATCTCAATAGGAAACCAAGTAGAAACATTTACCCAAAGACTTAAAATAATGAATCTCATTTATTTCATTATATGATTCATGTATGTGATACCTAATTTTTCACTGAGATGGGATGGGAGCTCACCCTTGTATTGATACTAGTTTTTAGATTTGGATACAAGTGATTAATCTGTGGCAGATTATATGGTGTCACCACTGGCAAGAAATACAGCTGGGGCTGAGGACTTCAGTGGGAGCACCGCGAGGGCTGCACCTATAGCACTTGCGTCTACGCATTTCACAACCCTTTCCTTACTCTTTCTTCGTCTCCCTTCAGATTATTTTGTAGATAGATAGTGTGATCTATCTAAACAATGGATATGATTTATTCTTTTCATTTGGCTATCTGTATACAGGATACAATATTATTTTGGTATAAACAATGACATGTAATGCATAACTAACTTTATTATGATATGATATCACTTAGTTAGCACCAATCAATTATTAGTGCTTCCACTATTATTACTATGCTTTCTCTTTATTGTTATGGATATTGATTATGTAGATTGTGGGGGTTGCATGGTAGATCATAGTGATTATCGATCGTTGGATGTATTTGGGTTCTCTTATGAGTCGATCTGGATATCACGCTTGATTCTAAGAATACGCTGTGACAACATTGGTATCAGAGCACAACTACTCGGATTTTACCTACGGATTTCCCCGATACATGTGTTCCATCTGTCAGTGACAAATGCATATAATAAATTAAAATACACGTACAGACCAATGATAGCGAGTAGGGAAAAACAATAAGTAGTTCACACCAAATTATGAAAATTAAAGAAAGATAATAACATACAATATGAATTAAGAACTACTGATATATATACTGTTTAGCAAGTACAAAATTGGGTACGGTCCACAATACAGACAATTACCCTATGTTTTGTCCAGAATCAGTATCCGAGGCCCATTGCTAATTGGACCTGCAAGACAAAACATAAAGACAAAGGGGAGGTGGGCCTATGGCCTGGGGTCCACTTCGATGCCTATGTTAGGGATTTGTGAATAGTCAATGAACTCGGTATCCGAGCCCACTTAAATATTGATGGGGTAAGTAAGAAATTCTCAGTCCGAGGAGTTAGAGTGACATTCCTAGGAAAGAGTATTAAATATTGTGTACCTAAAATCTTGGGATTCATAGACTATTTATAGTGAATAGTGCCCCTTCGTAAATATCGTTTTTACCCTTGTCTTTGACGATGATGCCAAAAATAGCCTTGCAGGATAAGGAAAAGGTGCTTTTATCCTTATCTATTAGTAAAAATTATGGGAATGTCTCTCAGGCCCAATTAGAGGTGCTGATGTGGACCGTGTATTTTTCTAGCTGTCGCCATCCTATTGGCGGTGTAGAAAACTTACCTAACACTTGCCTCCTTGCTCTGTTGAATCTGTAAGGTTCAATTGAGTAAGTAAAATAGAAGTTTGAAGTTAACACTTGCCTCCTTGCTCTATTGAATTTGTTCGGTTCGGCTGAGCAATGAAGAGAAGAAAATTTTTTGGGGTGGGTGTTCCCTCCCCCTCTTGGTAGAAATTATGGGAATAAAGCATGAAGTTGAATCTACCCTTTTTGGCCATTTGTCTCGGCCTGTTCAAGGGGAAGTGGATGAGTAGTCAATTTGTTTTTGACGTATGGTTGAAGTTCGATATACTTTCCTCGGGCCATTCTAGTTGGTCTTATCGAGGAGGACGGGTTGATTCATTTTTGATGTATGCTTGATGTCCAATATACCTGCCTCTGTAAAGTGTGCTCGGTAGTGCCGAGTTGGTTTGGCCGATGGGTCACACTGTGGATGGAAATCTGATCTACCCTCTTCGATCAAACATGTTCGGTAATTGTCGAGCTGGTTTGATTAATGGGTCACATGTATGACAAAATTCGATCTATCCTCCTCGATCAAATGTGCTCCGTAGTGCCGAGCTGGTTTGATCGATGGGTCACATGTATGACAAAATCCGATCTACCCTCCTTGATCAAGTGTGCTCGATAATGCTGAACTGGTTTAACTAATGGGTCATACTATTGACGAAAATTCAGCCTATGTAGCAAGATGATATGTGGAGGGCATAGAGCAGAGCGCACATAATCCCGGTCATCCAATAGTTTTTTTTGTTGCAGGGGTGTTTCCTAATCTCATCATATTATTGACCCTTTGCTGTAGGAGGGTGAGCTGATCCTCTATTCTGGCATCTTCCTTTGGACGCCTTGGTACTCTTCCTGTGTTTGCTTTAATGACCGCTTCTGGCTGGTGCTCATGTTGGAGAATCAATGGTTCTTCTACCATATTATGGACATCAAGTTCGACACCCGGTTGTGGCCTGAGCTTTTTAACAATGGGAACCCTCTTGTGTTGAGAAACGGAGTCTATCTTGCCTCTATCTCGGGTGGTGGATGACCTTTCTGCCCTACCATTACCATGTACGTCTCTTGGCATCCTTGTTAGGGCACAACGATGGAGCTTTGATAGTTATCCACCTGAGATATTAGATCATGTGGTGAATGCAATCCTTGTGATGGCCTAGAGGTCACTCCTGTAGTTAGTACTTAAAATTCTTGAGGGAATCTGGTCAAGGCCTCTAGCTGCTGAGCTACTGCATCAACCTGCCCATAAGTGATTACGCTGTTGATGGTGGTGCTGGGTCCGTGGACCTCTATTCCTTCTCTCTTTGATGCCGATGCCCTGATCTGATAACTTCATTGAGGTTTGCTTGTGGATGTTCGATCATTGGCGGGTTAAGGTTCACTGCATGACTTCTTGTTCTTATTGGACTCATACCTTAGGATTTTCCTTTGATGTTTGTCTTCAAAATTTAAATCACTCAAGGCCCCATGGTGGGCACCAAACTGTTTCATCCAGAATCCATATCCGAGGCCCATAACGCTGATTGGACCTGCAAGATAGGACAAAAGACAAAGGGGAGGTGGGCTTATAGCATGGGGTCCACTCTGATGCCTAATATAGGGATCTGTGAACAGTCAATGGGCCCGGTATTTGATCCCACTTAAATATTGATGGGGTAAGTGAGAGATTCTTAGTCTGAGGTATCAGGGCATTAATCCCTAGGAAAGAGTATTAAATGTTGTGTACCTGAAATCTTGGGATTTGTAGACTATTTATATTGAATAGTGCTGCTTCATAAATTTCATTTTTACCTTTGTCTCTGATGGTGATGGCAAAAATAGCCTTGCAGGATAAGGAAAAGAAGATTTTATCTTTATCTATTGGTAGAAATTATGGAAATGTCACTTAGGCCCAATTGGAGGTGCTGACGTGGACCGTATCTTTCTAGCTGTTGCCATCTTATTGGTGGTGTAGGAAACTTACCTAACACTTGACTCCTTGCTCTGTTGAATCTACAAGGTTCAATTGAGTAAGTAAAATAGAAGTTTGAAGTTAACACTTGCCTCTTTGCTCTGTTGAATCTGTAAGGTTCAGCTGAGCAAATAAGATAGAAGTTTTAAACTTGATAGTTTCTTCCTTGCTCTGTTGACTCTACAAGGTTCGATTGAGCAAATGAAATGGAAAGAGATTTTATCTTCTGTTAATCCGATCTACCCATGAGGGATCTTTTAGGTCCCTTAATCATTGGTGGATGATCATGCCAAGCTATTAGGCCGAGCAAGGCTTCTCTGACGAAAGTGGATGGCATTTTCGACCTAGTCGAGCTGCTGAGGCCGAATAAGGATTGCTTGCACGAAAGTGGGCCGCATCATTGATGATGCCATGCCAATGACGTGGCTTTATTGTGTTTGACCAAGACCTTAAGGCCGAGGAGGAGTTCTCAGGTAAAAGTGTGCGGCATTTTTTACCTAGCTGAGATGACAAGTTTTCATGTAAGTATGCACCGGCTTTTTCGGTCTTGCTGATTTGCCGTGCTGATTTGATGATGCGGTTTTGTCGGTCGTGCCAATCTGACGAGCTAACCTGATGATGCAGCTTTGTCGGTCGTGCCGATTTATCAGGCTGGTCTGATGATGCGGCTTTGTCAATCATGCCCATCTACCGGGCTGATCTGATGATGCAACTTTATAGGTCGTGCCGATCTGTCGGGCTGATCTGATGATGCGGCTCTATCGATTGTACCAAAATACCTTTCCACAAAAGCGAATGACCCATGTTTTGATTCATGATGTCTGGTTAAGTACGTAAGGAGGAAGGTGGGTGGAATGGGATGCTTGCACCATTTCTTATGGGTGCTGCTTTGCAATGACCACACGTAACCTAGCCATGTCATGACGTCCTAGGTGGGAGGACGGACAGGGTTGGAAGCTTGGTGATGTTACGGTCCAGTAATTTGGTTAATAGGAGAACTTGGTTAGTTGCATAATATTTTATCCTAATTATTGTACCCCTAGCCATTAGGGGGTTATTTAATTCAATAAAGGGTGGTATGAACAATGTTGCGATGCTCCCCATACTCGACGTAGTGTGGATGGGCTGGTGAGTCGACTAGTGGGATTATAACTTCCTCAAGTGGCTGGCATAATACATGCTTGTGATGAGTTATGGGCACGTGACTGGCGTAATATGGGCTTGTGCCATAACGATGGACCCATATATGTGGGATGTTATTGTACGCTGAGGGAGGCAGTATTCATTTTGATGGGAGGAGACCCGTATAGTCGGAGACTCCGTGTATGGGTTGTCTTGAGCTGGAACCTACAGTTTTATATCAGACCATAGTTGTTAATTCATGCATTTTGTTTATGCATGTTTGATTTCCTTGCTAAGCTCAGTGGTTGAGCTTATCATTGTGTACATAAATTCTTTTAAATACAGGTATGACTAAAGTGGACTTTGGTGACATGGACGCTAGTGATGAAGACATTCATGACGAGACGTACGAGTATGACAACTATGTCTACGGATAGACACTTGATTATTCAATAAACTTATTTAAATTTAGATATTTCAATTGGATTTGGGGCGTGTTGCCCATATAAATAATTCACATTTGAAGGACTTAATTATCTTATTCTTATTGCTTACAATGGTTTGGGGATTTATTAATATTATTATCACTTGAATATTTCAGCTGTGGTTAATTAATTATTTTAAGACTTTCGCTATACTCTTGAATTAAAATCCATTTAATCTGGTGGTGTTGAATCCTTAGTAACGAGAACATTGATAGACTACTACTCGAAAGACTTACTGAGGATTACTCTCAAACTGTAAGGAAACTAAACCTTTATTTGGTAGATTAGTTTTTTTAATTTATGTTGAGTGATGTTATGAGATTGATAACATGCCTTGTGTGCGATACCTGCCATCCAATAAACTATATTGTTTGCTCATGCATCTGCATTCTCTTGTGTGCGATCAGTGATGCCCATAGTGATCTGGAAGCATGGTAAAATGGGATGCCTCGTGACCTCCCCATGAAAGGTAGAGCTGGTCTTGTTATTTTATGATGTTTGGTTAAGTTAGTAAGGAGGAAGGTGGATGGACTGGGACACTTGCACCACTTTTTACTGGTGCTGCTTTACATTTTCCATATGTAACCTAGCCAAGTCACGATGTCCTATGTGGGGGCTCAGACGGGGTTGGAAGCTTGGCGAAGTTATGATCCAGTAAAATGATTTAATTAAGTGAACATGGCTAGTTGAACAAATTATCCCGATAACTGTATCCCTAGCCATTGGGGGCTTATGTAATGGCATAGATTCAATAAAAAGGTGGTATGATCATAGCTGCGATGCTCCCCATACCCGACATAGTGTGGATGGACTGGCGAGTTGACTAGTGAGATTACCATCTCCTCAAGTGCCCAATGAACTGTGGACTTGGGATGAGTTGTGGACAGGCAACTAGCAGAATAAGGGCCAGTACGTCAATGGTGGATCCATACTTTGGGGATATACTGTGCTCTGTGTGTGGGACAGTGTCATTCTGATGGGAGAAGACCCGTGTAGTCGAAAAACTCCATATGTGGGTTGTCCTTCGTTGGCACTTACAGTTTTGTACCCGACTATAGTTGGTAGCTGCATGCATATTGTGTGTTGTATGTTTAATTTTCTTGCTAATCTTGGTGGTTGAGTTTACCCTGTATGTACAAATTTTTTTTTTATATATTATAGGTACTTCTCACGACTCATCAGGTTGTAGTGCATCTAGTGTGGAGAAGGAGGACTCTGAACCTAAGAAGGAGTTATCGGATTCTTGAAGCATTCCATAGAGCTGAATATGGGCTTAGGCTGTGCCTATATTTTCTTTCCTTATAGTTGGGACTATCCTATTTATTTTGGGTTTATGGGGAAAATAAACTATAAACAACAGTATTGGTCTGGAACACTTGGAGTTTAAATTATTTAAGTTGGATAATTGGTTTGGAACAATTTTTAAACTAGTTTATATTATTTAGGAACAATAGAAGTTAATATTATTTGGATTCAATTATTTCATGTTAACTTGATTTAGGAATGGTTAACTTCACTTAAAGAAATTTGAATTTCTAAGTCTTCCACTAATTTACTTTTTGTAATATGAAAGTATGTTTTAAAATTAGATGGTAAATTTCTATTCTGATAAATTAGTAGGTTTGGGTTGTTTTACTAAAATCCCATGTTATGTGATCCTGAAAGGGGATTTCTTATGCCTGAATAGGATGGAGAGATCCCGTTGCATTCTATAGTACCAATACGTCAGGAACGAGGTATGACAGAAGTTGGTATCAGAGCATATCACTTTATTTCACTAACAATCCATAATGTCCTGAAATAGAAGAAAATATCAAACCAATACAATCACAAAGAGTCCAATATACTAGTATCAGAGCATATCACAGAATAACCAGAATCAATCCAACATACCCTGATACTAGAGGGTGTTGTCAGAACAAATAATAGACAAATGAGAATAAACTTTAAATAGAAACCAAAATAACAGTGACAAAAACTAAAAGCATAATGTATAGACCAAATGAAATAATTTGTAATAAGTGAAACAAAAATTAAGCGGGAAGGGTAGATAGAATCAAGTTCAAAAGCTTTACTCTAATACATGATAATGCAAGTAACCACAGGTTTATCTTTGAGTTTGATAACCAGCCTAAAAATTAGACTTATTCTACCATACAAGCCAAGTGGATCAAATTGGTGAACGGATGAAGGATGTTACTATTGATTCCTTCTGCCTACTTGACTCCAGTTTTGGATCTAACTTCATACTTGCAAGTTCTCCTATGCGTACTTGTCGTCCAACTATCTCGTATTGCCAGTGGTAGAAGAAGGAATGAGACCTGTTAGAATTAACATATCCTAAAAGGAGAAATCTTAATTCTCTAAAATTGCTTGAATGTCGAGTAATCGCAATGCTGCATTCTCAGTCGCTATCATATGTCAATCCACACCTAAGATACTTTGTGGTACGCACTACTCAATAGACAAAAATATTATCTATGCTTTTCGATGGTACCCACATAACTCAGATACAAGAGCGCGAGCATTTACCAATGCACTATGTAGCTCTGCAGTATCAAGAACCACCGTCTGAGGAACCATCACTTGCAATACATCATTGTGAAACCCTTGCCGTTTTAGTGCATCTTCTTGTTCAATTTCTAATAATGCCATATCTTCTGAACTTTGAGCAAAAGAAGAATCAATTGGAATGTATGTCGAATCACCGCTATCCTCTGTTGAAACCAACTCAATTTTGGGTAAATATGGAATCACCCTATGCTATATTTGCTTTACCAATTGTTGTCTAAATTGTAAACGTAGCTGGGGAATCTTTTCTAACTCGTCATTGCTGAGCACAATATCACGAAGGCCGAGTCTGTATAGAGAATTCCAACCAAAATCTGAATGGACAGACCATTCCACACAATCATCAAGAGGAAGGTCTATTTTTAGCTGAATGAATAAATGAGTAAACAACCTCCCAGAAGGAAGACTACCAGACCAACAATAGAGTGCTGAAGTAATCAGTGTTCTTGGAATCAAATACGGGGACAAAGTTGTTGTCGTACTATGACACAATAAGCGAAAAACTCATAGAAGTGCACAATAACATCCCTATGACTGCTTCCAGGAACAATATTGTGCTGGATAATGCGAATGTATAGTCTGGGAACCGGTCGATAGTTACTTTTTCTTAATTTGGGACCCAACATCATCTGCTCTCGAATCAATGTATGCTCTCACTCAGCTACAACTAGAATCTTTGGCTCTACATAGACTAATTCACCTTGTAATGAGATACCTAAGAAATGGGAAGACTAAGAATGTCCAAAATGATCTCTTGCCCCAGTACCCAACTAGAAATGCATAAGGATGAATCATTTGCATCTTTTGCCATAACTTGTTCTACCTGAAGATTACAATAGAACTGCCTCATAAGGTTAAAACGTGTAGGTAATTGGTATTGAAGAACTGATAACCAGCCCATATCAGTGAATGCTTAACGAACCATAAATCATTCTAATTCATTGCATCTCACATATCGACCTGATTCAGTCGGTCTATTTTCAAAGTGATGCCAAACTTTTGCTGCCTCTACTGACCAAAATCGTCGTCGGTCATACATTGGAGATTGTGACAATGCAAACCAATTTCCTCTACTACGAATGACTTTTTCCTATGATAAACCAAAATGTTTGGAGAAGTCATTGCAACTTGCCAAGTTGAGACGGAATGAACTCTGTTAAGGAAGGGAGATGTGTTAGAATACAAGTATAGATAAATGCATTCACTTACCATAATGATAAAAGAGATCTTAAGTGGTATTTGTTAAAGGTTGAACGATGTAACAATTGAAAGGAAATTGGTCATTGAGAAGGTAATGATCTGTGAATTGAAGTTTGATTGGTCTATAGTACATGACAAAATACATTATTGGTTGTAGAGAAACAAATGATAAGCAAAATTGATTTCGAGTTTTAAAGGAATAGCAAACAAATGATGATTTTTAACCTTGAATGATCTACAAGAATGAATAAAAATGAGTGTGAACATTATGTCATGTATAATGGAATTTTTCTAAAGTGATTTCAGGACAAAACCCCATTGTTCTAAACCATTATATGAAATATCACCCAGGATTCAAAATTAAATGTGTTTAGGGCAAAAAATGAGAAATCAGAATGAAAAGTTACCTTGACAAAGTGATTTGATGATGGACGATGAAGTATTAGATGTGAAGCACCTAAGAGACATTGAGAGAGAGTTTTACTACAAGTGTGTGTTTTTTTAGCCACATGCCAAGTTAAAATAAAGGAATGAGATGAAACATGTCGCGCCCTGTTTTAACCCGAGGATGTTGATGTGTGGTTGAATACGTACTGAATGTCCCAACCGCACCTAGCATGCAGCTGCATGTCCTATTTTTCAATATAGTCACTCCGATTAGATGTTTGTTGACTCATACATCTGCAATATCCCTATTGATTCACTATTTTTGACCTTGAGCATACCTATTCTATTGCATGATGTTATACTTGAAACATTCTATTCGTGACAAGACTAACAATTAAAATTTTCTAGGTTCAAGACAAATCCATGCACCAATGGCACCCAAAACCCGTAAGAGAGTGCCTACTAGGAATGTCACCCCACCTGAGGTAGTGCTCATTGCGGGAAACGCTGAGCCTGCACCTCCAGTCGTTGAGGCTCATGAAGATACGATACCGATGCCTCCTATACCGAGTTCTCCAACTATAGATGATGTCATAGAAATTCTAAGGGGGATAGCCCATGATATTAAAGAGCAGCAATGAAGAATGACCGAGGGACTCCTAGCTGCCCTTCAGAGAGGACCTGAGCCTTTAATAGCCCCGGTGCGACGTCGACACCTACACCTGTAGTGGAGTCTCACGCCATGACTAACGCACCAGCTTAGGTACCAGTGGTAGTAATCCAAGAAAGTGCTCCGGTGCAAATAGCACCATCTGTTGTGGTTGCACTTTTGGCCATTGAGACATCTACCCATGAGGAAACTACCTCAGCTAGGAAGAATTGGGAAAAGGAAAGAGTGAGGTTTTCAATACGAAAATGGAAGAAGTAGGCATGGATCACTTGAAGGAATCAGGTATTTCTTTTAACCCTAGATATTAAAGTATGTGGTGTTTTATTCACGCATGTGAAAATTTGATCTTAGCTATATGGAGAGTTAATATTCCATGAGAATATTTGATGTTAAAAATTTTAGAACCATAAGTTACATGAGATTTTTCTAGAAGAATCAATTGGAAGGATATCGAGAACTGATTTAGATTTAAAAGAACCACATGATTGGTGTTCGAAAGAGCGAATTAAAAAGTAAAGAAATTGATCAGAATTAATGAAGTTCTAGTATGAAGAGTGAGAATTCTTGAATGTTATATATCAAATGACAAATAGATATCAATACAAATTGAAGCATTATAACCAAATAATCATATGAAAACAAAGGGAATAAAAAGAGTGATGAATCCCTGGATGTATGTAACCCATAATAGAATTGAGGAATAATGAGATGTAATAGGTGAGAATCAAATGTCAAACAAACCAGTAAAGACAAACTAAGAAAAATAGGAAAGTGTTTCCCAAATTGATGGTGAAGAATTATGTTAAGAAGGTCTAATGAAAGGATATAGATTCGATGAAAACACAGTTATGGTGACTCCCAAGAATAGTAGACTTTGTGGAAATTGAATAAATATTAACTAAAGATAAATGATTGACCAACTAAGTTGATAAGGAAATTGGATGTGATGTCGACCTACCCCCAAGATCGGCGTTTGTATTAAGAAAATTCCAATAGGATAGACCCTGTAATGGGAAAAGAATCCATTAAATGCTTGAGACATATTGTATGAAGAAGATTGCTTTTGACTAGATTGGAAGCATGTTTAACTAAGAATGTTGATTGTCCATGTACTCGAGGATAAGGACTTTAATGAAGATTAAGAAGCTAGAAACTTCTAAGAGAAATTTATTTTAAAGAAACTGACTTAAAGGGAAGCACTAAAGGGAATAGTAGGGATATCAAGTTTTAATGGTAATGAGAAATTAATATGAGAAGTTGGTGTTGGAAGATTTGATCTAAGTATGATATCAACAATTTGACCAAGCCTTAATTAAATTCCATGTGTTCTGAAGGTCATAAATCTCTACATCTTAAAGGAAAGATTATGAGCAACACAATATGGAGAAATAAATATTTGATATTAGAGGATACTCGTACTATATCTTATTCATAGGAAACCAAAAGAGATAGAGAATTTGTGTGGATATGAATTCAGAATATATGAAATTCTTTAGTAAATGGGTCGAACGCTCATGTTGAGGATTTGAAGAGTGGAAAAGACAATATAAGAGGATGACATGTCTCAACAAAGTTAATTTAATATGCATGACTTATGAATATATGAAGTTGGTACAAAGAAGAAGAGGTACGTTGTTATTACGCTTAATTAAGGATCACGACAGAAAAGAAGAAAAATGATCTAAGAAAGACTTGAGAGAAATAAAAGTGGTGAAGGAAATAAGGGTTTGACTTTTGTCACTCTCAAAGGAGGCAAAAATCATGAGAGGATTCTTTTTAAGGAGTAAAAAGAGTTGAACAGAGATAAATGTGTGATATTTAACCTGAAGAGAGTCAAATAGAGGAGACTATACCAATAGACGATCATTCCACGACTACGCTAGTAATCATGCTATGTTCCATGGGTGATGTGAGGAAACATCATAGACCCTACTCACCGACTACTTAACTGCCCCAACCTAGGCAGGTTCGTTGGTATGGTGGAACCTTCGATTATTGAAGGCTTAAATCGCCTCAACCGTAGGCTGACTCATGTATACAATGGAACCTTTAACTATTGATGTCACACCCCAATTCTGCACCAACCAGAATGGTGTGATGAACCATCAATAAACCAACGGTTCAACCAGGATCTCGAATAGGCTATCCCCACCATGGTAAACCAAAACACATTCCACATTAATCAGAGATAATAAAGTAAATAGCGAAAGTCTTACAGATAATGAACTGAGGTCTAGTCATGATAAATAATTAATATTCCATTTATCTCCAAGTAACCAAAACATAATTTAATACATATTACAAATATCCAAATACGAAAGTTAAACACTAAGCGTATCCATAGTTGAAACGCTTGCTTAACAAATCATAATAGTCCTCCACAGCTTGCTTATCATAGCCGCCACATGTTTATATGTTGGCGTGTAGACATAATCTTCAACCGTAAAACCTGCAACATCAGAAACTAAAAAGAATTGTGCGCACGAGGGTCAGCTCTCGAACTTGAGCTCAGTGAGTAAACAAAATTCAACAAACATATGCATGCATTCAATTCATGTCTTTGGTCTGGTCATAAGTTTGCAATGTACAATAGAAAGATTTGGCGGCCACCACACCTCTATACACAGAGTGTGTAAGCCCACCTAATGGATCAAACACTATTGTCATCCACATCCACCCCACCATGGAATAGGGATAGAGCTAAAGTGCTTAGGACCACACCGCATCACACTTCCCCTGATGCCCTATCCATACCAACACGTAAGTCCCTATTGGTGAGGGATTACAAACTGGGCTCGCAACTAACCAATCCAATGTCAAACAATGTATCCAAGGCCTTACCCCAGCATCCCTCAATACGTCCATAGAGATAAAGCTAAGGCCCCCCGACAGAGTCAGAGACTACACGGTCCGAGACCACCTCCCCTGATGCCCTACGACGTAATAGTTCTGCTAAGGTAATGGCGATACAACGATGCCAGTGGACAAGACTTGAGTAGAGATAGAGCTAAAGTGCTTAGGACCTCACTGCATCACATTTCCCCTGATGCCCCACTCGCATCAAGTACACTAACCACACATAAATATTCACATGCCTATTCCTAGCATCATCATCATCATCATGTTATAAATAAACAAATTTAAATATGCATGAACAGTAATAGCAGAAATATTGGATGACATGTTAAATGCACATTACATGCATATAAACATAAAATCATTCATGGCATCGGACTCAATAAAAAAAACAATTTATTATTAGCCAATTAGTTTAGGTCTTGTTCCCTCACCTTTGACTGCTAGTAGATCCTCGTTCAAGCTTTATAATTTACTTTTAAATCCCTGAAAAGGCCTAACAAGTTGATAGATTGTAATTAGAACTAATTCCAATATGTTTAGACTAACAGAAGCTGAGGGGTCGCAGGTGGGGTAGCACCTGGGGTCTCAGTTCTGCGACCACAGGGTGTAGGGTCACAGGGTAGGGTAGCACCTGGGGTCTTAGTTTCCGTGACCCCAGGGTGTAGGGTCGCAGGTGGGGTCGAACATACTTTGACCCTACATGCGACCACACCCTCCCTGGAACTTCCCGAGGGCATGTGGTCGATCATGTGGTCTCGTAGGGTCGGATATCATGCGACCCTACGTGCGACCACATGTATTATGGTCGATATTTCACTCTTAAGTCCATTCCTTCATGTTGGAATCCTTTGGCTTACCATCATGGTCCTTCCTATGATTGTTCTACGGCTCAAAACTATAATTTTTACACAATATCCATTGCCCATAATGATTTCCTCCAAGGATTCCCTTGGAACTTTGTCTAGGGATGGATGATTTGGGTTTCTCCTAATCCTATGTTCTTCATAAACTATTCTAGGCTCCCAATTCATGTAGGGATTTAGGTTCATACCTTGGGTTTACTGAGATTCAGAGGTTTCTCTAAACTTCCTCTCTTCCTTGGCCTTCTTCTTCAATTCTCATTCACTTCCTTCTCTTTTCTCTCTCGCACTTTCAATTGGAGTTCTAAAAGGATGAAATAGGCTAAGGGACATCCTATTTATAGAGAAAAACCCTCCAAATATTCCCTAATGAGTTTAGGAAAGAACCCCTTTCGGATTAGGAAGGTTTCCTAATTTTCGGTTTCTGACTGTTTCCGTAGGGTCTGATGTAGGGTCACAGAATCCGTCGACCCTACGTTTTTTAAAACATGCGACCCCACGACCAAAAAGTCATGGGTTGGCCTCTTTTGAGGTGGGGTCGGTCACACTTATTTAGGCATGCGACCCTACCCTCATATTTGACTGTTTTTGAGTTAAACTTTATACCTGGTCTTGTGGTTTCTTCACGCACTTGGTCCACTTGGCTCGACCATGATAGGTAGACCTGGTACAAGGTGGTAAGACCAGTTAGTTCCATACGGGTCTTATAATTGAACAAATGAAAAAGCAAGAGATTCTCTGTAAGACCCGCACGCCATGAACCCGGTCTAACCTTACGTTCTCGTGTTGTGACCGGTCTTTCCATCATAATTGGCTCAAGTAAACCAATTGTATGAAGAAACCACAAGATAAGGTAAGCAACGAGTCAAATTTAGTTGGTGTTGTTGATCGTTTAAGATTGTGTGGAAGCTCCAAAACTAAAAACCAAAAATTTTTGGTCGTGTGGTAGCAGGTGTGGTCAGACGTGTGGTCGGAATGTGTGGTCGATACATGAGACCACACCATGACCACGCATGAGACCACACAATGTGTGGTCGGAAGTTTTGCGACGTGTGGTCGATGGATTCTGCGACCACACGTGCGACCACACCATTCTGAACTGACTCCGTGTTTAGGAAACTTTCCTAATTTGAGGGGGGTTCTTTCCTAATCTAAGTGAGACTTTATATGGAGTTTTTCCCTTTATATAAGGGCATTTCTTAGCCTCTCTTACTCTTTTAGAACACAAATTGAAACCCTAAATCTAAGAGAGAAAGAGAAAGGAAGAGAAGGGGAAGAAGGAGATTTGGAGAAAATGCTTGGAGAAGAAGGTTTTGAAGAGAAAAGTTCAATCTCTCTACAGCAAGCTTAAGGTATGGACTTGACTCTATAGGTTAGATCAGATAGGATAGGTTCCTTTTAACAAGTTGTTGTGTTGAATCTAATGCAACGATTTCGATTATAGAATTTCTAAGAAAAACCATGAGAAAAGAGATTAGGGATAATGGTTAATGAGAAACTGTAAATAATGGACAGAGAATAATCATAGGATGAACCCAAGAGGTGAGCCGAGGAATCGACTCAGGAAGAATTCGAGTTGAAGATGAAAATGTGACCAAACATCATGTGGTTGCATGGTGTGGTTGCAGAACTTACGACCACAGGGTCCGACCACAGCTATCCGGGAAGTTCTCAAGAAAGGTGTGGTCGCATGGTGTGGTCGCAGAAATTGCGACCACAGGATCCGACCACACAGTGTGTGGTCACATATATTGCAACCACAGGTTCGACCACACTTCCGACCACACGTTAACAGCAAGTATATTTTGTAACCAAACAAGGTTTTTGACTACTGTAACTTGGTAAACATGAACCCTAACTTAAATACATCAATTATTTAGGTTCCTAATAGATTCAAAGTGACTTCCAAAGCTTGGGAGAGGAACAAACATCGATCAAAGGTGAGGGAAAAAGACCTAAAGTAATTGGCTAATAATAAACTATTTTTATTTATTGAGTCCAATGCCACAAATGATTCTATGCTTGTATGCGTGTATTGTGCATATCACATGCCATCCAATATTCCTGTTATTACTGTTCATGCATATTTAATTCAGTTTATTTATAACGTGATGATGATTATGATACTAGGAATAGGCATGTGAATGTATATGTGGTTAGTGTGCTTGGTGCGAGTGGGGCATCAGGGGGAGGACGTGACATTGTGGTTCATCCTGGTCACCAAACTCTAGCTCTATCTCTACTCAAGTCTTGTCCACTAACATCGTCGTATCGCCATTACCTTAGCAGAACTATTACGTCGTAGGGCATCAGGGAGGTGGTCTCGGACCGTGTAGTCTCTAACTCTGCCGGGGGACCTTAGCTCTATCTCTATGGACGTATTGAGGGATGCTGGGGTGAGGCCTTGGATACACTGTTTGACATTGGAATTGGTTAGTTGCGAGCCTAGTTTGCAAGCCCTCGCCAATAGGGGCTTACATGTTGGTTTGGGTAGGGCATCAGGGGAAGTGTCATGCGGTGTTTAATCTGGGCACTTTAGCTCTATCTCTATTCCATGATGGGTGCATGTGGGACGGCATTGGTGTTTGATCCTTTGGACGGATTCACACACTTGTGTATAGAGGTGCGGTGGCCACCAATCCTTTTTATTGCACATTGCAAACTTATAAACCAGACCAAAGATATGAATTGAATGCATGCATATGTTTGTTGTATTGTTTTGTTTTCTCACTGAGCTCAAGTTAGAGAACTGACCCTCGCACACGCAATTCTTTTTAGTTTCTGATGTTGTAGGTATTACGGTTGAAGATTGTCGACATGCCAACATATAAACAGGTGGTGGCTACGGATGTACAAGATGTGGATAACGAATATGGCTCGTCAAGCGTGTTTTAACTATGGATACGCTTAGTATTTAAGTTTCGTATTTGGATATTTGTAATATGTATTAAATTATATTTTGGTTACTTGGAGATAATTGGAATATTAATTATTTATCATGATTAGACCTCAGTTCATTATTAATAAGACTTTCGCTATTTACTTTATTCTCTCTGATTAATGTGGAATGTGTTTTGATTTAACATGGTTGACATAGCCTATATGAGATCCTGGTTGAATCGTTGGTTTATTGATGGTTCATCACACCATTCCGGTTGGTCCAGAATTGGGGTTTGACATTCTCACATCTCAATACCTTATAGAACCTGAGTTTAGTAAATAGGATCGTTAAGCCATAGGATTTCAAAATTTAAAAAGAAGGTAGATGAGTGTTGAATGTGAGTTACCCCTATTATTGAGGGCATAATTTCAAGGACATAATTTTTTTAAGGGGGGTGGAGTTGTAAGACCAGTACCCGAATCTCGTTACGATACCTTTATGTTGGGCATGAGTTGGGTCTTCCCACGTACAAGCATATTGTATTGACATGAGCAAGGTAAGGAATTAAATGAGATGCAAAGTCAAGAGATTAGATTTAATCCATTATGGTGGTAGAGCACACCAAAGAGTGCTAGGAAATGTCTCGGACCCCGCTTATATGAACCCCAAAGGTTTGATGCGCATGCACCGAGAACTGGGCGACCAAAATGAGGTTTGACACTATGCAGAGGGTGTGTGGTTGACTACCGAATGCACGGTCTAGCTGCATCCCCTATACGTGGAACTGGTTTGAGACCTACTTTATGTGGGACCCATTGTTTGAAAAACTATTTTCTCTGTCCATGGCCGATAAGGATTGACTCTATTCGGGGTTGCCATCCATGATTGAGTTTAAAATGGAAAGAGAGGGAGGAGAATCGTCTCTATTCCAAATTAGTGAGCAGGCTTACCAATTCTATGTAAAGAGAGATTTAATCTCTCTATTCTTTCAAATCTCACCAAAGAAAGGAGATTGAGAAAGAGTGCTCTGACGCACGACCAGAGAAGAGGAAGAAGAAAGAAGAAGAAAGAAAGAAGAGAGAAGGAAGCTCTTCTCTCCTAGAGTCGCCTAGTAGGAGAGAATGTAGAGAAGAGGGAGAAGAGATGAAAGAGACCAACCTTTGAAGCGTGGATTTACTTGCTGGAAAACTTGGAAGGGATACCCTCTATAAGTATTTTCCCAAATTCAAAAACCTACTTCATTAATGGGAATGAATGGGAAGAATGCAAAGCATGGCTGAGGGAGTATTGGATCCCAACCATGATTTGTAAAATTGATGAATGGAGTGATTACACAATTGAAAAGGAATCCATGGAATGATGGAAAGCAAAGAATGATTGTTAGAAACTCTGGAAAGACCTTAGGAGACCCAAGACCATGATTTTGACATCGGATTCGAAAGATGGAAATCGGATTTGAGAGGAATAAAATCAGATATGAGATTTTGACAGCTTGTCAAATCGAAATGGTATTCATAATTGTATATAGGAGTTGAGTTTTGAAACCAAACTCGGATTATAGACCAATAAGAATGTGAGAAATTCATCAAAAGAAATTTGAAGTCTAGATGGCAATGATCAGACGTGCGCTTTATTGCATGTCACACGATCTAGCCGAAATGATGTGTGGTTTTACACGTGTTGCACGCCATTCTGGCATCAGAAGTCGACCAAACTCTACCGATGACTCCCTAATAATTTATTAGAATTTATTGAGGGCTAGAACTCTAAAATTTATATGTTTTAATGTATAAATGTATTGCACATCATGAATATTGAAAATACGTGATGGTGTACACCTTGAATTTGTTAATCATGAAGTTCTATGACAAATATGACCAGAAACCAACCCTACAGAGGTTAGGTGAGTAACTGTGGCATGGACGGTGCCACATAGCGGTAGCTCAATGTGCGGTCGACCTAGTGCCGCACACCTTATGGCTAGTAACTGTGAGGTCGACTACATGCCGCACATGGTACTGAGCTCTGTTAATGACCATCTTTGGTCAATGACTTTACATGACTTATGTGAGCTTGCTTATAGGTTTGAATGTCCAAAAATCAGATACTCATAGGTGCTAAGTAGGATGCTTCAATCGATTAAACTCTAGGTAAGTGTTGTGTAGTATTCAAATTGGTTAGTAACCTTGGACAGCATATAAGAAACCTTAGGAATGAGAAAATTAGAATTCTTGATTTCGTGATAAGAAGTCCTTCTAGTATTAAGATGTTCAGAAAGAAAACCTAGCTAGCAACTCATGGAGGATTGGTGCGGATAGCACTAGATTTCTAGGGATAACACGCTTTCTACAAGTGTAAATGTACCTAAGAGTTGTGAATAGTGACAAGTGAATCTGGTAATGAAACCCTTGATGCCAAAGCATGATAAGCAGACAATAAATGGAAGGTATTAAACATTGGATGAGCTATTAAGCTATGAACACCCGTTAATTCTATCAAATAATGTATTAACAAGTATTACTGTTTATGATGTTGAATCCTTAGTGAAGAGAACATTGATAGACTACTACTCGAACGACTTGCTGAGGACTACTCTCAAAGTAAATGTAAGGGAACTAAACCATTGTTTGGTAGATTAGTTCTTTTAATTTATGTTGAGTGATGTTATGAAATTGATAACATGCCTTGTGCGTGATAACATGCCATCTAATAAACTGTATTGTTTGCTTATGTATATGCATTTTCTTGTGTGCAATCAGTAATAGCAGTAGTAGTCTGGAGGCGGAGTGGAATAGTATGCCTCGTGACCTCCCCATGAAAGGTAGAGCTGGTCTTGTTGTTTCAAGACGTTTGGTTAAGCCAGTAAGGAGGGAGGTGGGCGGAATGGGATGCTTGCACCACTTCTTACTGCCGCTACTTTGCATTGACCATATGTAACCTAGCCAAGTCACGATGTCCTGTATGGGGGCTCAGACGGGGTCAGAAGCTTGGCGAAGTTACAGTCTAGTAAACTGTTTTAATTAGGTGAACATGGCTAGCCGAACAAATTATCCTGATAACTGTACCCCTAGCCATTGGGGGGTTATGTAATGGCAAGGGTTAAATAAAAAGGTCGTATGAACATAGCTGTGATACTCCCCATATCCGATGTAGTATGGATGGGTTGGCGAGTCGACTAGTGGGATTGCCATCTCCTTAAGTGCCCGATGGACTGTGGACTTGGGATGAGTTGTGGGCGGGCGATTGATGGAATATGGACCTGTACCTCAATGATGGACCCATACTTGGGGGATGTGTTATGCTCCGTGTGTAGGACAATGTCATTCTGGTGGAAGAAGACCTGTATAGCCTGGAAACTCCATGTATGGGTTGTCCTAAGCTGGCACTTACAGTTATGTACCTGACCATAGTTGGTAGTTGCATGCATATTGTGTGTTGCATGTTTGGTTTTCTTGCTAAGCTCGGTGGTTGAGCTTACCCTATGTGTACAAACCTTTTTTTAGATATTACAGGTACTTCTCGCGACTCATTGGGTTGCAGTCCGTCTGGTGTGGAAAATGAGGACTCTGACATGAGGAAGAGTTATCTGATTCTTGAAGCGTTTTATAGAGCTAAATATGGGCTTAAGCTATGCCTATATTTTCTTTCCTTATAGTTGGGACTATCTTATTTTTTTGGGTTTACCGGGCAAATAAACTATGAACAACAGTATTGGTCTGGAACACTTGGAGTTTAAATTATTAAGTTGGATAATTGGTTTGGAATAATTTTTAAACTAGTTTATATTATTTTAGAACAATGGAAGTTAATATTATTTGGATTTAATTATTTCATGTTAACTCGATTTAGGAATGGTTAATTTGCTTAAGGAAATTTGAATTTCTAAGTCTTCTGCTAATTTACTCTCTGTAATATGAAAGTTTGTTTTAAAATTAGATGGTGAATTTATACTTTGATAAATTAGTGGGTTTGGGTTGTTTTGTTGAAATCCCGTGCTATGCGATCTTGGAAGGGGATTTCTTGTGTCCGGATAGGATGGAGAGATCCCATTGCATTCTATACTACCGATACGTCAGGAATGGGGTATGACAGAGATGGTCTAAATGATTGCTTTGATGTTTACACGAGCCCTTGAGGCCATTTTCTTTGGCCTATTTGAGGGAGATGGTCTGAATGACTGCTTTGACTTGACACAAGCCTTTGAGGCTATTTGCCATGGCATGTCCGAGGGAGATGGTCTGAATTTGCTTTGAAGTTGACACGATCCCTTGAGGCCATTTGCCATAGCCTATCTAAGGGGATGGTCTAAAGTTGAAGTTGATAGTAGCCTTTGAGGCCATTTGTGTCACACCCCAATTCTGGACTAACCAGAATGGTGTGATGAAACGTCAATAAATCAATGGTTCAATCAGGATCTCGTATAGGCTATGCCAACCATGTTAAACCAAAACACATTCCACATTAATCAAAGATTAATAAAGTAAATAGCGAAAGTCTTATTAATAATGAACTAAGGTCTAATCATGATAAATAATTAATATTCCAGTTATTTCCAAGTAACCAAAACATAATTTAATACATATTACAAATATCCAAATATAAAAGTTAAACTAAGCATATTCATAGTTGAAACACTCGCTTAATGAATCATAATAGTCCTCCACAACATGTTCATCCATAGCCGCCACCTGTTCATATGTTGACGTGTCGACATAATCTTCAACCGTAATACCTGCAACATCAGAAACTAAAAAGAACTGTCTGCGCGAGGGTCAGCTTTCCAACTTGAGCCCAGTGAGTAAACAAAACAATACAACAAACATATGCATGCATTCAATTCATATCTTTGGTCTGGTATTTAAGTTTGCAATGTGCTATAAAAAGGTGTGGTGACCGTCGCACCTCTATACACGAGTGTGTGAATCTGCCCAATAGATCAAACACCATTGTCGTCCCACATGCACCCATCATGGAATAGAGATAGAGCTAAAGTGTTCGGATCAAACACCGCTAACACTTCCCCTGATGCCCTACCCATACCAATACGTAAGCCCCTATTGGCGAGGGCTTGCAAACTGGGCTCGCAACTAATCAATCCTAATGCCAAATAGTGTATCCAAGGCCTCACCCCAGCATCCCTCAATACGTCCATACAGATAGAGCTAAGGCCCCCCGGTAGAGTCAGAGACCACACGGTCCGAGACCACCTCCCCTGATGCTTTACGACGTAATAGTTCTGCTAAGGTAATGGCGATACGATGATGTTAATGGGTAAGACTTGAGTAGAGATAGTGCTAGAGTCTGGTGACGAGGTCAAAGACCACCATGCCACATTCTCCCCCTAATGCTCCACTCGCATCCAACACACCAACCACACACATACATTCACATGCCTATTCCTAGCATCGTCATCATCATCATGTTATAAATAAATAGAATTAAATATGCATGAACAGTAATAGCAGGAATATTGGATGACATGTGAGATGCACATTACAAGCATATACACATAAAATCAATCATGGCATTGGATTCAATAAATAAAATAGCTTGTTATTATCCAATTAGTTTAGGTCTTGTTCCCTCACCTTTGAAAGATGTTTGTTCCTCTCCTTGTTCCTCTCCCAAGCTTTGGAAGTCACTTTGAATGTATTAGGATCCTAAACAATTAATGTATGTAAGTTAAGGTTCAAGTTTACCAAGTTACAGTAGTTAAAAACCTTATTTGGTCTTAAAATATGCTTGCTGTTTTCCTACAGTCGATGCTATGGTAGATGCTATGGTAGCAATATATGCCATCGTAGGACCTACAGTCGATACCCTATGGTCACATTACATGCGACCATAGCTGCGACCGTATGTTTCCTAAATTCTTTTCGAATGGCTGTGGTCGATACTTTCTCATCCTATGGTTGATCATAGCTGCGACCATATGTAGTTTGATTGATTTTTACTTCTCACATGAGTTTCTCCTCTTGGATCATCAATGGGGTCCTCTTAATGATCATTCTAAGACCAATATTCTTAGTTTATCCCTCATCCATTAACCCTAACCTATTCTCTATGATTTTTCTTAGAAATTCCATAACTGAAATCGTTACATTAGATTCAATACATCAACTTGATGGAAAGGAACCTATCCTATCTAACATCCTATAAGTCAAGTCCATACCTTAAGCATTGTAGAAAGATAGAACTCTTCTCTGCAAACCTTCCTCTCAGCCTTCTTCTTCAAATCTCCTTCTCCTCCTCTTCCTCTCTCTCTTTCTCTCTTAGGTTTAGAGTTTCAATTTGGGTTCTAAAAGAGTGAGAGAGGGTAAGGAACGTCCCTTATATAGAGGGAAAACCTCCATATAGAGTCCTCATTCAATTAGGAAAGAGTCCTCCTCAAATTTGGAAAGTTTCCTAAATACGGAGTCGGTTTTAGGTTCCTATGGTTGATCATACAATCGCATACCGTCGATCGTACCACCAAGACATGCGACCATAGGTCACATGGTCTCACTACGGTCGACCATAGGTGTGACTGTAGCCCCCAAACATGCCACTATAGGTCCAAAATTCATTGGTTTTTAGTTTTTGACTGTTTGCTTCCATACAAACTTAACCAGTCAGCCACAACAACAAAATTTGACTTGTGACTTACCTCATCTTGTGGTTTCTTCATATAATTGGTTTACTTGAGCCATTTATGATGGGAAGACTGGTCATGAAATGAGAACGTAAGGTTAGACCGGGTTCGTGGTGTGCAGGTCTTACAACTTGCCTCGGCTCGTTTGAAGATACTGTTCTCCATGAGTTTACCTTGACCTGATACGGGTGGTATGACCTTGTTAAGATGTTCATGGTAATTTGCCTTGGTCACGCGTGATTTCTTTGGTCAGTTGGTTTTGGATTGACAAAGGTGATTGATTCGACCAATTTGCATCAATTTTCTGGTGAGGCGGGTCTATTGTGTGGGAGGTGGTTTTGCACGTGACCACCTTTGTCTTTTGGTTCCTTCGAATTGGCCGATGTGTTCTGGTCGAAGTGACTACTTCGGTCAATTTACATCGGTTTGTAGTTGAAATGTTTTGAAGCATAGGTGGTGGTCTTGCATGTAACTGCCTCTTTCTTTTGATTTTGTGAAGATCGAGCCATTCATTTCGACCAATATGCATTGGCCTTTTGGAAAAAGGGGTTTGAGCTGAACAATGTGTTTTGACTGAGGTGAATGCCTCAATCGATTGGTTGTCCATCACCAAGTGTCGAACTTAAATTTTTACTTTACCTTCTTGGGATCACTTTCGCATTTCGGGGTACTGAGTTTGGGCAATATGCATTGACTGAGGTGTTTATTTTCGGAGATTCACCTTCGCTCTCCATGGCACCTAGTTTTGAACCATTTTTTTGGACAATTGTGCTTGGTCTGTCTGAATGGACTGGGCCGAGCAGATTTGCCTCGGCTTCTTCTCCTCAGAATTTCTATGCCATTTTTTTTTGGTTATGGGCCCTTTTCTGTTAGACTAGAAGGGACCGAGGTGAATGCCTCGGTCGCTTCAGGTCTCACCTTATGCCCTTTCTTTTTGGGGTGTGGGCCCTTCTTTGTCCGACCAGAAGGGACCAAGGTGAATGTTTCGGTCGCTTCAGGTCTATTTTTCTTTGCCTTTTTTTCGATGGTTTATCTGAATAGACCGAGCCAAGGTGATCGCCTCGGCCACTTCAGGTCAGTTTTCTCTGCCTTTTTTTTGAGGTGCATGGGCCCTTCTCCATCAGACCAAAAGGGATCGAGGTGAATGCCTCAGTCACTTCAGGTCGGTTTGTCTTCGTGGTTTTTTTTGTCTGAATAGATCGAGCCTAGGTGATTGCCTAGGTCGCTTCAGGTCGGTAAGTCTGCACCTTTTTTTTTTATTACAATCATGCCCCGTAATAGTGACCTCTCAATCAAAAAACTGCCACACATAATGCATCCTTCCTTTTCTATTTTCTTGTTTACCTTGGCTATCAGAATATGTGTCATCATTTGGGCTTTATTGCCTCTATCAATAGACCATAGCTCCTGTTGTAATGGTTCAACTCAAACATGAAGAACTACTAGGCCAGCAATGCCGTCTTCATCCGATCTTGTTATGCATTAATTCTGTACCGACTTCTCATCTCCATACAATTCATCGTCTTCATCTAGTTTGGCCAATATGCCTCAGTTTTTTAAAATAGGTAGCTTGATGTAGGGGAGGTCTCATGCACGTGACTACCTCTGCCTTTTGGTTCCATTGAGCTGATTGACTTGTTTTGGCCAAGGTGACTTCTTCGGCCAGTTTGCATCGGGCTTCATGTGGAAAGTCTTGTTGTATGGGAGGTGGTCTTGTACTTGACTGCCTTAGAGCTTTAATTTTTGACTAATAGATGTGATCGCTAAGGCCAAATCACATCGGTCCTTGGACAAAAAAAATCCTTACGTATGGGAGGTGGTTTTCTATATGACAGCTTTCGTCTTGAAGATCCTTTTGAATGGAGTGATGTTTTTGGTCAAGGTTACTGTTTCTGTCACACCTCAATTCTGAACCAACTAGAATGGTGTGATTAGCCATCTATGAACCAACGGTTCAACCAGGATCTCGTATAGCCCATGCCCATTTGATCAAACAAATACAACCACAACCATAATCAGAGTAAATAAATAATAGCGGAAATCTTTAATATTAATGAATTGAGTATCTAACAGTGATAACGTAATTAATTATCCAATTATCTCCAATTGACTCAAGACATAAAATAAAATAAAGTAATCAATTTCAAGTTCTGATAATCCAACAACTAAATCTAATTGAAGACACAAGAGTTGCACTCGCACGACGAATCAAATGACTCCACCATAGCCTCCATATCCATCCCAGCAACATGTCTAAACATTGGTGCATTCATATAATCTTCCATGGTAGGACTTGCATCATCAACTAAAAATATTCGACGTTGAAAGGGTAAGCACATATCATGGCTCAGTGAGCAAACAAAACAATGCAACAAACATATGTATGTATTCAATTCATATCTTTGGTCTGGTTTATAAGTTTGCAATGTACTATAGAAATGATTGGTAGCCGTCGCACCTTTATACACTAGTGTGTGAAGTCTCCCAATGGATCAAACACCATTGTCGTCCCACATGCGCCCATCATAGAATAGAGATAGAACTAAATGCCCGGATCAAACACTGCATAACATTTCCCCTGATGCCCTACCCATACCAACACGTAAGCCCCTATTGGCGAGGGCTTACAAACTGGGCTCGCAACTAACCAATCCTAATGCCAAACAGTGTATCCAAGGCCTCACCCCAGCATCCCTCAATACGTCCATAATGATAGAGCTAATGCCTCCTGGTAGAGTCAGAGACTACATGGTCCAAGACCACCTCCCCTGATGCCCTATGACGTTATAGTTCTGCTAAGGTAATGGCGATACGACGATGTTAATGGGCAAGACTAGAGTAGAGATATAGAGCTAGAGTTTGGTGATCAGGATGAATCACAATGTCACGTCCTCCTCCTGATGCTACACTCGCATCAAGCACACTAACCACACACATACATTTACATGCCTATTCCTAACATCATCATCATCATCATGTTATAAATAAATAGAATTAAATATGCATGAGCAGTAATGGCAGAAAAATTGGATGACATGTGAAATGCACATTACAAGCATAAAAGCATAAAATCAATCATGACATTGGACTCAATAAGTAAAACAGTTTGTTACTAGCCAATTAGTTAGGTCTTCTTCCCTCACCTTTGGTTAATGATTGTTCCTCGTCCAAGCTTTGTAAATCACTTTTAGACCACTTGGAAACCTAAAAAATTTATAGATTTTAAATTAGAGTTTATTTCCATCAATTGAGACTTCCAGAAGCTGAGTGGTCACAGGTGCGGCTGCACCTGTGGTCTCAATTTCTGCGACCACAGGGTATGTGGTCGCTATGTGTGATCGCATATCATGCGACCATACATGAGACCACACCCACCCTGAAACTTTCCCACGGGCGTGTGGTCGATATGTGTGGTCCCATACCATGCGAGCATACATGCGACCACACCCTCCTTGGAACTTTCCCGAGGGCGTGTGGTCGATATGTGTAGTCGCATATCATGCGACCACACATGCGACTACACCCTCCCTTGAACTTTCCCGAGGGCGTGTGGTCGATCATTTGTGTCTCGTGTGGTCGCACATCATGCCACCACACTCCCTGGAACTTTCCCAAGGACGTGTGGTCGATCATATGTGCCTCGTGTGGTTGATCAAACTGCAACCACAAGAGTGATAATCGACTTTTCCACTCTCAACTCATTTCCTTCGTGTTTTGATTCTTTGGCTTATCATCATGATCCTTCCTATGATTGTTCTATGGCACAAAATTCATATTTTTACATAATCCATCATCCTTATAGATTGCCTCCATGGATCTCTTAGAATTTGTCCATGGTTTTATGGTTGGGGTCTCACTTTGAATCACTATCTGCTTCATGATCTATTTTAGGCATTCAATTGATATGGGGAATGTTTTCATACCTTAAACTTGTTGAAGAATCAGTGTTCTCTTTGAATTTCCTTCTCTTAGTCTTTCTTTTCTATTCTTCTTTTCTTCCTCCTCTTCTCTTTCTCTCTCTTTTAGTTTGAGTTCTAAAAGGATGAAAGAGGCTAAGGGACATCCTATATATAGAAGAAAAACCCTCCACATAGAGTCCTACTTAGATTAGGAAAGAACCCCCTTTATATTAGGAAGGTTTCCTAATGACAGAGTCAGTTTGACTTTGTGTGGTCGCACGTGGGGTCGCAGAACCCATCGACCATACATCTAAAAACTATGACCACACGTCCCAGACTCTAGTGGTCGCATTATTCTAAGGTGTGGTCAACCACACATGTTTAGGTATGCGACCATACACTCCAAATTAGATGATTTTGGGTTCAATTTCATACCTAGCCTTGTGGTTTCTTCACGCACTTGGTCGCTTGGCCTGACCATGATAGGATGACCTGATACAAGGTGGTAAGACCGGTTAGTAGGATACGGGTCTTACAACTCCCCCCTCTTATTATAAATTTCATCCTCGAAATTTGCACATACCTTTCGAGTCGAAAAGGTGAGGATATTGCTTTCGCATAGCATTCTCTTCTTCCCATGTGATCTCTTCTACATCTTTGCTCTTCCACGTAACCTTAACATAATAAATGTCACGGTTGCATAGACATTGATCCTTTCAGTTGATAATTTTGGTTGGTGCTACTTCAAATGTCAAATCATCAGTTAGACCCAGTGGATCCGCTGTTAACATGTGTATTGGATCTCTGACGTACTTCTTCAGTAATGAGATATGAAATACATCATGCACACTAGACATAGATGGGGGTAGTGCTAACTGATACACCACTTTCCCATGTTTAGCTAGAATCTCATATGGCCCGACATATCTCGGACTTAGCTTCTCTTTTTGTCCAAACCATTTTAAGCCTCGCATAGGAGATATTTTTAGAAATACTTTATCACCTATGGTGAATTTGCGATCTCTGCATCGATTATCTACATATTGCTTCAGACGATTCTGAGCTGTTATAACTCTTTCTTTGATAATGTCGACTATTCGACAAGTCTCTTCAATAAACTCTGGTCCAACAATACTCTGTTCTCCAACTTCATTCCAAAACAAAGGAGTTTGACATTCTACCATACAATGCTTCATAGGGTGACATCTGTATAGTAGCCTGATAGCTATTGTTATAGGCGAACTCGATCAATGGTAGTTTCTCATCCCATGATCCTTTGAAATCAATGACACAAGCTCGAAGCATGTCTTCTAAAATATGAATAGTACACTCCGATTGTTCGTCTGTCTGAGGATGGAATGCAGTACTAAAATCCAATGTTGTACCCATAGCCTTCTATAATCCTTCCCAAAACTTTGAGGAAAAGCGTGGGTCTCTGTCAGACATAATGCATTTAGGTACACCATGTAATCGGACAATATTATCTTCATAAAGCTTAGCTAACCTCTCTAGGGTATACTGAGGTCGTATAGCTATGAAACGAGCTGTCTTGTTCAAATGATCCACAATCACCCAGACCACGTCAACTACTCGGGGAGTCAATGGTAACCCGGTGACGAAGTCCATAGTGATGCAGTCCCATTTCCATGCTGGTTCTGGAAGTGGCTGCAATAATCTTGCAGGTCTTTGCTTTTAGGATTTACTTGCTGACAATTCAAGCATTGAGACACAAATTTAGCTACATCCGCTTTCATTCCTCTCCACCAATATAATTTCTTCAGATCATGATACATCTTCGTACTTCTAGGATGTACCGAATAAGCAGTGGTGTGAGCTTCCTTCATTAGTCTGTGTCTAATATCCAAGTCTTCATTTTCAGGATCACATACTCTTCCTTTGTATTTTAGTACCTTTTCGATGTCCAAGGTGAACTCAAGAGTAGTCCTACCTTTTTCGAGATCTTTTAGCACTGTTTTCAGATAAGGGTCTGATTTAATAGCTATGTTTACTTCGTCTATTAGATCAGGTACAACCTTCAATGTGGCAAACATATTTGAAAACCTATGAATAAACCCTTGGTTGGTTGATCCATCCGGTGTATCTATCACGAACTGCTCATTACCATAATTAAATACTTCTCCTGTAGCACACATGGCCACAGTCGTGTTAACTTCTCCTTGGGATTTTATCATTGCTTTTTTGCTTAGCGCATCAGCAACTACATTAGCCTTCCTTGGATGATACTAAATATCGCAATCATAATCTTTTAGCAACTCTAGCCATCTCTTCTGTCGCATATTCAATTCCTTTTGATTGAAAAGATAAGTAAGACTCTTAGGATTTGATTTCATCTGAAATTTCTCACCATACAAATAATGTCTCCATATCTTGACAGCATGTACTACTGCTGCTAATTCCAAGTCATGAGTGGGATAGTTCTTCTCATGTGTCTTCAGTTGTCTTGAGGCATACGCAACTACTTGTTCTCCTCGCATAAGTACACATCCTAAACCCAACCCAGACGCATCAGTATACAAGGTAAATGGTTGTCCTAAGATAGGAATAGTCAAGATGGGAGCTGATATCAATCTAGCCTTTAATGTTTGGAAACCTTCCTCACATTTGTCGGTCCAAACAAACTTTTCTCCTTTCTTTGTCAGACTGGTGAGAGGTACGGTGATTCTAGAGTAATCTTCCACGAATCGTCGATAGTAACCAGCTAAACCTAAGAAACTTTTGATTTCTACAACATTCTTAGGTGCTTCCCATTTTACAATGGCGTCAATCTTGCTAGGATCCACTTTAATTCCTTCAGTGGATACTAAATGGCCTAAGAAAGCAACTTCATTTAGCCAAAACTTACACTTTGTAAATTTGGCGTAAAGCTTCTCTTTTCTTAGTCGCTGTAGAGCGGCTTTTAGATTTGTGACATGAGTTTCTTTGTCCTTGGAGTTGACTAGTATGTCGTCAATAAATACAAAGACTGACATATCCAACATATCATAGAACACACGATTCATGAATTCCATAAAAGTTGCGGTGCGTAGTCAATCCAAAAGACATGACTAAAAATTCATAATGTCCATATCTTGTTCTAAATGTTGTCTTCAGAATATCACCTTCCTTAATCTTCAACTGATGGTATCCTAACCGAAGATCAATTTTGGAGAACACTTTGGCACCTTGCAACTGATCGAACAAGTCATCGATCCGAGGCAACGGGTACTGATTCTTGATTGTAAGCTTATTCAATTCTCAATAGTCTATACACAGTCGAACGCTACCATCCTTCTTTTTTAAGAACAATACTGGCGCTCCCCATGGTGATATGCTGGGTCTGATATAACCCTTATCTAGTAATTCCTATAATTATACCTTCAGTTCTTTCAGTTCAGTAAGAGCCATTCGATAAGGTGCTTTGGATATTGGCACAACTCTGCGTATAAGATCTATAACGAATTCTGTCACTCGGTTAGGTGGTAGTCCTGGTAATTCCTCAGGAAATACATCCGAAAAGTCACACACAATATTAATATCCTCCATTCGTGGTGCTTCCTTGGTGAGATCGACCACGGATACTAGATACCCAAATCCTCCTTTCTCGAGGCATTTTCTAGCCTTCAATGCAGAGATAATGAGTTTTCGTTTACGGGAAAGTTTGGTTCTGGCAAAACTAAACTCTGCTCCTTCCTTGTCTTTAAATGTCAATTTCTTTTCTACACATAATAGGTTTGCAGAGTGCCAAGATAACCAATTCATTCCCAAGATAATGTCACACTCTACCATCTCGAGTTGAATTAAGGTTGCATCCAAAATCTTCTCGCCGATAAGAACTGGACATGGTCCATAACTTTTTTTTAGTTCCACTTCTAATCCCATTGGTGAACGCACAAGTAATTTGTAGTCTAAAGGTCTGAAGGGTAGATTTAGCTTCTTTCCAAATGACACACATAAAAAAGAATGAGTAGCTCCAGAATCAAAGAGTACTCTGGCAGGTATGCCATTAATAGGTACGATACCTATGATTTGATTTAATTTAGTCTACATGCTCACACAAGGTAGTACAAAATGAAAGGTTCAGGTCTGTGACCACATCAGGCGATGCAGCAACATCCTCAGATGTAACTGCATAAACCTTTCCTTGTTATAGCTGCTTCCTTGGCTAGGACACTCCCTTGAATAATGTCCTATTTGATTGCAGTTAAAGCATTTAACTCCATCACCCCCATGCTTCTGTTGAGGTTGGGTTGTCAGAGTAGTCTTGGCTGCAGCATTGAAGCCTTGAGTATGGAAGGGTTAAAATGTCTTTTTGTTCCCTCCGTTATATGAATTTCATTAGGCCTTTTGATACCTCTGTTCTGAGCAAAATAACATTTCATCTGGCTCGATTCTAGTACTCGAGCAATCTGTACAGCTTCATTATAAATCTTCTTTTCCAATCCCAATACATGCTCACGGATGCTTCCTCTAAGTCCCATGACGAACCTTCGGGTTTTGGTCTTTTCCTCCTGCATGCTAGAGGGAGCAAAGCAAAACAGATCTTTGTAATGCTTCTGATACGCATCCACAGTCATCTGTCCCTAATACAGACTCAGAAACTCTCTTTCCATCGCATCTCTGAAACTTCTGGGAAAATACTTCTTCAAGAATGCTTCTTTATAGATAGCCCAGGTCAATTGGGCGTGCTTTGTTAATAGATAACTTCGAGTAGACTTCCACCAATGGTGTGCATCGCCCTTCAGCACAAATGTGGCACATAGCACTTTTTCCTCTTCATTTACAGTCATCATCATGATGTTCCTTTCCATCTCATCGATCTAGTGAGCTGGCCACAAAGGATCTGATGGCTTGCCATTAAATTCCTTAGGCTTTATGTTCAGGAAATGCTCGATTAGTCAAAAATGGTCCAACTGATACTGAGCATATGCTCCATATATAGGCAGTTGATACTGATAGTTGCCTTGGTTGTATATGCCTTGAGCTACTTCAGGGTTTTGTACTTGAGCTTGTACAAATGGCGATTGAGGTGCTTGAGGAACCGTGTTGTTCATAGTTGATGCTTGGGGCACGGTGTTGCTACCCCCTGGTATGGTACTAGCTTGTCCCGTCGACAAAGGTGTAGTGTTTGCAGCTGGGAAAGCCATTCCCATAGAAGCTTGCATGTTGGCTTGTACTTGCTGTATTTGCTGCAACTGTTGTGCTAGGCTCATTACCACAGTAGCCAAATCTGTAGGTGGGGCTGGCAAATTTGTGGGGTTGCCTTGGTCCTTGACTCCTGATGGTACCGTATTCTGGTTCTCCTATTCCTTAGGGTTTTCATGGCTATTTTCCTCTACAGGTGGTGGTGGAGGTGGAATTGGGTTACGTCCTCTCCTAGTTATTCTTTGCCCAGTCATTTCTTGTTTCCGAAGGTGGTAGTGTCTGAAAGTCAAGGAACATATGAGGCAATCATAATATAAGTCATTCTCATGTCAAAATCCAAATAAACAAGGTAAAATTTCAATCTTTAAAGTTATTCAGTCAAAACAGAACATTTTTCATCTTGGGGTCGATGGTGGGGTCGTAGTATATGCGACCACAGGGTTGCGACCACACAAACCCTGTTAGCTCACTAAGAGCCTGTGGTCGATCGTGTGGTCGCACTATATGTGACCACAGTGTTGTGACCATACAAACTCTGTTAGCTCACCGAGAGCCTATAGTCGATCGTGGGGTCGTATTTTTGGTCGAATTCTGCGACCACACGATCCCAAATCAGGTTTTTAAACTTGATATTTGGGCCATTCTCTATATTTTTCTTTTGTCTTCAACTCAACTCGCCACCACTGAGTTGCTATAGTGTCGATCGTGCAAATTTGGTGATTCTTTCATCGATCTACGACCTACGTTCCGTTCTTCTAGGTATGTTCCCTACTCTTTCTCCTTTTTAAGCTTTCATACCTCGGTTTTACCCCATTTATAGGGTTTTCTTCAAATTAATATTTTTCTAATCGTAAAAATTTGATTTTTATTGGGGGTTATTGCTATTGGCCACCCAATGGATGAAAGCCCTCAAGAAAATTTGAGTTTCATCGGTTAGTTTAATAGAAACTTAAAAATTCCCATTTTTAACCTAAATTTTGGGGTTTTTCCCAATTTCCAAAATTTCTTCAAATTCAACCCAGTTAGTTTAAATTTCCGATTCTATGAACCTTGCAGGAAGGTTTGGGACCTATGTAAGTCCTCCTGCCCAACTGTTTGGGTGAAAAGTGAGGCTTTTGGCCAAATCACGACGTCATAATGCCCAAATTTTGAATTTTCACTATATCTGATATGTTGCTTGTTGGTCTATACTCTTGCAAACAACATGACTCGCACTAAAGTCCCCAGAGTTCATGATCCATGTTGCTTCTGGTCTATTAAAACCGAAGCACAGTTTGCCTGGTACGAGTGTAAGAAGGTGGAAGGGGGTCATTGTGTCAACTTGGCCAACTTAGTCCTATTTGATGTGGAGGGAGCATTCGGTGATATGGGCTGGCTCCCTGTGATTCTATATGAGGGTTGCACCTGTCCTGAGTTGGAAAAATAGTTTTACTATAATTTACAGGTGGAGGGTGACCCAGAGGACATAAATATGGGTAGAGAGCTCAGGATCACCAGTTTAGTTAAAGGGGTGGAGATCTCATTTAACTGTCAGGAGTTGGCTGATCTCTTGGGCATCTCAAATGATGGTCCCTTGGTATACTACGCACCGAAGGAACCCCAGTTCCTGTCAGTGAGAATGCATGCAGAGATTGACCACCAGATTCTTAGGGACGATCGATGGCAGATGAAGGCAATTAACCTACGGCCGGAACCCAGAGTATATTATAAGATCATCCATCATAACCTGATTCCCCAGAGTGGACACTATGAGAAGGTTTCATAGTTGACCCAGTACTGCATCTACACTAGACAACCTATCTACCTTCCTTATATCATTATCAGGACCATGCACTGTGCCACGACTCCTGGTCTGGTGGGTAACCTACCCTATGGGCGTTTGATCACTACTCTGCTCACTTGCCTGCAGGTAGACTTGGTCGATGAGAGGATTCACGAGGACACTTTTTTGACTGACCTTGACTGGGAGGCCATCTGCAGGATGGGGATGTGAGATGTGTAGCTCAGTAACGAGGAGAGAAACACAATGGTGCATCCCCGTACTCGAGTAGAGGTAGCAGACGCAGAGGCGGTAGCAGCAGCAGCAGAGGTTCACGAGAGCGATGATGAGGAGGATGATGATAGGATGTTCATGGATGTGGATGCCATACCTCCTCCATCACCACAGCATTTCACTGGAGCTGGCCCTTCTCGGGTTCCTTCCCACTCAGCTGGTCCTTCGCACCCACCACCAGATGACGTGATGGGGCTACTGGGTGAGATTCAGGAGGCCCAGCGTGCTAGTGATCAGTGGGTTGTGGATTTGGCAACTAGTCTCCAGGTGACCTAGACTCAGATAGCCTGGCTTACGAGAGTATATGTTGAGGATTATGATCGAGATAGTGAGGCACCTCCTCCTCCAGCACCCCCAGCTCCATGATGCCTTTATTTCTTTTTACTTTATACTACAGAGTAACTGTCTGGAATATGGACCGTACTCTGATTTGGATATGTATTAGTTTTATTCTCATTTGATATATACATAGAACTTGTTTCTTATTTACATATGTGCATTATTCTCTTTCTTAGTTTATTGTCTCATACAACACAGGTTCTTATAGTCTGTTCTTAATATAGCTTTTAAATTTTCCTAACTCAGTTTACAACCCTTACGGTAGTATTTTGGTTCTATAAAGTAGAGCCTGATTGCTCTAATACCAAGTTATCACACTCCAATTCTAAACCAACCAGAATAGTGTGATGAACCGTCTATGAACCAACAGTTCAACCAGGATCTCATATAGATCGTGCCCATTTGATTAAACCAGATACAGCCACAACCATAATCAGAGTAAATAAATAATAATGAAAGTTTTTAATATTAATGAACTGAGTATCTAATAGTGATAACGTAATTAATTATCCAATTATCTCCAATTGACTCAAGACATAAAATAAAATAAAGTAATCAATTATAAGCTCTGATAATCCAACAACTAAATCTAATCGAAAACACAAGAGTTGTACTCGCACGACGAATCATGCGACTCCACCATAGCTTCCATATCCATCGCAGCAACATGTCCGAACATTGGTGCATTCATATAATCCTCCACGGTAGGACTTGCGTCATCAACTAAAAATATTGGACGTCGAAAGGGTGAGCACATATCATGGCTCAGTAAACAAACAAAACAATTCAACAAACATATGCATGCATTCAATTCATATCTTTGGTCTGGTTTTTAAGTTCGCAATGTGCTATGGAAAGGATTGGTGGCTGCCGCACCTCTATACACAAGTGTGTGAAGCTGCCCAATGGATCATACACCATTGCCATCCCATATGCACCCATCATGAAATAGAGTTAGAGCTAAAGTGCCCGGATCAAACACTGCATAACACTTCCCCTGATGCCTTATCCATACCAACATGTAAGCCTCTATTGGCGAGGGCTTGCAAACTGGGCTTGTAACTAATCAATCCTAATGCCAAATAGTGTATCTAAGGCCTCAACCCGGCATCCCTCAATGCGTCCATAGAGATAGAGCTAAGGCCCCCCGACAGAGTCAGAGACTACACGGTCTGAGGCCACATCCCCTGATGCCCTACGACATAATAGTTCTGCTAAGGTAATGGCGATACGATGATGTTAGTGGGAAAGACTTGAGTAGAGATAGAGCTAGAGTCTGGTGACCAGGATGAACCACAATGTCACGTCTTCCCCCTGATGCTCCACTCGCATTAAGCACACTAACCATATACATACATTTACATGCCTATTCCTATTATCATCATCATCATCATCATGTTATAAATAAATAGAATTAAATATGCATGAGCAGTAATAGCAGAAATATTGGATGACATGTAAAATACACATTACAAGCATACAAGCATAGAATCATTCATGGCATTGGACTCAATAAGTAAAATAGTTTGTTATTAGTCAATTAGTTTAGGTCTTGTTCCCTCACCTTTGGTTGATGATTGTTCCTTGTCTAAGCTTTGTAAATCACTTTTAGACCACTTGAAAACCTAACAAATTTAGATTTTAGGGTTAATTACACAGACACCCCCTCTACTGTAGTAAAACTACATAGAACTACCTTGTTTTTACAAAAGCTACACAGAATACCCCTTTAATAATCCTATCATATAATCTCACCCATACCGTTACTTTTAACTTAACGGCAGAGGGTCAAATTTTTTTAAGACAAAAATACCCTCACTAATTGTATTTTTGAAAATGAAAAAGAAAATAAAAAAATCATAAAAAAAAGTAAAAATGAAATTGAAAAGTTTTGAAGGTAAAAAAGTCTTTTTAGCATCTAAAAAGAATAAACCCTTTTAAAAAATTTGTCTAAAAGACACTTAGTAAGGGTATTTTTGTCTAAAAAAAATTTGACCTTCTGCCGTTAAGTTAAAAGAAACGGTGTGGGTGAGATTGTATGATAGGATTGCTAGAGGGGTATTCTGTGTAGCTTTTGTAAAAGCAAGGTAGTTCTGTGTAATTTCACTACAGTAGAAGGGGTGTCTGTGTAATTAACCCTAGATTTTAAATTAGAGTTTATTTCCATCAATTCAGACTTCCAAAAGCTGAGTGGTCGCAGGTGTGGCTGCACCTGTGGTCTCAGTTCTACGACCACAGGGTGTGTGGTCGCTATGTGTGGTCGCATATCATGCGACCATACATGCGACCACACCCTCCCTGAAACTTTCCTGAGGGCGTGTGGTCGATATGTGTGGTCGCAGACCATGCGATCATACATGTGACCACACCCTCCCTGGAACTTTTCTGAGGGCGTATGGTCGATATGTGTGGTCGCATACCATGCGACCACACATGTGACCACACCCTCCCTGGAACTTTCCCGAGGGCGTGTGGTTGATCATATGTGTCTCATGTGGTCGCATATCATGCGACCACCCCCTCCCTGGAACTTTCCCGAGGATGTGTGGTCGATCATATGTGACTCTTGTGGTCGATCAAACTATGACCACACGAGTGATGTCGACTTTTCCACTCTCAACTCAATTCCTTTGTGTTTTGATTCTTTGGCTTATCATCATGATCCTTCCTATGATTGTTCTATGGCTCAAAATTCATATTTTTACATAATCCATCATCCTAATAGATTCCCTCCATGAATCTCTTAAAATTTGTCCATGGTTTTATGGTTGGGGTTTCACTTTGAATTACTATCTCCTTCACGATATATTCTAGGCATTCAACTGATATGGAAAATGTTTTCATACCTTAAACTTGTTGAAGAATCAGAGTTCTCTCTGAATTTCCTTCTCTTAGTCTTCCTCTTCAATTCTTCTTCTCTTCCTCCTCTTCTCTGTCTCTTTATTTTAGTTTGAGTTCTAAAAGGATAAAAGAGGCTAAGAGACGTCCTATATATAGAGGAAAACCCTCCATATTGGGTCCTACTTAGATTAGGAAAGAACCCCTTTCATATTAGGAAGGTTTCCTAATCACGGAGTTAATTTGACTTCGTGTGGTCGCACGTGGGGTCGCAAAACCTGTTGAGCACACATCCAAAAACTGCGACCACACGTCCCAGACTCCAGTGGTAGCATTATTCTGAGGTGTGATCGACCACACCTATTTAGGTATGCGACCATACACTCCTATTTAGATGATTTTGGGTTCAATTTCATACCTAGCCTTGTGGTTTCTTCACGCACTTGGTCTGCTTGGCCCGACCATGATAGGAAGACCTGATACAAGATGGTAAGACAGGTTTGTAGGGTACGGGTCTTACCATTTTGGCCAACTCTCGTCGATCTTCATATGAAAAGGCTCGAGTTATGGGAGGTGGTTGTGCACGTAACCACCTCTATCCTTTAATTTTGTAGCGATTAAGGCATCCACTTCGATCAATATTCTTTGGTCTTTTGAAATCGATAGCTCGATACATGGGAGGTGGTTTTGTATGTAACCGCCTCTGTAATAAAGAGTTGTTTGAGCATGCTGATGTAGATTGGCTGAGGTGACTGCTTCGGATAATTTACCTTGATATTCATGAGAAACATTCCTGATATTGGAGGTACTCTGTTGCGTGACTATGGCAAATTCTTTGGCCAATATGCTTCTTTTTGTATAATGGGGTCTGATGTGTGGGAGTTGATCTTGCTCGTGAAAGGGTTGGACGATTGATTTAGAAGTGTTCGTGGCATCTACATTGGCCAATTTGCTTTTGTCTTCATAAAGAAAGGGGCTTGATGTGCGGGAGGTGGTCTTGCATGTGACCGCCTCTGTTGGTTGATTTTGTAGTGACTAAGGGTCCTTTCGAAATGGCTGATGTGCTTTGGCCAAGGTAAATGCCTCAGATGGTTTGCTTTGGTCCTCGATGGCATCGAGTGTCGAACTTGAATTTCACTTTATTTGGATTTACCTCGGTCGAGATGAAGTGATTTGACTGAGGTATCCACTTTGGGCAATATATCTTGGCCCTTAAGGGCAATGGGTGCGAGCTTGAATTCTTCTTTCTTGGGATTCACCTCGGCTTGTGAAAGTCTTTTGGTTGAGGTGTTCACTTAGGGAAATATTCTTTGGCCCTTATGGGTACCATGTTTTGGGCGATATAAATTGGATTGCTCATCTTGTTTTGTCTTGAATTTACCCTCGGGTCGACCATGTGTCTTGGCTCGGCCTAGGGGCTTGTTCGAGTATTCATAGTCGGCCTATTTGGCTTGGCTTGGATGAGTTGTTTTGTCCTAGCTTTCTTGTTCGGCCTGTTTGGTTTGGCCTTGTCGAGCCGTTAAATCTTGAAGTTGAATCTATTCTCTTTCGCCATTTGTCTCGGCCTGTTTGAGGGGAAGTCGATGTGTAGTCAATTCATTTTTGATGCATGGTTGAAGCTCAATATACCCACCTCGAGCCGATGGGTCGATTCATTTTCAACTTATGCTCGATGTCAGATATATCCGCCTCAGTCAAGTATGCTCAGTAGTGCCGAGCTAGTTTGGCTGATGGGTTATACTGTGGATGGAAATCCATTTTAACCTCCTTGATCAAATGTGCTTTGTAATTGCAGGGTTGGTTTTGTAAGACCCGCACCCAAAATTTCGGTCCTAATTTAAAATTTTGCTTTTTAACATGTTTTACCATAATGAATGGTTTAAACCAACCTGAACCAGACCAACATAGCCTAATGGAGGTAACCCAACTCAACCCTTGTACTTAAAACATTTAAACAGGGTTTGATTAAGGGGTCTGGTGAGACACCAGGAGGGTACAGTCGGTCACCAGCTGCACGACCTCCAACAGTACGTCATAATTGAATCTGGATTGGTGACCAACCTAGTGTGGGACTTGCAGTTTGGATTGGACTGTTATCCATTCATTGGAAAATGGCTAGGTTCATTAATTTTAAATTTAAAAGGAGGGAGAAAATCCTTCACTTACCATGTTAGAACCCTATTCTATTCCAATGTAAATAGAGTAGAACTACTCATTTCACCAATTGGACAAACCGAGAGGAAGAGAGAAGAGAGGGAATGAAACTCTAATGCATTTTTGAATAAGGTAAAAGAAGGAAGAAGATAGGAGAAGAAAGGGAACTATGCTATCATTGGGACAAGCTTTGATAGCACCATCGACATGAACCTTATTGGTATCGATTCCTTACTTCTTAATTCCTTTCAGACTAAATCAAATAAGATAACCATTGTGGGATCATTGATCATGATTCCCTGGTTGTGATCTCCCTTCACCATTATTGATACGTACTCAAGGACTTGTGTGAGTATGGATTGGATTTGATGAAGACCCGAGACTAGGATAATGTTGAGAAATGGATGAGAATGAAGTATATATCAGATCTAAGTATCTTAAGTCTTCATGATGGATTAGAATGATCCATTCATAGACCCAAGCCAAAGGAAAACCTTTATTTGAGTTGCTGGAATCGGATCCAAGGTTATAAACCAGATCCAACAATATTGGCTCTTTGGAAAATTAAATCAATATCAATAACATGATGTAGAAAGGGAATTCTGAGCCCAAACTCCTTATTCATCCTTAGAAAAATTCTAAAAACCCACGGTGTCAGAATTGCAATGTTTCAGCCATGATTTGACGTGTTGTCGAAGGCATCTGCCCACGCCTGGTAGTCAAACCTTGTGGTTGATGCAATCAGCCACACGTGATTTTGGCCTCTGATCTGGACCATTTTTGGCCAGTGCCTTCTTGGGATTTTATTAAGCCTATTTATGGGTTTGGATTCTTGAGATCATATTTCTATTTATACTTTCTTCGTCATTTTGATTAATAACCATGAAACCTATTAGTGAGCTTGCTGTTCACTCTTAGAAATGCTAGAAACTCTTGGACAGTAAGTGTAGGATGTTAGAAACGTATTACCAAACCCTTGGAAATGATTACAATGTGATAGAATGTTGTAATGAGCAAGCAATAGAGACAAATAATAAACAAAGGATTTATATCTATTTATTTTTAATGCTGCAAAGGTACTAGAGAAACATAAGGAAGCTGTACTCTATAGTATTTTTTGTTTACTATCTTTGATAAGGGAATTAGACCTTTGTTTATGTATGAACTTGATATTGTGATGTTGTATGAGATTGATAACATGCTTATGTGATAACATGCCATCAAATATGCTGTTTTGCTTGATGCATATGCATCCTTGCATTTGGATCAGTAGTGTACGTAGGGATTGGAGGGTGAGTGGAATGAGACACTCGCTACCTTTCCATGAAAGCAACTGATCCGTGTTTGATTCATGATGTGTGGTTAAGTCGGTAAGGAGGAAGGTAGGTGGAATGGGATGCTCGCACCACTTAGCCAAGTCACGATGTCCTATGTGGGGGCTCGAACGGGGTCAAAAGCTTTGTGACGTTATGGTCCAGTAATATGGTTAATTTGGTGGACATGGTTAGTTGAATTTTAATCACCTGTATAATTGTACCCCTAGTCATTAGGGGGTTTGTGAGGACAAAGATGAAATTTTTTTGGAAGTCGCCACCTAGATTAAGGTCTAGGAGCTTAGAAATGTGAAATCTCACCCCAAGGTAAGACTTCGATTGACTCATGACCCTTAGCTTAGATTTCTGGTGCACCAGAGATGGGGTAAGTGTCAGGTTACTGTTAGGGGAAGGGGTTAGGCACCCAGCCGTCCGATTGAAATCGGTCTCCTATACCTTTCCTATGCTAGATTTTTTCTATTAAACCGAACCAAATCAAGTGGTTTGATATCATTGAACTAAATCTATATCCATCAGATTGCCGAATCTATATCTATCAAGAAAAAAAAGTGAAAACAGTATATTTTCTTTGTGAAAAACGATTCTTTTCAATCATACAAATCAGTACATCCTGACAGATTCAAAATCAGAGTACTATGCACTTAAAAATCGATATCAATTCAATAAAAAATAGAAAAAATATGAAACTAGTGCCATTTTTGAGAAGACTTTCATATCTAAAAAGTTTATATGAAGTTTATTTCCTAATTATAGCCATAAGACCCTTGTTAGAGACTTTTTGATAAGGGATTGCATTATATCCGAATAAAACAGCAGTGTCAAAGATGAATTTTTTTGATATATTTTTCTAATTCCAAATGAAACGAAAATTTTAGGATAGTCTTCTAACATATCAGAGAGACTCCTATAAAAATTAGGGCTTCAAAATCTAAGAAACACTACATGTGATGCTGTGATGCACGTCCTAAGTTTGAATCCTAAATCTGGAAATTTTAGATTAGAAAACCACTTTATGAAACTTGTCAAAAACATCAAACATTATCATATAGCATTCAAAACTTCATCATTTAGTAGTTTAGAGAAATCTTCAATCATAAAAATGCTAGACATAGGCATCCTAACATTAATATGCATGCAATAGAGCATTCCTTATCGAGATTTAATAGAAATAAACTTTTTTTCAAGCAAAATCAATATTCAAGCATTCTAAAGACCTCTAATTTTGTTTAGGGTACTAACCTCGTCGATGTAGGATGTCTGGAGTTCATATCAAGCTCTTTGAATGCGAATCCTCCTGCTCCTTTTCTCTACTTCTCTCTCTCTCTTCTCTTTCTCTCTTTTCTTCTTCTCTTTTCTTTCTTTTCTCTTCTTCTTCTCTCTTTCTTTCTTCCTCTCTCACGTTTTTCTCTCTTACCCACATTCTCTCTCTCCTTGTGGTCTGGAAAAGAAGCCCCCTCTCTCTTTCTCTTGGCCTATTTATCCTTTTCCTCTCCTCTTCTAGAAGATTCTTCTTTCCTTTTCTTCTTTTTCCAATAAATCCTTTTTTTTCCTTTTTTCTTCTTTCCTTTCTTCTCTTCCTTCCCTTTTCTCTTTTCTCTTCTCTCTTCTCCATGTTTTCTACATGTTTCTAGAGTAGAAACGTCTTTCTTTCTCTCTCTCCTCTTCTTTCCTTCTTCTCTCTTCCTTTCTTTTCTTCTTTTTCTTCTAGAAAATCCTTTCTTTCCATTTTTTCCTTTCTTCTTTCTTTCCCATGTTTTTTTCTCCTTCCTTTCTTTCCTTTTTCTCCTTCTTCTTCTGGAAAATCTCTTCTCTCTTTCCTTCTTCTAGAAAATTCCTTCTTTCCTTTTCTTCTTCCTTCCTTTCTTCTTTTTCCTTTTCTTCTTCTTCCTTTTTTTTCTTTCTTCTTTTCTCTCTTTTTTCACGTTTTCTTTCTAGAAAACGTTTCTATTTTTTTTTTCTTTTTCTTCTTTTTTTTTTCTTTTTTCTTTCCTTCCTCTTTTCTTCATGGTCTCCTAATGACTCCAGAATCTGGAATTGATATTTACTGACAGGCAATGAGGAATGCTTCTCATTCGCCATTCCTGACGAGCGATCCTAACTTGTAGCACTAGGCTATGATGGACATGGATCAGACTCTAATTGACAGAGCCAGGGATTGATTTTGAATCAGTCTCCGATTGATAGAGATATGGTTAACTTTGAACTGGTCTCTAATTGATAGAGATCAAGATTGACTTTGAATTGGTCTCTGATTGATAGAGATCAAGATTGACAGTCATGGACTGGGCTCTAATTGCTAGAGGCAAAGATTGCTTGAGTTGGGCTTCGATTGATAGAGGCCAAGGATGACAATCATGGATTGGACTCTAATTGCTAGAGATGATGGATTGATTGAGTTGAAATGACTAAAATTATCTATAATTTTTCATGAAATGGAACATGGACCAAAGGTAATGGTTGAACAGGCCTAGAGGCTAACTCATGCTCACATTGAGTTCATATGAATGGAACCTTTCTTAGTTCCAGCATGAATCGAAACCTGAACTGGAGTTGATGGTTAGACAAGCCTAGGGGCTAATTAAATTCAAATGAATGGAACTCTTTTTAGTTCCAACATGAATCAGAACTTGAATCACAGTTGATGGTTGGAAAAGCCTAGTGGCTAATTGAATTCAGATGAATGGGACTCTTCTTAGTTCCAACATGAATCAGAACCCTAACCAAGGTTGATGGTTGGCCAATGAAACTCTTCTTAGTTCCAACATAAATCAGAACCCTAACCAAAGTTGATGGTTGGATAAGCCTAGTGGCTAATTGAATTCAGATGAATGGAACTTTTCCTAGTTCCAACATGAATCAGAACCTTAACCAAAGTTGATGGTTGGATAAGCCTAGTGGCTAATTGAATTCAGATGAATGAAACTTTTCCTAGTTTCGGCATGAATCAGAACCTTAACCAAAATTGATGGTTAGATAAGCCTAGTGGCTAATTGAATTCAGATGAATGGAACTTTTCCTAGTTTCGACATGAATCAAAACCCTAACCAAAGTTGATGGTTGGATAAGCCTAGTGGCTAATTGAATTCAGATGAATTGAATTTTTCCAAGTTTCGACATGATTCAGAACCTAAACAGAGGTGAAGTGTGAAAAAGCCTAGGGGCCGAATGCCTTCTCAATTTTAACATGATCTGGGAGTGATGATTGAACCAGCCTAGGGATTAAACCTTTCTTCAGTTCTGAGATGAACTAGAAATGGTGGTTGAATCTGGGGCTGAATATTTCTTTGATTCAAAGGTGAATCAGGAAGGGTGATTGGACTTACCTAGGGGCTAAATCTCTCCTTAAGTCAGAGGTAAATCGAGAATGGTGATTGGATTTGCTTAGAGGCTGAATTTTTCTTTAATTCAGAGGTGCATTGAGAATAGTGATTGGATTTGCCTAGGGGCTAAATCTTTTCTTAATTTAGAGATGAATCAAGAACTATGATTGGATTTGCCTAGGGGCTGAATCTTTCCATAATTCTGAGGTAAATCGAGAACGGTGATTGGATTTGCCTAGGGGCTGAAATCTCTCATTGATTATGAGATGAACTGAATATGATATTTGAGTAAGCCCAATGACTAACTGTACGAGAATATTGAAAACTTTTTCAGGTATAGGTGCTTGTCGCTGCCTAAACTGAATGCTCTATTGTATCAGATTGAGTGAGTTACTGATTGTGTTCCCAAATCTGATTGCCTCCTTTCTTATAAAATTTGATGTTCAATCAAGATCTAGATTCATGACTTCCATTGATTCATTTAGAAAGATAACATGGATGGGTCTCAAGGTGGGAGATCAAGACAATTCCCTAATTGTAGGGGCCTCTCACCCTAAAAGGGTGGATATGGTAGCAGATTGATTCTCTTTTCCAAAGGCATTGAAACTCAATGGAGAAATATCAAGATTCTAGACATCTAGAGGAATGGAAGAAGTCACATGCATAATCAAAGATGACTTAACCAAACAAAGTTAGCTCCCTCATAAGGGCGATTGGGTAAACATTATCCGAGTCAATTTAGTTAAATTTGGCTAAGCCATGTGTTCGGTCTTGGGACCTCGTGATTCCAAAAATAGATAATCAGTGATACCAAGGTCTGGCCACTTGGGTTACTGAATTCAATAAAATTGAAATGGATATATTAATCCATTATCCTTATTAGGGATTGTTAGCAAAAGTGGTTCATGGTTGAACAAACTAGTAAATTTCTTCTTAACCATGGTATCTATGTCTTGACAGGGATTTTCTACTCGCTTTTTGAAATCGACGTGTTAACAATGAGAGATTCGACACATCGAGCTTACTTAATGGAGGGTGTATAGTGACCGTTTACTATGATATAGAATAGGTGTATACATACCTCATACTCCCAGTGGGTGAGAGTTCAAGATGTTCATCGTGTAGATTCTAACATGTTGACCAATCGAGGACAAAAATGGGTAGAAATTTGACGTCTCGAGCATGGATGTCATGGTTAAGCAGATTTTACTGGGTCGGTTCAGGGATGAACCAAAAATAACAATCATTGGGCTACAATCTGGGTTAAGACAGATAAGACCACCTTGACAAGGACGGGTAACCTATCACCGAATGCATGATGAATAATGGGCCCCCAATCCCTTTATATACTATGTTGCAAGAATAAAGCGACGTGGAGTAGCATAACGCATTCCCAGGTGGCCCCAAGAAATGCTCGTTAGAGGCTGCTCGTCGGTCGTGATGTCACAAAGTACAGGCCAAGGTTGTGTGTTTTGCCTAGCGGGCTGCCCCATATGCATGGGACCCGGTTCGGCTACTAGCACGAATGTGTGACTGAACCCATTCCCCCCAAAACAATATTATACAAGCATAAATATAGTATCCTAAGAGCTAACATCCAATTTACACAAGGAAAGTTTTCATTTCGAAGTCTGACGTTTATATCCATAGTGAAGTCGCCACTGCGAGGACAAAGATGGAAATTTTTTAGAAGTCGCCACCTAGATTAAGGTCTAGGACCTTAAAAATGTGAAATCTCACTCCAAGGTAAGACTTCGATTGACTCATGACCCTTTGATTGGATTTTTGGTCCATCAGAGATGGGGTAAGCATCAGGTTGCGGTTATGGGAAGGGGTTAGGCACCCAAACTGCCCGATCGAAATTGGTCTCCTATACCTTTCCTATGCTAGACTTTATCTATTAAACCGAACCAAACCAAGTGGTTTGATATCATTGAACCAAATTTGTATCCATCAGATTGCCTACGTATTATGGATTTATTTCGAAAATCAGGTTCACCATCGTAGTTCAGGTGTGATTAAAGTTTATGGCTATGATTTATCCATATGCATGATTAAGTTCTTTGTTCAAGTTGAAGTTTATGCTTGAAAGGATGAGAAACCCTATGGGTTAGGATCTGGATAGTTCATGTGGACTGATAGATAGTCCTAGTGGATCTAAGAATGGATAACCCTTTCTGGGTCAAAATATGGATAACCCATTCTGGGTTGGAATATGGATAACCCTATTTGGGTCAAAATATGGATGGATATCCTAGTGGATCTATGGATAGTCCGAGTGGACTAAAATATGGATCCAAATTTGGGTTTTTCCCAAATGGCCTACGTATCCTAGGGTTGTCCTAGGAATCAGAATCCGCGTAGTTTGGGCTCTGATAACCCATTCTGGGTCAAAATGAGGGTAAATATCCTAGTAGATCTATGGATAGTCCAAGTAGACTAAGGTGTGGATCCGAATTTGGGATTCTCCCAAATGGCCTACGTATCCTAGGGTTTGCCTAGGAATTAGAATCCGTGTAGTTTGGGCTGGGTCAAAATGGATGGGTAAATATCCTAGTGGATCTATGGGTAGTCCGAGTGGACTAAGGTGTAGATAACCCTATCTGGATCGGAATGTGGATAAATATCCTAGTGGATCTATGGATAATCCGAGTGGACTAAAATGTAGATCCGAATTTGGATTTCTCCCAAATGGCCTACGTATCCTAGGGTTTGACCTAGGATTCAGAATCTGCATAGTTCGGGCTTGATGGGTGGATATCCTAGTGGATCTATGGATAGTCCGAGTGGAATACGGTGTGGATCTGAATTTGGGTTTCTCCCAAATAGCCTACGTATCTTAGGGTTTGACCTAGGAATCAGAATCCGCGTAGTTCGGGCTGGGTAACCCTATTCTAGGTTAAAATGTGAGAACCTATTTAAGGTTTAGGGTTTAGAACCTATTCTAGGTTTAGGATTGAGAATCTATTCTAGGTTTAGGATTTACTAAGAGGTGGAAATCGTCCTGAGTTACCCTTTTCATCCTGAATTCTAATTTTGGAATGTTTCGCAAAGCATTTTCTTTCTTTAGTAAGGTTTTTTTTATTATTCTCATTCTGCCCTTCCCAAGAATGTGGGTGCCTAAATGCACGTCCCCATCCCTAGATTGTCTTTTAGAAGTGTGCATACATGGCAGTTCAACTAGGGTGTTGCATAAATTAAGTTATTGCCATAAATAGAATATTCTATCTAAGCATGACATGTATGATATTTATGGTAACTATCATAACATATAGTAAGATTATGAAAATCTCCCTAATATGGCATGCATTGCAAAAAAGGCAAGAACTTTATATGGCAAGATTTAATATAACAAGAAATTAATATGTGCACCTATATGTCAATATGGCAAGTACCAAATATAGAATGTAAAATATGGCATAAATCATCAAAAAAGGTAAGATCTTATATGCTATTTTTTAAGCATAGTAAGACTTAAAAATGGTAAGAAATTAATGTATGCATCTATATATCAATATGGTACGTATCAAACATAGAATGCAAAATATGGCATGATAATCCAAAAAGGTAAGATCTTATATGCTATTTTCTAAGCATAGTAAGACTTAAAAATGGTAAGAAATTAACGTATGCATCTATATATCAATATGGTAAGTACCAAACATAGAATGCAAAATATGGCATGATCATCCAAAAAGGTAAGATCTTATATGCTATTTTCTAAGCATAGTAAGACTTAAAAATGGTAATTATTAAGATTTGGTTGAATATAATAAAAATCTATTTATTCTATCAAATATAGCAATACATAGAATACAGCAAATATGGTATGCACAATCCAAACAAAGCGTATGAATGCTCCAAATTTAGTCATTTATCGAAATCTAACAGAATTTACTCAAACAATCAATTGCATGTTATGATGAATGAGACACCAATGAAACCTTTTTTTGAAGAATGCAAAATTGTCAAAAACATATGTTCAATGTTCTTTGAAAATATTTTAATTTTTATGAAGACACTTGGAAAGATTAATGACTCAAAACTGTCAATAATGTGACACAATGTTTTAGATATTGGACAAAATATGAACTGCTTTCAGATTCTGTCACATTACACAAGAATGACCATAAGTAGGTCTTTTGTAACTCAAATAAAGCTCAATTTTTTTTCACAGAAATATGACTCAACATGTTATATTTCATATGAAGGAGTCAAATCCCAACAGAGAGAAAAAATAGGTCAAAGATATGCCCCAAGACCAGATATGTGCACTGGTCAAGTCTGTTCCAGATTTTTGACCAATTGCACCATAAATTCCGAATAAAATCATACACTTAATGAAAATTAAATCCAGACATATATCCATGTAGATAACTGTCAGATATAAAATTTTATCAAGAAAAACAAGTGAAAACAATATATTTTCTTTATGAAAAATGATTCTTTTCAATCATGCAAATCAGTATATCCTGACAGATTCAAAATCAGAGTACTATGTACTTAAAAATCGATGTCAATTCAATAAAAAATAAAAAAATACGAAACCAGTGCCAATTTTGAGAATAATTTTATATATAAAAAGTTCATATGAAGTTAATTTCCTAATTATGGCCATAAGACCCTTGTTAGAGACTTTCTGATAAGGGATTGCATTATATCCGAATAAAACAACAATGTCAAAGATGAATTTTTTTGATATAACTTCTTAATTCCAAATGGAACAAAATTTTTAGGATAGTCTTCTAACATATCTGAGAGACTCCCATAAAAATTTGGGTTTCAAAATCTAAGAAAAATTACATGTGATACACATTGTAAGTTTGAATCCTAAATCTGGAAATTTCAGATTAGAAAACCATTTTATGAAACTTGTCAAAAACATCAAACATTATCATATAGCATTCAAAACTTCATCATTTAGTATTTTAGACAAATCGTCAATCATAAAAAATGCTAGACATAGGCATCATAACATTAATATGCATGCAATAGAGCATTCTTGATCGAGATTTAATGGAAATAAGTTTTTTTTTCAAGCAAAATCAATATTCAAGCATTCTAAAGACCTCTAATTTTGTTTAGGTTACTAACCTTGTGCTCGAATTTAGCGAAATCATCGATGTGGGATGTCTAGAGATCGTATCAAGCTCTTTGAATGTGAATCCTCCTACTCCTTTTCTCTGCTTCACTCTCTCTTCTCTTCTTTTCTTTTCTTCTTCTCTTTTCTTTCTTTTCTCTTCTTCTTTTCTCTTTCTTTCTCCCTCACTCACATTTTTCTCTCTTACCCACGTTCTCTCTCTCCTTGTGGTCTGGAAAAGAAGCCCCCTCTCTCTTTCTCTTGGCCTATTTATGCTTTTCCTCTCCTATTCTAGAAGATTCTTCTTTCCTTTTCTTCTTTTTTTACAAAATCTTTTTTTTCCTTTTTTTCTTCTTTCCTTTCTTCTCTTCCTTCCCTTTTCTTTTCTCTCTTCTCTCTTCTCTACGTTTTCTACATGTTTCTAGAGTAGAAACGTCCCTCTTTCTCTCTCTCTCCTCTTCTTTCCTTCTTCTCTCTTCCTTCTTTTTCTTCTTTTTCTTCTAGAAAATCTCTTCTCCCTTTCCTTTCTCTTTTTCCTTCTTCTAGAGAAATCCTTCTTTCCTTTTCTTCTTCCTTCCTTTCTTCTTCTTCCTTTTCTTCTTCTTTCCTTTTTTTTTTTCTTTCTTCTTTTCTCTCTTTTTTCATGTTTTCTTTCTAGAAAATGTTTACTTTTTTTTCTTCTTTTTTTTTTTCGTTTTTCTTTCCTTCCTTTTTCCTTCCCTTTTTTTTCTCCCTCTCTCTTTCACGTTTTCTTTCTAGGAAATATTTTATTCTTTTCTTTTTCTTTTCCTTTTTCTTTTATTTCTCTCTCTTTCCTTTTTTTCTTTCTCCCTCTCTCTTTTCCATTGCCTCTCTTTCCTCTCTCTTTCCACGGCCTCTCTTTCCTCTCTCTTTCCTATAATATATATATATATATATATATATATATATATATATATATTATATATATATATATATATATATATATATTATATACAATAATATATTATACATTATACACATATAAAAGAAATGCATGCATATGGGCTGACGTGACTTGGTCTCGATTGGTCTGAGCTGGGCCGGACTAAGTTAGACTAAGTTGGATTGAGTTGGTTTGGACCAAAGTTGACTTTCCCTATCATTTCATAGTCCATTTCTGCCACCATTCCACATTCGATAGCCTCTATTCCAAATTTTCTATGTTCACTTGTAAAACACTAAAAATGAGGAATATTGGAACTTGAATCACTTCATTTGGAAAAAAAATGACAAACTTATGAATTTTTGAAGTTTAAGTAGGTCAATTATTGATAATTTAACTGACCATTCTGCATGGGATCCTTCAGAGACTTCTACCTGAGATTTTTTACATCTACTTTGTAGAACATCACAAATGAAGAATAATGGCCTTGGAATCATCTGAATCCGATGTAGAATGACAAAGATATGAAGCTTTGAAGTTCTAACGATAATTTAGCATGAAAGCTTGCATGGGGCCCACTGGTGAATTCTACCTGGGATTTTTCACGTCCACTTTGAAGAAATCGTTGGAATCCCCAAAGTGACACATTCTCGAAGAGCAATTGGGAGTTGGCTATTAGTTATTTTTCCACAGTTGCCAGAAAGGGCTGACGATTGCATTTAAACAAGAGAAAGCATAAGTTGAATGTGGTAAGGTTGAGAAACTTGTTTTCGAGAGGGAAACTTGGTCAATGCAATTGAAAAGCGAAAAGCAAGGCAAAAAGCTGTTGAATAGACTGCCGGAAGGGGGGCAAGATCTGTCCTTCATCAGGAAGGGTGACATAATCTCTATCCCGGTTCCGACCGGCGAAAGCGGATTCGGCACGGCCATACCATTTGAAAATAAAGAATATTGGAATTTGAATCATTTGATTCCGATATCAGATGACCAAGATATGATGTCTTGAAGTTTGAATGATAATGCATGCATCATATGATAATTACATAAATGCCCTTGCACTTTCAAACTGTGATAACTTCCTTGTTTGATATCAGAATTTGATGATTCCGGTCTCATTTCGGAGATAATTTCACGACCTATACATCCAAGAAGGTAATATCTTATGACCCTACTGTGGGGTTCATTAGAGAATCACAAACTTTTGGGTTAAAGGCCAAAAACCTGCTATATTGGTTCACTTATGCTAAGGGTAGCAAAAATGGGGTGCTTACAGGGTTATGTAATGGGACGGGTTCAATAATGGATGGTATGATCATAATTGTGATGCTCCCCATACCCGATGTAGTGTGGATAGTGTGGATGGGTAGATGAGTTGATTAGTGGGATTATCACATCCTTACGTGCCACAAGGTAGACTGGGGATGAGTTGCTGTCATGTACGGACTAAAATGATGGACTCATATTTAGGGGATGTTAGTATACGCCGAGTGAGGCAGTATTCATTTTTTGAGAGTGACTCGTGTAGCCAGAGACTCCATGTGTGGGTTGTCTTGAGTTGGTACTTACAGTTATTTACCAAACCTTAGTTGTTAATTCATGCATATGTATGTTGCACACTTAATTTTCTTACTAAGTTCAGTGGTTGAGCTTATCCTTGTGTACATAAATTATTTTAGATGTAGGTATGATTGATGCTGTCCTTGGCGATGCAAACGTTAGTGATGAAGTTATCCATGATTCGATGCGCGAGTGTGACAACTATGTTTGTGGATAAATACAATGAGCATTCATTATACATTTTTATTAAATTTTAAGTTATTTGATTGGGGGCGAGTTGCCTAAATGAATAATTAAGGTTAAGGATTTAAGTAATTTATTTTAATTACCTTACAATGGGTTTAGGATTATTTATAATTTGTCATTTGATTCTCAGCTACTGTGGTTGATTATTAAGTCTTCTGCTATACTCTTGATCTGTAATCTTTTTATTATTCTTGTGGTGTGGGATTTATTTGTTGTTTGCTTGTGATGGTATGGTTTAATGGTTGGCATACCACATTCTGTGATCCTGGAAGAGGATTTCGAATACTGTAATAAGATGTAGAGATCTCGTTACATTCTATAATATCGATACGTCAAGAATGGGGTGTGACAAAAGTTGGTATCAGAGCATGAATGTGCCACGTCTACTACTAAATTGGAACATACATACACACCACAATACAGTAAGCCGAATTAGGAAGCATAAAACACTTATGATATGGGGGGTAAAAACCATGAATAAGCTATAAGAAATAAGGTAATGAATCATGATGACAAAATAAGAGCATAATGTATCCAGACATATAAACTGAAATAATGCATCAAGGGTACCAACAAAGATAATAAAATACTAAGAATGTGTAGGTATTTACAATCCAAATCCTTACCCCTTCAATATTAAACAAAAATAAAATGTATAAAATGTATCCGACAAGCAATAACAGAGATATAAACTAATTAAGCAGGCACACTCGTAAACTATGAGCTTGACTATGAATCTCTTTACTGAGAACAGTATTTGTCCTAGCGATTAGGACTGTCTGCAGAATAGGTGGCCCAAACTCTCGCTACTGACTGAAGACACCGCTGATGAGTACTTTCACGCCTGGCTGCTGCCACAGCTACAACCTTGTCAGGAACAGGCACAATCAGACCCTCAGTTACCAGTGCAGTCCGTAGAAAGTGGCCTCTTTCCTAACAGCCCCTAACGTATCCTGAAACTGGATGAAACCCTGCTCAAGCGTAGCCACTTATTGCTCCACACCACTGACCTTCTGAAGCACAAATTTCTTGTGTGCAGCTAAACTAATCTTATAAGACCTGCACTCCACTAACCGGGTATAACCGTGTTGTGCCAGGCCTTCCCATCTTTACAGGCTCAGGTAAACTAAATGGATCGACCGTATGAAGAAACCATAAGGCTAGGTGAGTAAATTAACCCAAAAATAGTGTATTTTGGTTGAGTGGAAGCACAAACTACCTTGTGTGGTCAATCACACAGTTAGAAAGTGAGGTCAGTCAAATTTTAATTGAGTGAAAGCACAAACTGCCTTATGTGGCCAACGGGTTTTGCACCATAGAGTAGACCACACAAACTCAGAATCAACTCTGAGATTTGGAAACTTTTTAAGTTTAAGGGATCTCTTTCCTAGTTGAGAGAGGACTCTATATGAAGGTTCTTTCTATATATAAAGGACATCCTTAGCCTCTTTCATTCTTTTAGAACCAATTCCAAAACTCTAAACCTAAGAGAGAAAGAGAAAGAGAAAGAGAAGAAAAGGAGAAGGAGGCTTGGAGAAGAGAAGTTGTCGAAGGAGTTGCTATCCCTCTCTGCAGCAAGGGACAAAGGTAAGGAATCTATTCCTGTTGATGTAGGATTGAATAGGATTGATCTCTCATCAATAAGTTGAAGAGATGACCCCAATGTTGTGATTGATCATGCAATCTCAATTGAATCTCAAGAGAAACCATGGAAATAGGTTAGGGAATGAATTGTAATGGAAAACCCCTGAATCATACCATAGAACAAGCCTAGAAGGTATTCCAATAGTGAGCTAGGTGTTAGACTAAGAGAGACCTCCGAACACAACCTAGAAGTTGTGTGGCTGGATCAATGGTTGACCATAGAGTGACCAGTGAGTGACCACAGACTCTCTAGAAGAATTATACCGGGTTATGTGCATCAGTGGAAGCATGATGTGCGACCATACAATCAACCACATAATTTTAGAAAGCCTATTTTGAGGCCAAACTAGATGTTAGACTATTGTAACCTAATATCATCAAACCCTAATCTAAATTCATGATTTTTTTCGATTGTTAATTAGTGCAAGTGAACTTCCAAAGCTTGGAAGAGATCGATACAATGATCAAAGGTGAGGAAACAAGACCTAAACTAATTGGATAATAACAAGCTACTCGTTATTTTATTTGTCTAATGCTATGATTGATGCCATGCTTGTATGATTGTAATGTGCATCTCACATGTAATTACTGCCATTTCTATTCGTGCATATTTATTTTATTGTTCTGTTCTATTGTTGATGATGATAGAAATCGATATGTATTTGTGAGTGTGGTTGGTGTGCTATGTGGGGAGGGGTGTGTGATGCCTAAACCATGCTTCACATTGATATCGTCGTATCATTGTTACCTTAGCGAAACTAGTACATTGTAGGGCATCAAGGGGTGATCGTGGACCGTGTGATCTTTAACTCTGTCGAGGGGCCCTAGCTCTATCTCTATGGACATATTGAGGGATGCTACTGTAATGCCTTGGATACATATGGATAACATTAAGATTGGTTAGTTGCGAGCCTTGTTTGTAAGCTCTTGCCAGTAAGGGCATACATACTGGTATGGGTAGAGCATCAGGGGTAGTATTGGTAGTGTGTGATCTGGATACTTTAGCTCTATCTCTATTCAATGGTGGGTGCATGTGGGATGATAATGGTATTTGATCCATTGGGTGGATTCACACACTGGTGTAAAGAGGTGCGGTGACCTCCAATCCTTTCTATAGCATAGTTGCAGACTCAAACTAGACCAAAGATATGAAATAAATGTATGCATATGTTTATATATTATTTTGTTTGCTCACTAAGCCATGATGTGTGTTCGCCCCTCAACGTCAAATATTTTTAGTTGATGATGCAGGTCCTACTATGAAAGATTATATAGAGGCACCATCATATGGACACATAGAGGTGATGGATACACAGAGTGTGGAAGATGAGCACGACTCTGCATGCGAGTGCTTTCAGTGTCTCTGTTCTTAGTTATTTTCTATTTGAGAGTTTTGAGAACTTGTATTAGATTATTTAATTATTTTTTGAGTTGTTTGGAGATAATTAGATTATTTACTTATTTATTATGTTAGACAGTCAGTTCAGTATTTATAAAGACTTATATTATTTATTTAATTATCTTTAATTATATTATGGAATTGTGTATTTGGTTTGGAAGGTTGGCACGGTCTTTACGAGATCCTAGTCGTTAGTGGAATTAGGGTGTGACAGATTTGAGTAGCCCACCGGTTATCATCCAAAGCAGTCACTAAGGAGCAAGCATTACCCAACAGATCTCACAGCTCTACTATCTCAGAAACCCAGCATGAGGAGCTGTCATTGTTGGTACCTCATCAGCGCCACCTCTAGAATGTGATGGACCCTCTCGCTCATCAGCTGAATTGGCCACGTCCTCTACAACTAGCCCAAGTGGAGTATCGTCGCTAGAATCTACATGTATAAGAGAAGGATCCCTACTATCACTTGGTACTGCTGGCTCACTCTCTGATGATGAAGACGAAACCACTTTGCATTGTACTCTCTTGACTGGCTGACATTTACGTATCAGACATGGTGGGGGATGCCACTTTAGCTCATTATCACTGAGTACTACATCCTCAAGCCTGAGCTTGTGTAGTGAATCCCAACCAGAGTCAATATGAACAGCATTCTCCTCGTCAAGCTCTATAGATAGGTTGAACCCCATGTTGAAGAACAACTAGGTGAGCAACGGATTGTATGTAAGACCCATGCCAATCTAACCCGGTCTTACCACCTTGAACCAGGTTTACCCATTATGGTCGAGTCAAATGGACCAAGGGCGTGAAGGAGATCAAGATCTCAGGTATCAAATCGACCCAAAAAACACTTAAAATAGGGGAAGGGTCGCATACCCAGCTAAGCAGGGTCGGACCTCCCAAAACAGAAAGTCAGACCCTCAGTTTTGAAGGGAGGGTCGGACAGCTTAAGACCCTAGGGTCGACCGGATCATCGACCCTCCCATCGACCCTTGGATTCTGCCGAATATAGAAATTAGGAAATTTCCTAATTTTCGATTGGGATTCTTTCCTAATCTCAGAGGGACTTATTTAGGATGTTCCTACTCTATTTAAAGGACGTTCCTAAGCCACTTTCACTCCTTTCACAACCCTAATTGAATTGAGAGAAAGAGAGGAGAAGGAAAAGAGGAAGAAGAAAGGCAAGGAAGAGAACTTAGCAAAAATGAGAAGAATTTCAGAGAAAAAGTAATCTTCTCAGGTTTGGATACTAATTCCATGAGTTTCTACAGACCTTAGGTGAGTTAATGTTGAGAGTGTGATCTCGGAGAAACCCAAACCATCAATCTATGGTTAGGTTTTCATGGAAAACTATAGAAGAATGCATGAAAGCTATCTAGGTGGGTTATACATGGTTTCAGACCATGGAATGAATGTAGAATGGAATGTGGGAGCAAGCCATAGGATTTCAAAAACGAAGAATGGATTAAAAGAGGGAATTGGACCAAAGTGCATAGAGGGTCGCACCGAGGGTCGGTGACCATCCGACCCTAGGTGTTCCTGACCATCGACCCTCAGTGTTCGGGAAGTTCAGAGTTAAGGGAGGGTCGCACCCAGGGTCGATCCTGACTCCGACCCTACCTCTGACCCTCAGTTAACAGCATGGTTTTAAAATTCTGAATAAATTTTAATTAAATTCTATCGACTTTTTTAGGGCTTCTAGCAATACAATAACACTGTAAAGGTGATTCTAAAGCTTGGAAAAGTATCTATTAGCAAGCTAAGGTGAGGAACCAGAACCCCAAACTAAATTGGTTAATAACAAACTATTTTCTATTTATTGAGTCCTATGCCGTACTTGATTCTATGCGAATATATTTGTAATGTGCATACAGCATGCCATCCAATATTTCTATTATTTGTTCATGCATATTTACTTTATTGTTTATAACATGATGATGACGATGATGATAGGAATAGGCATGTGCTTGTATGTGTCTGGTTGATGTATTTGATGCGAGCGGGTATCAGGGGAGGTGTGATGAGAACGTCAATATGCGTTAGCCTTTGGCGGGTCTCAGCACTTTAGCTCTATCACTAACTCAAGTCTTGTGCATTAGCATCGTCGTTTCGCCATTACTTTTGCAGAACTATTATGTCGTAGAGTATCAGGGGAGGTGGTCTCGGTCCTTGTAGTCTCTGACTCTATCGGGGGGCCTTAGCTCTATCTCTATGGACATTCTGAGGGATGCTGGGGTGAGGCCTTGGATACACTTTTTGGCATTAGGATTGGTTAGTTGCGAGCCCAGTTTGCAGCCCTCGTTAACAGGGGCTTACGTGTTGGTATGGCACTATATAGCAATAAACGTAACCTTTGTTATATAATGTTCATGATTGGGTGTATGTGAGTTGACGATAAATGTGATCTTCGGGTAACGTCACACACTCGTGTATAGAGGCGGGGTCAATAAACGCGACCTTTGACTACCTAAACCTTTCTATTGCATACTGCAAACTTATATACCAGACCAAAGATATAAATTGACTTTTTGCATGCGTATGTATTGTTGCATTGTTTTGGCTACTCACTGAGCCGTGATGTGTGCTCACCCCTCGACGTCGAATATTTTTTTAGTTGATGATGCAGGTTATACCGTTGAAGACTATGTGAATGCGTCTGCGTACGGGAACGTGGCAGCGATGGAAGCTGAAGCTGAAGTGGATACACACGACTCCTCTTGCGAGTGCAACTCGTGTGTATTTGATTAGATATTTTATAGGTTTATTTATTGGATTTATTAAGACATGTATTTGGTATTTTAATATTTATGTCTCAGTTGAAAATAGAATAATTTACTATTAAATTAATGATATCATCTTAGTTTCTCAGTTCATGTTATTATAAGACTTCCGCTATTGTGTATTTACTCTGATTATGATTACGGATGTGTGTAAGTTTAGATAACGCGGGGATAGCCTATTTGAGATCCTGGTTGAACCGTTGGTTTGCTAGCGGTTCATCACAGCATTCTGAACAGTGCGGAATTGGGGTGTGACATTGTAGGGAGACTACTAGTCTAAGTATACAGTGCTGAAGTAATCATAGTCCTCATGATCAGATAAGGAAGGCAAATTTGACACCGTACAGTGATGTAGTAAGCAAAGAACTCGCAAAAGTACACGATTACATCCCTGTGTTCACCCCTAGGTACTATGTTATGCTGTGTAATGTGACTGTACACCCTCTGAATAGAACGACAGTTGCTCTCATGTAACTCTGGACCCAGTATCATTTGCTCATGTATCTTTGTAACCTCCCATTCACTCACTACTAGAATTTTTGGCTCCATGTATACCATCTCTCCCTCAGCAGAAATCCCTAAACTCCGTGCTAACTAAGGAATGGTAAGAATGATATCTCGACCCCTGACCTGGTTGGAAATCTACAAAGTGGAACCATCTACAAACTTCTCCATGCCTCTGTTTACCTATAAGTTACAATAGAAGTGGTGAACCATGTTAACCCGTGTGGGCATGCAATGCAACACAGGAAACCAACCCATATCAGTGAAGGCCTAGTGAATATGAAATCTGTTTAGCTCATCGAGAATAATGAAATGGCCCAACTCAATTGATTTGTGCTCGAAGTGAGGCCAAACTATAGTCGTCTCAATAAATGGAAAGTGCAATGGATCATATGCAGGAAGAGGGTGTCTTGACTACCTAACTACCCCTGCTGCAGAAGACTCTGCGCCAGAAGATGCAGGAATGTCTCAGGAAGCCATGATAAATGGGTAACTCGTCAAACAATGTAAACCTGCCCAAGAAGAATAAATTCATTATTAGTGGATGAACATTTGAAAAAAAATAAGCAAGATAATGTGCTAACGAGATGAAAGAAATGGTGCATATCATTGGAACACATTTTGCTATCGAAAATAAAAAATGGACAATAGGTGAAATTGGGAAAAACATGCGTATGACCAAAAATGATTCGGTTAAAGAGTTTCACTACACTAATCATTATTGCGTATCTCAGGGATTATTTTAAACACTAGTAGAGTGAAAAAAATAAAACTCAAGCATAACTCAAATTTGGTATTGGGAGAAAAGGAGAAAAATTTCGATTTTAGATTTGGGAAAGCACATAAATCAATGAAAAATCAATGAAACAAAGTCTAAACAAGGGAGAAAGCTTGAAAAACACTCCCTAGCATGTGGAATAGTAAAGCCCCATCATTTTAAGAAAATACATGGGGAAAATCGTAAGAAATAGACAAAAACCTAACCTAGGTTAAGGAAAAATGAAAATCGGTTTGAGAACTTATTGTGCTGAGGTGATAACATGAAAGATTGAGGGAAAAAACCACCAAGAAAGCCTTCAAGATCCAATTTTGGATGGTGTACACCTTCTTCCCACCGTACCTTAGCTCCGCACCATGAAAAATGAAAAAACAAATTCACACCTCTTTTTAAATCAAGACAGCGATGTATGGTCAGACATCTGCCGCACGCCCTTGCCTTGTTAAAGGTGCGATTGGTCACATGCCGCACGTCCCTTTTTGTCAGTTTTTTGTTCCGTGTTGAATGTTTGATCATTTGATTCATTGGTAATGCATTTGAAAATTTTAATTTGAGTTTTAAGCATGACATCCACATTGCATGATGAAAATTGGAAAATTCATACCCGTGAGTCGACTGACCATTTAAAAATTTTCAGGTCTGAGCAAAGTTTCTAATCATGGCTCCTAGTACCAAAAGAAGGCGGCGTGAACCTGACAGCAATGAATGTTACAGCAATAATGAAAAACTTCGCCCGTAAACTCAGTCTCCAACAGTAGCAGTTAATGATTGGGCTTATAGTTGTGCTTCGTGGGGAGGCAGCTCCTCTGATTACTCCTGTTCTAGCAACCCTGACTGTTAAAGCACCAGCACCTGCTCAGGTGCCAGTGCCACCACCTGCCAATCAAATACCTACTATAGTACAGGTTGCTATAGTGCATGTGCCCCCACAAGTACCATTAGTGACTGCAAACATTGCTCCAGTCATTCCTCTTGTAGCATTACCACCTACCTTGACACCCATGGCTAGGATAGTGGAAGCTTTTCAAAAGATGAAGCCTCCCAAGTTTACAAGTGTGAGAAATGATCTCCTACGCCCGACCATGGATAATACAATTGAAAAGACCCTCAGGATGATGCCGTGCACCGACGAGTAGAAAATTCTTTATGCCACCTTCATGTTTAAAGACGAGCCTAATAACTAGTGGGAATCCACTCACCCTATCCTAGAGGCCAGGTATGCTAACATCTCATGGGAGAACTTTAAAGGAGCCTTCTTTGAAAACTACTTTTCATGGAGTTACAGGGACCAGAAGGAGGCGGAGTACCTGACTTTTAGCCAAGTATAGAGGTCAGTCACTGAATATCAATGGGACTTTGAGAAGTTGTACTATTTTGCAAACCCGAGCATGTATACAGATGCACTGAAGGAAAAGAGGTTTATAGATGGCTTAAGGGAAGGTGTGTGAACCATTGTTAAGGCTCAAGGCCATACTACATATCTAAGTGTTGTGGAAACGGCCAAGGTAGTGGAGGACAACCAAAGAGATAGATACCAAGCTCGTTGGAAGGATATATCAACAACTCTTGGCACCAAGAGAGCTGACACTTTCTCGAACACTCGTAACACCAAGAAGACCTTCAGAGCTACCATTGGGAAGAAGGCAACTGTTCAAGTTCCTACGAAGAAGACTACTAGCCCTGTTTCTGTTGACCTAGCACTTGGCTCAGTGAGGTGCTATAACTGTCACCAAGAGGGACACTTCTCTAGGAATTACCCTCTTCCTCAAAAGCAAGGACTTCAACAGGGCAAAGTCTATGCCACAACGACAGAAGATGCCGAGAACTTTACCAGCGTGGTCATAGGTATTCTCTTTCACAGTAGTTAAACTATTTATCCATGAATTGAGAGTATCCCTGAAATAAATTGTCGAAGTTAATATGCCATGTTAATATGCTATGTACCATTAGGTACCTTATCCATATCTAATTTACTGGCTCGAGTACTCTTTCACTCGGGTGCGATCCACTCTTTCTTGTTACCCTCATTCGTGGAGAAACTGGGAACACCCCTAAGGCAAATGGAGTCCCAACTCATAGTTAGTACACTAGTGGGACAACAAGTGGAATTGGACTACTACCACGGACCATGCACAGTTTAAATCGGTAACAAGCAGATAGATGCAAATCTAATACTCTTAAATATGTCAGGCATTGATGCAATCCTAAGAATGGACTGGCTAGCTACACATAAAGCAAGCGTCCTTTGTGTAGAAAGGAAAGTCTCATTCGATGTCGATGGTGACAAACTGATTGGGTTCATCGAAGATAAACCAAAGAAATAGAAGAAACTCTTCATATCTACTTTGTAAGCAAGTAAATTACTAGCTCAGGGATGTACTGCATTTATCGCATCTATTGTAGACACTACCATAGAAACTCCCAAGCTAGAAGACCTATGAGTAGTTAATGAATTCCCTAAAGTATTTTTAGAAGATCTACCCAGTCTGCCACTTGACAGACCAACAAAGTTTGTAATTAATTTGCTCCCAAGATCGGAACCTGTCTCCAAAGTACCTTATAGGATGGCACTTGTAGAACTAAAGGAACTCAAGGTTCAATTACAAGAATTACTAGATAAAGGCTTTATTAGGCCAAGTATTTCACCATGGGGAGCACTAATCTCATTCATCAAGAAGAAGGATGGAAGTGTCAGACTGTCCTTCGATTATTGAGAATTAAATAAAATCACAGCCAAGAATTGATACCTTTACCCACGATCGATGACTTATTCAATCAACTACAAGGAGCTTTGGTGTTTTCCAAGATCGACTTACGATCCGACTATCACCAATTGAAGATCAGAGAAGCCGATATTCCAAAGACTACTTTCAGGATCCATTATGGCCATTACAAATTCAGGGTCATGTCATTCGGATTAACAAATGCTCCTGCATCGTTCACGGAGTTGATGAACAGGGTGACAACCCCTTCCCAGGCGAAGAAAATGAATCACTGGTTAAACTAAAGATAAAAGCCAGCTTAGATAAACCTGTAAGAATTTTTTAATATTTTTTATACATAACCTATGTCATCCCAACTTGTAATACCTACTATCTCCTCATCTATTCTAATCCATAATCATTCATTTAAACATACAGCTGAACTCTTAAACTTAAACATCATAATGAGTTGGTGGCAACATTATTTCTTATATAAATAAACTAAATTACTTGGATTACATTAAAGGCGTAGCTTAATACAAAAGTTGTTGCCCACACATTTAAAACATCTACTACTAAGAGTTACATCATAAACATCCTAGATAAAACATATAAAATCACCAAGTTGTCACACCTCAATTCTGCACCAACCAGAATGGTGTGATGAACCGTTAATAAACCAACGGTTCAACCAGGATCTCGTATAGGCTATCCCAATTTTTGTTAAATCAAAACACATTCCACATTAATCAGAGATAATAAAGTAAATAGCGGAAGGCTTACAGATAATGAACTGAGGTCTAGTCATGACAAATAATTAATATTCTATTTATCTCCAAGTAACCAAAACATAATTTAATATATATTACAATATCCAAATACGGAAATTAAATACTAAGCGTATCCATAGTGAAACGTTCGCATAACGAATCATAATAGTCCTCCACAACTTTCTCATCATAGCCGCCACATGTTCATATGTTGGCGTGTTGACATAATCTTCAATCATAATACCTGCAACATCAAAAACTAAAAAGAATTGTGCACGCGAGGGTCAGCTCTCCAAATTGAGCTCAGTGAGAAAATGAAACAATGCAACAAAACATATGCATGCATTCAATTCATATCTTTGGTCTAGTTTTTAAGTTTGCAATGTGCTATAGAAAGGTTCGGTGGCCGCCTCACCTCTATACACGAGTGTGTGAAGCCGCCCAAAGGTTAACGTTTATTGTCGTCCCACATGCACCCACTATGGAATAGAGATAGAGCTAAAGTGCTTAGGACGAGACCGCATCACACTTCCCCTGATACTCTACCCATACCAACACGTAAGCTCCTGCTGGCGAGGGCTTGCAAACTGGGCTCGCAACTAACCAATTCTAATGTCAAACAGTCTACCAAGGCCTCACCCCAGCATCCCTCAATACGTCCATAGAGATAGATCTGGGGCCCCCTGGTAGATTCGAAGACTACACGGTCTGAAACCACCTCCCCTGATACCCTACGACGTAATAGTTCTGCTAAGGTAATGGCGAAACGACGATATCAGTGGACAAGACTTGAGTAGAGATAAAGCTAGAGTCTAGTGACCAGGCTGAACCACAATGTCACGTCCCCCCTGATGCTCCACTCGCATCAAGCACACTAACCACACACATACATTCACATGTCTATTCCTAGCATCATCATCATCATCATGTTATAAATAAAATAGAATTAAATATGCATGAACATTAATAGCAGGAATATTGGATGATATGTTGAATGCACATTAGAAGCATACACGCATAGAATCAGTCATGGCATTGGACTCAAGAAAATAAAAATAGTTTATTATTAGCCAATTAGTTTAGGTCTTGTTCCCTCACCTTTGCTTGAGTGTAGATCCTCTTTCAAGCTTTAAGAATCACTTTTATATCAATAGAAAAACCTAACAAGTCGATAGATTTTAGTTAGAATTCATTCCGATAATTTTAGGCTTGCTGTTAAGCTAGGGTCGCAGGACGGGTTGTAGGTTTATGCGACCCCCAGGGGTAGGGTCGATGCCAGGGTCGGATTTTCCATCGACCCTGGGTGCGACCACCGCATCCCTAGACTTCCCGAATGCTAGGGGTCGATCCTGTGGTCTGGTAGGGTTGATTCCCAATCGACCCCACGTGCGACCCCCCGTGGTTTGAGTCGACCTTTTCATCCTACAGTCCATCCTTTCATGTTTGGGTCCTTTGGCTTGCTTTTATAGTCAATTCTATGATTGTTCTATGATTCAAAACTCCAAGTTACTCACTTTTCATAGTTTTCCATGATTTCCATTGGAATTCATCCATGGATGGATGGTATTAGGGTTTCTCCTAACCTAACTTCATTATAATCTATTCTAAGCTTTCAATTCAGATAGGGATTGAGGTTCATACCTTCTGTAGCCTGAGTTTCAAAGATATATCTGAACTTCTTCTTCTTCCTTAGCCTTTTCTTCAAGTTTTCCTTCTCTTATTCTCTTCCTTCTCTTCTCTTTCTCTCACTTTCAATTAGGGTTCTAAAAGGAGTGAAAGAGGCTTAGGGACGTCCTATTTATAGAGGAAAACCTCCCAAAATAAGTCCCATTGAGTTTAGGAAAGGTCCCAATCGAAATTAGGAAAGTTTCCTAATTTTCGGTTTGTGCTGTTTTTGCTGTTTTTGCTGTTTTCCTAGGGTCGATGCTAGGGGGTCGATGGGGGTGTCGAAAAATCCGAGACCCCTGTGACCCCCGACCAAAAATCATGGGTTGGGCTTCTTTTGAGGTGGGGGTCGACCCTGCCTGTTTAGGCATGCGACCCTACCCTCATTTTGACTATTTTTGAATAAAATTTCATATTGGGTCTTGGTTTTCTTCACACACTTGGTCCACTTGGCTCGACCATGATATGTAGACTGGTCACAACATGAAATGTAAGGTTAGGCCGGGTTCATGGCGTGCGGGTCTTACAACTCCACCACTCTTAAAAGAAATTTCATCCTTAAAATTTGAATGTATGGATCTTACAACTCCCCCTCCTTAAAATAAATTTTGTCCTTAAAATTTGAATTTACTTCGGAGTCAATAGGTGGGAATTCTATTTTCTCATTGCATCTTCTTCCTCCCATGTAATCTTCTCCACGTCTTGTCTTCGTCAGGTTACCTTCATATGATAATTACCCCAGTTTTTGAAATATTTGTACCTTCCAACTAGTGAACTAGGCTGGTACCACTTCAATAGTTAAATCTTCTATCTAATCCAGTGGATCAGTGGTCAATACCTTTGATATTGATCTCCAATGTACTTTTTCAATAGAGACACGCAAAATACGTCATGCACACTAGACATGGACAGTGGTAACGCTAGTTGATATACAACTTTTCTACGTCTCTCCAAATTTTATGAGGTCCAATACATATATCGGATACAACTTTCCCTTCTCGTTGAATTGTTTTTAATCCATGCATAAGTGATATCTTCAAGAACACTTTGTCACTTATGGCAAACTCAAGGTCTTGGTGTCTCTTCTGAGAAACTTGGGCTATCTTGGCCCTTTTCTTTGATCTTGTCTGGTACTCGACAGGTTTCTTCAACAGACTCAGGTCTTATCATTCCTTATTCACCAACTTTATTCCAAAACAAAAGAATTTGAGATTTCTACCGTACCATGCTTTATAGGTGACATCTACATAGTAGCTTGGTAGCAAATTCAATCCACATATAGCTTAGTTAGCCGCTCCAAAGCATACCGAGGTTGTATAGCAATGGAATGAACTATCTTCATAAGGCGATCAACAATCACCCAAACCAAGTCAATCGATCTGGGAGTCAGTGGCAAATCATTGACATAGTTCATTGTTCTACAGTTCCACTTCCAGACTGGCTCAGATAGTGGTTATGGTAAGCCATGTTGGTCTTTGTCTTTCAGCCTTTACTTGCTGATAATTCAGACACTGAAACATGCATCTAGCCACAACTACTTCCATTCCTTTCTACCAAAATAATCTCTTCATGTTTTGGTATATATTATACTTCTAGAATGTATTCAATACGAAATAGAATGGGCTTTTAGCATTATCTTATATCTTATGATCATCATTCTTCACTTCAGGTATACATAATCATCTTCTGTATCATAGGACTTTTTTTGCATCCGGAGTAAATCAGGGTTTGGTTTTCCTTCCTCTAAATCTGCTTACACCATTCTTATATACAGATCTAACAACATTACTACCTTTACTTCGCCCATCAATTTAGAGATGATCTTTAATGTTGTGAACGCAAGCGAGGAACTATTGCTCCATAAGTTCATCCATAATTTCTCGCTCAATTGGATCATCACGAGTTTCTATTATATGTTACTCTTCTTTCAAATCTGAATCTGTTGCTGCGAGACATAAGACAACATTTATACTGGGTCCCTCCTTGGAATTTATAATTCCCATTTTCTTTAAGGCCTTAGCTACTACATTAGCCTTGCTCGGGTGACACTTAATATGACAGTCTAAATCCTTGGGCAATTCCAGCCTTTTTCTTATCTTTATGTTCAACTCTTTCTAATGAAGAGAGAAATAAAACTCTTGTAATCCGATTTAATTTGAAATTCTTTTCTATATAGGTAATGTCTCCAAGTCTTCATTGCATAACTCATCACCGGTACTTTAAGTCATGAGTAGGGTAACTCTTCTCATGCTCCTTCAGTTTTCTTAAAGCATATACAATCGCTTATTTACCTTGCATCAACCCGCATCCTAGATCCAATCCGAAAGCTTCGATGTATAGGGTAAAAGGTTTCCCTAGTCTTTGAATGATCAAGATGGGAGTTGATATCAACCTTACTCTAGAATCTGAAAACATTCTTCACACTTGTCAGTCCAATTAAACTCCTCTCCTTTCCTGGTTAGGTTGGTAAGAGGTTTTACAATCTTAGAGTGGTCCTCTTCATGAATCGTCTATAAAAACCAGCTAAACCCAAGGAACTTCTGATCTTTACAGTATTCTTTAGGTGTTTCTCACCATATGATTACTTCTATCTTAATAGGGTCCACTTTTATCCCTTTTTATGATGCCACGTGATCTAAGAAGATCACTTTGCTTAATTAGGTCTCAATTTCTTGGACTTGGCATAAAGTTTTTCCCTTTTCAGTTGTTGTGAAGCTGTTATAAGATTTGTTGTATGAGTTGCTTCATTATTGGGATATACCAAAATATCATCTATGAAAACTATGACCAACGTGTCCAACATGTCATGAAACATCCAGTTCATCAGCTCCATAAAAGATGTAAGGGCATTGGTTAATCCAATTTTCATAATCGAGAACTCATAATGTCCAATCCTGATTCTAACAGCTATCTTCGAGATATCACTGTCCAAATTCTTCCGCTGATGATATCTTGACTGAAGATTAATCTTAAAAAATACCTTTGTTCTTTGCACTGTTTAAACAAGTCATCAATCCGAGGTGATAGATATCGATTCTTGATCGTGAGCTTGTTCGATTTTCGGTAGTCTATATGTAGACAACACTATCATCCTTCTTCTTTATGAATTGCATTAACACTCCCCGTGATTCAATACTTAGCATATTAGGACCTTAGTCTAATAACTCTTGTAGTTGAGTCTCAGTTCCTTCAACTACATAGGAACTACTCTATAGGTGCCTTTGACACAAGTATCGTCCTTGGTAACAAGTCAATGACGAACTTGGTCGTATGATCAAATGATAACCCAGATAAGTCTCCTGAAAACACATCAGAAAATTTATGCATCACATCAATTTTTTCCATCTGTGGTGCTTCTTTGGTAGCGTATACCACAGATACCATATATCCAACTTCTTTCTCTTCAAAGCATCCTTGGCCTTTAGCATAGAGAGGATCGGCTTTCTTTTCTTAGGCAACATACTTCTAATAATACTAAATTATATGCCATCTTTATTCTTGAATGATAATCTCTTCTATGCACACAATAACTTTGTAGAGTATTGAGACAACCAGTCTATTCCCAAGATGACGTCAAAGTTTACCATCTCAAGTCGACTCAGGTTGCATCCAAATTCTGTCCATCCATATGATTTGGACATTGTTCGTAACACTCATCCCATACAACATCTAGTCCAAAAAGGGCTAGAACTAGAAAATCTGGTGTAATGATCTTAAGAGCTTGTCTAGTTCATTCATCTCTTATTATTTTCTAATGACTATCGCTAATATTCTCATATCTTGAAAGAAACTCATTATCTTATCCTTGCTGTTCTACCTGATCGCTCTTTCATATACCTCAAAAAATATCTTGTGATTGTTACTTCATATCCCAAGTCTATCTATAAGCATTAGGGTATATGCATATAAATTCATTAATCCAACTAAACTCTTTTGGTCTTTACTTAATCATCTCACTTGACATTTGGCATAACCCAGTATTACTTATACTAATCTGAATACTATCAATGCCATGATTTTTTACTTTATCCTTGTATTCACTCTTAGATATGCTTTTAGAAACCTTCTTCCTTGTCAAAATTCATACCGATATAGCCATCTTTATCTTTACTTGAGTGCTATCTACTCTTTCCTAGTTACTCTTGATAGTTTTCACTTTTGCTCATGCACTCTTTTATGACCATATCCATCTATTCAGCAATCTCGAAATAGATCCTCTATTTCTTCATATGAGGTTCCTTGGCTATAGAATCTAATCTAAATTTAATCATCTTACTTTCCATAATTCCTTATTCACTAAACATCTTATTAATGGATGTCGAGAAATGTAAGAATCAAAATGTTTATCCAAAAGTAATTCATTTCCTTCATTCAATTTAGCATAATGACAAACACTTGCTTTATCTAATGAACTTAAGTTTAAAGGATCAGGAGTAAATCTATGGTAATCCAACCAGCATCAAAAGATCATCAAGTTGCACGGTGGTCCAAATATATGAAAATAGAGGTCTTACAACTCTTAACCTCATGGTTACAGGTTCTATTGAGTATATATAATGCAATTGGTCAAGGCACTATAGGAATAAATCTGGAGAAAGTTTTTATACATCGATAAACCAGGTAAAATAAAAAAGATGTACGCTCAACATGATTAAACATTTAACTGTTCATTCAGTTCATATCTCTGTTCATGTTGTCGATCATGAGAGTGACTCAAATTGGTATAATTAGGGCTAATACTAAAGAAGCAATATCTATAACTCCAATTGACAGGTTAAATCAAGAAGGTATCCTGTCAAGGTACGAGAATTTAAAATCAGGTATGTGCATCCTCTATGATCATAAGAGTAAATCAATAATGCACCGCATCCTATATAAACCTATCTATTTATAAGGCCACAATAGATTTGATCATTTGCTGAAAACGTTTGAGGCTTCATCTTCAGGAAATATCCTCAATCCTTGGTCGGATCATTTTGTCATGATGCAGCTATCCCATACATCGGTGGCTGATAAGTGTAACCACTTTGATACACTATTTGTTATGTACCAAACTTCTGCACTGGAGTGTGCATTACAGGGTCTTGATGTATAGTAGGCACTGTGTTATAGGTAACAGGTACTGGGGGTACAGTGTTGCTACCAATCAGCACTGTACATGGCCTGACTCGGAGGTATTGATGTAATATTGGCAACTTGGGTAGTCCAGGTGATTGGATGGAGTGGTCTGGTTGTTCACCTCCTTTGATTTGCCCCAATCTGATTATCATTATTTAGCATCTACTCAAATGAGTTTTCACTATCCGTTCTTGACCCAGATAGTAGTAGGGTCAAGTTGCAACCTCTTTTTAATGTTCAGCGGGTAATGGATCAGCGTGTGATGGATCTCACTCTGAGTCTCCATGTCACCTAGGAGTATAGCTTTATCTTCTTGTAGTTACTCTTATTCTTAATGTATGACCATTATTCTCTTGTCTCTGTTGGATTTAGCCCGAGATCATTCCCTTTATCTCTACAGGGATTTTGGCATTACTAGCCATTTTTCTTCTTCCTCTGTCATACATCGAGTTTCACATCTTGTGAGTACGAACTCGGTATTCCAATGTTTCGGCTACTGTACTATATCCTTTGTATACTTAGATAATTGCCCGACCTAGAGATCATACCCTATATTATTCGTTTATCAGGATAAGTTTTGAATTTTCTCTTTCTGTTTGTGTATATATATGGTTCCACCTTCAATATGTACATTATTGTCTTGTTTATGTTCTGTCTCAACCAACACAGGTGCTTATGGTGTGTTTGTATTAAAGCTTTTAATTATCCTAACTCAGTTCATGGACTCCAGTGGAAGTATTCAGGTTTCATGGAAATGCCTGAGAGCTCTGATACCAAGTTGTCACACCCCAATTCTGCACCAACCAGAATGGTGTGATGAACCGTTAATAAACCAATGGTTCAACCAGGATCTCGTATAGGCTATCCCAATTTTTGTTAAACCAAAACACATTCCACATTAATCAGAGATAATAAAGTAAATAGCGGAAGGCTTACAGATAATGAACTGAGGTCTAGTCATTATAAATAATTAATATTCCATTTATCTCCAAGTAACCAAAACATAATTTAATATAAATTACAATATCCAAATACGAAAATTAAACACTAAGCGTATCCATAGTGAAACGCTCACTTAACGAATCATAATAGTCCTCTACAACTTGCTCATCATAGCCGCCACATGTTCATATGTTGGCATGTTGACATAATCTTCAATCATAATACCTGCAACATCAGAAACTAAAAAGAATTGCGCACGCGAGGGTCAGCTCTCTAACTTGAGCTCAGTGAGAAAACAAAACAATGCAACAAAACATATGCATGCATTCAATTCATATCTTTGGTCTAGTTTTTAAGTTTGCAATGTGCTATAGAAAGGTTCGGTGGCTGCCTCACCTCTATACACGAGTGTGTGAAGCTGCCCAAAGGTTAACGTTTATTGTCGTCCCAAATGCACCCACTATGCAATAGAGATAGAGCTAAAGTGCTTAGGACCACACCGCATCACACTTCCCCTGATACTCTACCCATACCAACACATAAGCTCCTGCTGGCGAGGGCTTGCAAACTGGGCTTGCAACTAACCAATCCTAATGTCAAACAGCATACCCAAGGCCTCACCCCAGCATCCCTCATTACGTCCATAGAGATAGAGCTAAGGGCCCCTGGTAGAGTCGAAGACTACACGGTCCGAGACCACCTCCCCTGATACCCTACGACGTAATAGTTCTGCTAAGGTAATGGCGATACGACGATGTTAGTGGACAAGACTTGAGTAGAGATAGAGCTAGAGTCTAGTGACCAGGCTGAACCACAATGTCACGTCCCCCCTTGATGCTCAACTCACATCAAGTACACTAACCACACACATACATTCACATATCTATTCCTAGCATCATCATCATCATGTTATAAACAAAATAGAATTAAATATGCATGAACATTAATAGCAAGAATATTGGATGACATGTTGAATGCACATTACAAGCATACACACATAGAATCAGTCATGGCATTGGACTCAAGAAAATAAAAACAGTTTATTATTAGACAATTAGTTTAGGTCTTGTTCCCTCACCTTTGCTTGAGTGTAGATCCTCTTTCAAGCTTTAAGAATCACTTTTATATCAATAGAAAAACCTAACAAGTCGATAGATTTTAGTTAGAATTCATTTCGATAATTTTAGGCTTGCTCTTAAGCTAGGGTCATAGGACGGGTCGCAGGTTTATGCGACCCCCAGGGGTAGGGTCCATGCCAGGGTCGGACGTTCCACCGACCTTGGGTGCAACCACCGCATCCCTGGACTTTCCGAATGTTGGGGGTCGATCTTGTGGTCTGGTAGGGTCGATTCCCAATCGACCCCACGTGCGACCCCCTCGTGGTTTGAGTCGACCTTTTCATCCTACAGTCCATCCTTTCATGTTTGGGTCCTTTGGCTTACTTTTATAGTCTATTCTATGATTGTTCTATGGCTCAAAACTCCAAGTTACTCACTTTTCATAGTTTTCCATGATTTCCATTGGAATTCATCTATGGATGAATGGTATTAGGGTTTCTCCTTACCTAACTTCATCATAATCTATTCTAAGCTTTCATTTCAGATAGAGATTGGGGTTCATACCTTCTGTAGCCTGAGTTTCAAAGAGATCACTGAACTTCTCTTTATTCCTTAGCCTTTTCTTCAAGTTTTCCTTCTCTTCTTCTCTTCCTTCTCTTCTCCTTCTCTCACTTTCAATTAGGGTTCTAAAAGGAGTGAAAGAGGCTTAGGAATGCCCTATTTATAAAGAAAATGTAAGACCCGTATCAATCTAACCCAGTCTTACCACCTTGAACCAGGTCTACCCATCATGGTCGAGCCAAATGGATCAAGTGCGTGAAGGAGATAACGATCCCAGGTATTAAACTGACCCAAAAACACAAAAATAAGGGGGAGGGTCGCATACCCAGCAAGGCAGGGTCGGACCCCCCATGATAAAAAGTCAGACCCTGAGTTTCTAACTGGGGGTCGGACAACTTAGAACCAGGGGTCGGCGGGATCTCCGACCCCCTCATCGACCCCCAGTCTGCCGACAGAAACCGTGAATTGGGAACTTTCCAAATTTCAATGGGATTCTTTCCTAATCTCATTGGAACATATTTTGGGAATTTCTACTCTATAAATAGGACGTCCCTAAGCCTCTTTCACTCCTTTTAAAACCCTAATTGGATTGAGAGAAAGAGAAGAGAAGGAGAAGAGAAAGAGAAGAGAAGGAAAGTGGAGAAGAAGATCAAAGAGAAGGCTTCAGAGAAACAAGCCTAATTCTCAGGTATGGATACTATCTCTAAGGAATTCTAAAGACCTTAGAATAGATAGTGAAGAGGGTATGATCTAGGAAAAACCCAAATCGTCCACCCATGGTTAGGTTTCAATGAAAAACCATGGGGGGAGATCATTGAAACCATGTAGGTGAATAACTATGGTTTTAAACCATAGAATGTAAGACCCGTGTCAATATAAGCCGGTCTTACCACCTTGAACCAGGTTTACCCATCATGGTCGAGTCAAATGGACCAAGGGCGTGAAGGAGATCGAGATCCCAGGTATCAAATCGACCCAAAAACACTTAAAATAGGGGAAGGGTCGCATACCCAGCTAAGAAGGGTCAGACCTCCCAAAATAGAAAGTCAGACCCTCGGTTTTGGAGGGAGGGTCGGACAGCTTAAGACCCTAGGGTCGATGGGATCATCGGCCCTCCCATCGACCCTCGGATTCTACCGAATATAGAAATTAGGAAATTTCTATATTTTTCGATTGGGATTCTTTCCAAATCTCAGAGGGACTTATTTAGGATGTTCCTACTCTATTTAAAGGATGTCCATAAGCCACTTTCACTCCTTTCACAACCCTAATTGAATTGAGAGAAAGAGAGGAGAAGGAAAAGAGGAAGAAAAGAGGCAAGGAAGATAACCTAGCAAAAAGGAGAAGAGTTGCAGAGAAAGATTAATCTTCTCAGGTATGGATACTAATTCCATGAGTTGCTACAGACCTTAGGATAGTTATTGGAGAGAGAGCGATCTCGGAGAAACCCAAACCATCCATCCATGGTTAGGTTTTCATGGAAAACCCTAGGAGAATGCATGAAAGCCATCTAGGAGGATGATTCATGGTTTCAGACCATGGAATGAATGTTTAATGGAATGTGGGAGCAAACCATAGGACCCCAAACACGAAGAATGGATTAAAAAGTAGAAATTCGATCAGAGTGCACCCAGGGTCGATGACCATCCGACCCTAGGTGTTTTTGACCATCGACCCTCAGCATTCGGGATGTCCAGAAAGAAGGGAGGGTCGATAGACCCATCGACCCTAGCATCGACCCTAGCATCGACCCTCAGTTGACAGAATGGTTTTTAATTCCGAATAAATTCTAATTAAATTCTATCGATTTTGTTAGGTCTTCTAGCAATATAATAACATTGTAAAGGTAAATTTAAAGCTTGGAAAAGTATCTTAAAGCAAGCTAAGGTGAAGAACCTTAACCCCAAACTAAATTGGTTAATAATAAACTATTTTCTATTTCTTGAGTCCTATGCTATGTTTGATTCTATACGAATATGTTTGTAATGTGCATACATCATGCCATCCAATATTTCTATTACTTGTTCATGCATATTTACTGTATTGTTTATAACATGGTGATGATGATGATGATAGGAATAGGCATGTGCTTGTATATGTGTGGTTGATGTGCTTGATGCGAGCGAGTATCAGGGGAGGTGTGATGAGAACGTCAATAAACGTTAATCTTTGGCGGGTCTCAGCACTTTATCTCTATCTCTAACTCAAGTCTTGTGCATTAGCATCGTCATATCGCCATTACTTTAGCAGAACTATTATGTCGTAGAGTATCAGGGGAGGTGGTCTCGGTCCTTGTAGTCTCTGACTCTACCGGGGGGGGCCTTAGCTCTATCTCTATGGGCATTCTGAGGGATGCTGGGGTAGGGCCTTGGATACACTGTTTGACATTAGGATTGGTTAGTTGCGAGCCCAGTTTGCAGCCCTTGCCAATAGGGGCTTACGTGTTGGTATGGCACTATATGGCAATAAACGTAACCTTTGTTATATAATGTTCATGATTGGGTGCATGTGAGTTGACGATAAAAGTGATCTTCGGGTAACGTCACACACTCGTGTATAGAGGCGGAGTCAATAAACGTGACCTTTGGCTACCTCAACCTTTCTATAGCATACTGCAAACTTTAAATCGGACCAAAGATATAAATTGACTTTTTGCATGCATATGTATTGTTGCATTGTTATGGCTACTCACTGAGCCGTGTTGTGTGCTCACCCATCGACGTCGAATATTTTTAGTTGATGATGTAGGTTATACTGTCGAAGACTACATGAATGCGTCTGCGTACGGGAACGTGGCAGCTATGGAAGTTGAAGCTGAAATGGATACACACGACTCCTCTTGCGAGTGCAACTCGTGTGTATTTGATTAGATATTTTATAGGTTTCTTTAATTGGATTTTATTCAGACATGTATTTGATATTTAATATTTATGTCTCAGTTGAATACAGAATAATTTGCCATTAAATTATTAATATCATTTAGTTTCTCAGTTCATTTTATTATAAAACTTCTGCTATTGTGTATTTACTCTGATTATGACATGGATGTATGGAGGTTCAGTTAACGCGGGGATAGCCTATTTGAGATCCTGGTTGAACCGTTGGTTTATTAGCGGTTCATCACACCATTCTGGTTAGACCAAAATTCGGGTGTGACAACTTAGTATCAGAGCATCTCAGGCCTTATCCGTTGAACTAGCATACATTCAACACAATTGTGTACTGAGATAGGATAAAACTAAAAACATTAATATTAACACATTGTAAGCACCAGTGATGTTTGAGACAAAATCTAAAAGAGAATAATACATCTATTAAAAAGAGAAACATGTTTACATAACAATGAGAGCGAAACAAAACATATATATATAACGAAAGCAGAGTACAGTCCACAACCCAGACAGTTACTCTGTAGTACAAGAAAAATAAAGTACAATCAAGAAGCTGGAGGTGAAGGAGGAGGCGGGGCCTCACGATCTCTGTCATAGTCCTCAGCATAGACCCTAGTCAACCAGGCCACCTGGGTCAGGGTCATCTGGAGACTAGCTGTGAGACCGGCTATCCTCTGATCGATCGCCGCTGCACCTCTAGGAGCTCCCCCATCCGTACGCCTAATGCGTGCTGAGCAGCCAACAGCTCATCCATCCTCAGATCAGATCTACTCTGAGCATCCCTGATCTCCTGCAGCATCTCCATCATGGCTAAAGGTGGAAGTGAAGGATCAGCCGAATGGGAAGGACCAGCCTCAGGTGCAGGAGCCGCTGCTGAAGATGTACCAACTCCAGCCGTATGTGTGGGTGATGGCAGTGGTATCGAGTCGACGTCCATATACATACGATCGTCATCGTCGACCGGATCCCCACGAGCTCTAGCAGCAGCAGCAGCAGCCTCAGCATCAGCCATCTCGACCCGAGTGTGAGGGCGCACCATCGCGTTCCTCTCCTCATCACTAACCTCAGCATCTCGCAGCCCCATCTTGCAGATAGCCTCCCAATCTAGAGGTGACGAGAAGGTCTTCTCCTGGATCTTCTCATCTACCGGATCCACCCCCGCACGGGTCAGAGCAGCACTTGTAATCATGCGTCCATAGGGTAGATTTCCCCTATGACCGGACAATGTAGCACTAATCATCGTCCCGCATGATGATGTAAGGTAGGCGACCCGGCTGTTGAGTGCATATACTGTAGATCAAGAACCGTGGTCACCGAGAGACCCTCTCATAGTGCCCACTCTGTGGGATCAGATTATGCTGGATAATCTTGCAGAAGACCCGTGGAGCTGGACGCAAGTAACAAGTCTCATCTGCCATCGATCAGGATGGAGCAACTGGTTGTCGATCTCTGCCCTCATCTCCATCTCAACAAAATGTGGCTCTCACGGCGCACAGTACATCATGGGGCCATCATAGGGAATGCCCAACAGATCGGCCAGCTGCCGATAATCAAAGGAAATGTGCACCCCCTTGACGTAACTGGTGATGCGCAACTCCTGACCGTGCTCAACATCATTGTAATTCCCCACCACCTGGAGATTACAATAAAACTGGCGCACCAAGTCTGGACATGTGCACGCATCGTATGTGATGACAGGGAGCCACCCCATATCACCAAACGCTCCCTCTACATTGAACAAGGCTAGCTCAGCCAAGTTCACCATGCGACCCCCTTCAACCTTCTTACGGGCATAGTCAGCATACTGTGCCTCGGCTTCATTCGAACGGAAGCGAAGCGGATCACACAACCTGGGTACTTTGGTACGGGCCATAGTATCTGCAAAATAAGAAAGAGAAAAGAAACAAGGAGTTAGTAGGATAAAAATCCAAAATTTATTTAATAATGACGTAAGTTGGCTAGAAAACCTCAAATTCTCACCATACAAGTGGGTATGAGAACTTACGTAGGTTAAAACATATCCTACAACCCACATGCAGTAGGAAATTTTAACTGACGATGTCCAATTTGAAGAAATTCAAGAAAAATCAAAATTTTCGACAAATTAGGGCAAAAAGAGAAAATTTTAAGTTTCTCGATAACCAACCGATGAAACTCAAAAATTTTTGAGGGCTTTCGTTCCTCGAGACACCAATAACAAAAGCCCCCAATAAAAATCGAATTTTTACTGTTGGAAAAATTTAATTTGAAAAATATGAGTTAAATGGGCAGAAACCTAGAAAAGAAAACCTAAAAACAGGTAAAAACGGGAAGACATACTTGTAGGGATGACGTAGACGTTGAAACCCGGAGTTAAACCGACCAAAAATAGTAGAGTGGCACTGTAGCAACTCAGAGAGTAGAGACGAGTCGAAACGGAGGAGGAATAGTGAGAAATGACCCAGAATCGGATCTTAAAAATCTGATTTTTGGTCCGAGGGTCAGACAATTCGACTGACACCATCGACCCTCGGATCGACCCTCCCATCGACCCTTAGCTCTCGGAGAATCTGACAGAAAATCGAGGGTCGGATTGAGGGTCGGATACCCATCGACCCTCGCATCGACCCTCAGCTCTCGGGAAGAACAGGTCATTCCCAGGGTCAGATACCAAGGGTCGGACATACCATCGACCCTCACCATCGACCCTACATAGAAAAGACAGTATTTTTCACAGAATGAATTGAGGATTTTGAATTTTATATCGGTTAGCGTGCCTACATGAAGTATAAATGATTTCTCACTGATTTTGATGATTTTCAGGCACCACCCATCTCAGAAGGAAATATGTCTAGACGTAGAGTGACCCGATAGACCCGAAACACAGTCCCACCACCACCACCCGTGGAGGAGACTAGTCAAGAGAATAACCATGTACCGGGAAATCCAGAACCGATAAACCCTACAAATTTGCCACCTCCACCACCAGAGCTAACAACAGTGGTGATGAATCTAGCACAGCAGCTGCAGCAGATGCAACACGCGCAGGCTCAGATGCAGGTTTCCATGGGAATAATGTTTCAAGCCACTCAGGCTGCACCCATGCACACCGGACAAGCCAGTGCAGCACCAGTGGGTAACCACCCAGCTCCTCAGACACCTCAGCAACCGGCTGCACAGATTCTAGTGTAGGCTCCAGAAGCAGCTCAAGGGAATCACCAGTATCCACCCTATATGTTCGGGGCAAACCCCCAGAATCAGCTGGACCACTCCCGACTAGTCAAGAGGTTTTTGAAGATGAAACCCAGAGAATTCAACGGCAAACCGTCTGATCCATTATGGCCAGCACACTGGATAGACGAGATGGAAAGAAATTTTCTGAGGATGACCATTACAGAGGAGGAGAAAGTATTGTGTGCCACCTTCATGCTCAAAGGCGACGCACATCATTGGTGGAAATCGACCAGGGCCTATCTATTGACTAAGCACGCCCTATTGAGTTGGGCTATATATAAAGAAGCCTTCTTTGAGAAATATTTTCCACGAAGCTTCAGAGATTCAATGGAGAAGGAGTTCCTGAGTCTTTATCAGGGACAGATGTCAGTGGATTCGTATCAACAGCGATATGAAGAACTATTTTTCTTCGCACCACGGAGTATGCAAGAGGAAGAAACCAAAACCCGTAGGTTTGTCACGGGACTGAGAGGAAGCATAAGAGAACATGTTATGGGCTTAGGGAAGAAAATTTATAATGAAGTTGTCCAGATCGCTCGAGTGATTGAATCGAGCCAGAAGGAAAGTTATTTTACTCAGAACAAGGGCATCAAAAGGCCAGTCGGAAACTCCTACAACGGAGGCAATAACAGGATGTATAAGCCCTTCCGTCCTCAGAATTTTAATGCTGCAACCAAGACTACCCCCGCAGCTCAACCTCAGCCAGAGCCAAATTCTGAAGCCCCGAAGTGTTTTAACTGCAACCAGCCGGGACATATGGCAAGGGAATGCCCTAAGCCCAAGAATTCCATCAGGGACGTGTATATGCTGTTACATCCGAGGATGCGGCCGCATCACCCGATGTGGTCACAGGTATGACTGAAACTCTTAAAGTTATAAATACATTGAATGAGCATGTAGACTAAGTAAAGATGAATCACAGGTATTGTACCTATAAATGGCGTACTCGCCAGAGTACTCTTCGATTCTGGAGCTACTCATTCATTTATATCTATGTCATTTGGAAAGAAGACAAAATTACCCATCAAAACATTAGACTACAAATTACTTGTACGATCACCGATGGGGTTAGAAGTGGAATTAGAAAAAGGTTATGGACCATGTCCAGTTCTCATTGGGGAACAGATTTTAGATGCAACATTGATACGACTTGAGATGGCAGACTTCGATGTTATCTTAGGAATGGATTGGTTAGCTCGGCATTCTGCAAATCTATTATGCGCCGAGAAGAAGCTAACATTCAAAGACAAAGAAGGGGCAGAATTCAGTTTCTCGGGAACCAAACTTCCCCGGAGACGCAAGCTCATACTTTCAGCAGTAAAGGCTAAGAAGTGCCTTGAGAAGGGAGCAGTCGGGTACCTAGTATCAGTGGTCGACCTAACCAAGGAAGCACCACGAATGGAAGACATTGACGTCGTGTGGGATTACCCTGACGTATTTCCAGAGGAACTACCTGGATTACCACCCGACCGTGCCACAGAGTTTGTAATAGACCTGATTCCTGGAGCCGCACCAATATCAAAGGCACCTTATAGAATGGCTCCTACTGAACTGAAGGAATTAAAAGTGCAATTACAAGAACTACTGGACAAGGGTTATATTCGACCCAGTATATCTCCATGGGGGCACCGGTGTTGTTCGTAAAGAAGAAGGATGGTAGCGTTCGATTATGTATCGACTATCGGGAGTTGAACAAACTGACAATCAAGAATCGATACCCACTACCTCGGATCGATGACTTGTTCGATCAGTTACAAGGAGCAAGAGTATTTTCTAAAATCGATCTTCGATCAGGCTACCACCAGCTGAAGATTAAGGAAGGGGACATTCCCGAAGACAGCATTCAGGACCAGATATGGACATTATGAATTTTTGGTGATGTCTTTCGGATTAACTAATGGCCCGACAACGTTCATGGAACTTATGAACCGAGTTTTCCACGATATGCTGGATACGTCGGTTATAGTATTTATTGATGACATATTGGTATACTCCAAGGACAAGGAAACCCATATCAAGAACCTAAACGCAGCCCTACAGTGGTTAAGGAAAGAGAAGCTATATGCCAAATTTTCAAAGTATGAGTTTTGGCTAAGTGAAGTCGCATTCCTAGCCCATGTAGTATCCGCCGAAGGAATCAAAGTGGATCCCAACAAAATCGAGGCAATTGTGAAGTGGGAAGCACCAAAGAGCGTTTCAGAAATTAAAAGTTTTCTGGGTCTAGCTGGTTATTATCGGAGATTCATAGAAGACTATTCTCGGATTGCCGTACCTCTCACCAGTTTGACCAAGAAAGGTGAAAAGTTTGTGTGGACGGATAAATGTGAGAAGAGCTTCCAGACATTGAAGGCCAGATTGATATCCACCCCGATTTTGACCATTCTTGTTCCAGGACAGACATTTACTTTATACACTGACGCATCGGGATTGGGATTAGGATGTGTGCTTATGCAAGGAGAGCAAGTGATTGCTTATGCTTCAAGATAGTTAAAGGTACATGAGAAAAATTATCCCACTCATGATTTTGAGTTAGCGGCAGTAGTACATGCTGTCAAGATATGGAGACATTACCTATACGGAGAGAAATTTCAGATTAAGTCGGACCATAAAAGTCTTACTTATTTATTTAATCAGAAGGAGTTGAATATGAGACAAAGAAGATGGCTGGAACTATTGAAAGACTATGATTGTGATATCCAGTATCATCCGAGAAAAGCGAACGTAGTAGCTGATGCATTAAGCAGAAAAGCAGTGATTAAATCTCAAGGAGAAGTTAGCACGACAGCAGCAATGTGTACCAACGGAATAGTATTCAATCACGGCAACGAGCAGTATGTGATAGATACAACGGATGAATCAGCTAACCAAGGATTTATTCATCGGTTTTCAAATATGTTCGCGGCATTGAAGATTATACCGGATATAGTGGATGAAGTGAAGACAGCTATCGAAGCAGATCCTTATCTAAGAACTGTACAGGAAGAAATTGAGAAGGGTAGGACTAACCCTGAGTTCACCTTGGACAACAAGAAAGTACTAAAATACAAAGGAAGAATATGTGTACCTGAAATAGAAAGTATGGACATTAGACATCGACTGATGAAAGAAGCCATACCACCATCTATTCGATACATCCTGGAAGTACAAAAATGTATCATGATCTGAAGAAATTATATTGGTGGAGGGGAATGAAAGCAGATGTAGCTAACTTCATGTCTCAATGCCTAAATTGTCAGCAAGTAAAGGCTAAACGACAAAGACCCGTAGGACTGTTGTAGCCATTACCGGAACCAGCATGGAAATGGGACTGCATCACTATGGACTTCGTCACGGGACTACCATTGACTCCTCGAGTAGTCGACGCAGTTTGGGTGATTGTGGACCGTCTGACTAAAACAGCTCGCTTCATACCTATACGACCTTAGTATACACTGGAAAGGTTAGCGAAGCTGTATGTGGATAATATTGTTCGGTTACACGGTGTACCAGAAAGTATTGTGTCCGATAGAGATCCCCGATTTACTTCTAAATTTTGGGAAGGACTGCAAAAGGCTATGGGAACAACGCTAAAGTTTAGTTGTACGACCCGTGTCAATCTAACCCGGTCTTACCACCTTGAACCAGGTTTACCCATCATGGTCGAGTCAAATGGACCAAGGGCATGAAGGAGATCGAGATCCCAGGTATGAAATCGACCCAAAAACACTTAATTCTAGGGGAGGGTCACACACCCAGCTAAGCAGGGTCGGACCTCCCAAACAAGAAAGATCGACCCTCAGTTTTTGAGGGAGGGTTGGACTGCTTAAGACCCTAGGGTCGACGGGATCATCGACCCTCCCATCGACCCTCGGTTTCTGACGAAACTGAAATTAGGAAATTTCCTAATTTTCGGTTGGGATTCTTTCCAAATCTCAATGGGATTATTATAGGACATTCCTAGTCTATTTAAAGGACGTCCCTAAGCCACTTTCACTCCTTTCACAACCCTAATTAAATTGAGAGAAAGAGAGGAGAAGGAAAAGAGGAAGAAGAGAGGCTAGGAAGAAGGCTTAGCAAAAAGGAGAAGAAATTACAGAGAAAAGTAATCTTCTCAGGTATGGATACTAATTCCATGAGTTTCTACAGACCTTAGGTTAGATATGATTGAGTGTAGGATTTCGGAGAAACCCAAACCATCCATCCATGGTTAGGTTTTCATGGAAAACCATGGGAGGATGCACGAAAGCTATCTAGATGAATCATACATGGTTCTAGACCATGGAATGAATGTTGAGTGAATGTAGGAAGCAAGCCATAGGACCCCAAACACGAAGAATGGATTAAAAAGTGGAAATTGGTCCAGAGTGCACCGAGGGTCGCACCGAGGGTCGATAAACCATCCGACCCTAGGTGTTTCTGACCATCGACCATCAGCATTTGGGAAGTCCAGAATGCTGGGAGGGTCGATAGACCCATCGACCCTAGCATCGACCCTAGCATCGACCCTCAGTTGACAGAATGGTTTTAAAATTCTGAATTAATTCTAATTAAATTCTATCGACTTTGTTAGGTTTGCTAGCAATATAACAACATTATAAAGGTGATTTTAAAGCTTGGAAAAGTATCTATTAGCAAGCTAAGGTGATGAACCTTAACCCCAAACTAAATTGGTTAATAATAAACTGTTTTTCTTTTCTTGAGTCCTATGCCATGTTTGATTCTATGCGAATATGATTGTAATGTGCATGCAGCATGCCATCCAATATTTTTATTACTTGTTCATGCATATTTACTTTATTGTTTATAACATGATGATGATGATGATGAAAGGAATAGGCATGTGCTTGTATGTGTGTGGTTGATGTGCTTGATGCGAGCGAGTATCAGGGGAGGTGTGATGAGAACGTCAATAAACGTTAACCTTTGACGGGTCTCAGCACTTTAGCTCTATCTCTAACTCAAGTCTTGTGCATTGACATCGTCGTATCGCCATTACCTTAGCGGAACTATTATGTCGTAGGGTATCAGGGGAGGTGGTCTCGGTCCTTGTAGTCTCTGACTCTACAGGGGGGCCTTAGCTCTATCTCTATGGGCATTCTGAGGGATGCTGGGGTGAGGCCTTGGATACACTGTTTGGCATTAGGATTGGTTAGCAGCGAGCCCAGTTTGCAAGCCCTCGCTAACAGGGGCTTACGTGTTGGTATAGCATTATATAGCAATAAACGTTAACCGTTGTTGTATAATGTTATGGTAGGGTGGATGGGGACGACGATAAACGTTAACCTTCGGGCGGGCTTCCACACCCTGTGTATAGAGGCGGTGTCAATAAACGTTAACCTTTGACCACCCAACCTTTCTATTGCACATTGCAAACTATAAACCAAGACCAAAGATATGAATTGACTTTTTGCATGCATATGTATTGTTGCATTGTTTTGGCTACTCACTGAGCCGTATTGTGTGCTCACCCCTCGATGTCGAATATTTTTAGTTGATGATGTAGGATATACTGTTGAAGAATATATGAACCTGTCAGCGTATGGAACTGTAGCAGCTATAGAAGTTGGAGCTGAAGACAATACACACGACTCCTCTTGCGAGTGCAACTCGTGTGTATTCGATTAGATATTTTTTTTGTAGGTTTCTTTATTGGATTTATAAGACATGTATTTGGTATTTAAATATTTATGTCTCGGTTAATCACAGAATAATTTGCTATTAATTATGGATATCATCTTAGTTCTCAGTTCATATTATTTATAAATTTTCCGCTATTATGTATTACTCTGATTATAATTGTGGATGCGTGTTAAGTTTGGATAACGCGGGGATAGCCTATAAGAGATCCTGGTTGAACCGTTGGTTATTTGGTGGTTCATCACACCATTCTGAAGTGTGTGGAATCGGGGTGTGACAACTTGGTATCAGAGCATCTCAGGCCTTGCCCGTCGAACTGACACGCATTCAAGACCATTGTGAACTGAGATAGGATAAAAGTAAAAGCTTTAATATAAACACACTGTAACCACCTGTGTTGGTTGAGACAGAAATTAAACAAGACGATAATGTACATATAAAAGGTTGAACCATATATATACACTCACACAGAAAGAGAAGACCAAGAATTATCCTAATAAACAAATAATTTAGGGTATTATCTATAAGTTGGGTAGTTATCCAAGTATACAAGGATATAGTACAGTAGCAAGAAGGGAGCTTCTGTAAAGCAGAAAGTTGGAATACCGAGTTGGTACTCACAAGATGTGAAACTCGATGTAAGACAGAGGAAGAAGGAAAATGGCTAGTAATGCCAAAACCCCTGTAGAGATAAAGGAAAAGATCTCGGGCTAAATCCAAACAGAGATAAGAGGATAATGGCCATGTAAGTAGATATGTTTATATAGGATGTGGTGCATTATTGATTTACTCTTATGATTATAGAGGATGCACATACCAGAGTTTAAACTCTCGTGTCTTGACAGGATACCTTCTTGATTTAACCTGTCAATTGGAGTTACAGATATTGTTTCTTTAGTATTAGTCCTGATTATACCAATCTGCACCATTCTCATGATCGACAACATGAACAGAGATACGAACTGAATGAACAGTTAAATGCTTAATCATGTTGAGCGTACATCTACTGATTTATACCTGATTTATTGATGTACGAAAATTTTCTCCAGATTTATACCTGATATACTGATGTATGAAATCTTCTCCAGATTTATTCTTATAGTGCCTTGATCAATGGCATTATATACTTGATAGAACCGATAACCATGAGGTTAAGAGCTGTAGAACCTCTATTTCCATGTATTTAGACCACCGTACAACCTAATGATCTTTTGATAGCCGGTTGGATTACCACAGATTTACTCCTGATCCTTAAAACCTAGATTCGCTAGATAAAGCAAGTGGTTGTCATTATGATAATTGAAAGAAGGAAATGAATTATTTTGGACAAACATTCTGAATTATACACTCCCTGATCATGGTTGATAAAGATGTGTAGTGATAATGGAATTATTGGAAGAAAGATGATTGGATTCAGACTAAATGCTATAGCCAATGAACCTCAGATGAAGTAATGGAGAATCTATTTTGAGATTGCTAAATGGATGGAATTTGGACGCAACCTAATTAGACTTGAGATGGCAGACTTTGACGTCATCTTGGAAATGGACTGGTTAGCTCGGCATTCTGCAAACCTGTTATGCGCCGAGAAGAAGTTAACGTTCAAAGACAAAGAAGGGGCAGAATTCAGTTTCTCGGGAACCAAACTTCCCAGGAGACGCAAGCTCATACTTTCCGCATTAAAGGCTAAGAAGTGCCTTGAGAAAGGAGCGGTTGGATATCTAGTATCAGTGGTCGACCTAACCAAGGACGTGCCACAAATTGAAGATATTGATGTCGTGCGGGACTTTCCTGATGTACTTCCGGAGGAACTACCCGGATTACCACCCGACCGAGCCACGGAGTTTGTAATAGACCTTATACCTGGAGCCGCACCAGTATCAAAAGCACCGTATAGAATGGCTCCTACTGAAGTGAAGGAATTAAAAGTGCAACTACAAGAACTGCTGGATAAGGGTTATATTAGACCCAGTATATCTCCATGGGGAGCACCGGTGTTGTTCGTAAAGAAAAAGGATGGTAGTGTTCGGTTATGTATCGACTATAGAGAGTTGAATAAGCTGACAATCAAGAATCGATATCCACTACCCAGGATCGATGACTTGTTCGATCAGTTACAAGGAGCGAAGGTATTTTCAAAGATCGATCTTCGATCAGGCTATCATCAATTGAAGATTAAAGAAGGTGACATTCCGAAGACAGCTTTCCGGACAAGATACGGACATTATGAATTCTTAGTGATGTCCTTCGGACTAACTAATGCATCGGAAACGTTCATGGAACTTATGAACTGAGTTTTCCACGATATGTTGGACACGTCGGTGATAGTATTTATTGATGACATATTGGTATATTCCAAGGACAAGGAAACCCATGTCAAGAACCTAAACGCAGCCCTACAGCGTTTAAGGAAAGAGAAGTTATACGCCAAATTTTCTAAGTGTGAGTTTTGGCTAAGCGAAGTTGCATTATTAGACCATGTAGTATCCGCGGAAGGAATTAAAGTGGACCCCAGTAAGATCGAAGCTATTGTGAAGTGGGAAGCACCAAAGAGCGTCTCAGAAATTAGAAGTTTTCTGGGTCTAGCTGGATATTATCGGAGATTCGTAGAAGACTATTCTCGGATTGCCGTACCTCTCACCAGTTTGACCAAAAAAGGAGAAAAGTTTGTATGGACGGATAAGTGTGAAAAGAGCTTTCAAACACTGAAGACCAGATTGATATCCGCTCCAATTTTAACCATTCCCATTCCAAGACAGACATTCACCTTATAAACTGATGCATCGGGATTGGGATTAGGATGTGTGCTTATGCAAGGAGAACAAGTAGTTGCGTATGCATCGAGACAGTTGAAGGTACATGAGAAGAACTACCCCACTCACGATTTGGAATTAGCGGCAGTAGTACATGCTGTCAAGATATGGAGACACTACCTATACAGAGAGAAGTTTCAGATTAAGTCGGACCATAAAAGTCTTACTTATCTATTTAATCAGGAGTTAAATATGAGACAAAGAAGATGGCTGGAATTATTGAAAGACTATGATTGTGATATCCAGTATCATCTGGGAAAAGCAAACGTGGTAGCGGATGCATTGAGAAGAAAAGCAATGATAAAATCTCAAGGAGAAACCAGCACGACTGCAGCAATGTATACCAATGGAATAGTGTTTAATCACGGCAACGAACAATATGTGATAGATACAATGGATGAATTAGCTAGCCAAGGGTTTATTCATCGATTTTTAAATATGTTCGCGCCATTGAAAATTATACCGGATATAGTGGACGAAGTGAAGACAGCTATCAAAGCAGATCCTTATCTGAGAACAATACAAGAAGATATTGAGAAAGGTAGGACTAACCCTGAGTTCACCTTGGATGACAAGAAGGTACTGAAATACAAAGGAAGAATATGTGTACCCGAAACAGAAAGTGTAGACATTAGACACTGACTCATGAAAGAAGCCCATACCATCATCTACTCGGTACATCCTGGAAGTACAAAAATGTACCATGATCTAAAGAAACTGTATTGGTGGAGGGGAATGAAGGCAGATGTAGCCAAGTTCGTGTCTCAATGCCTAAATTGTCAGAAGGTAAAGGCAGAACGACAAAGACCCGCAGGACTGTTACAACCATTACCGGAACCAGCTTGGAAATGGGACTGCATCACTATGGACTTCGTCACAGGACTACCATTGACTCCTCGAGTAGTTGACACAGTTTGGGTGATTGTAGACCGTCTGACTAAGACAGCTCGCTTCATACCGATACGACCCCAGTATACACTGGAAAGGTTAGCAAAGCTGTATGTGGATAATATTGTTCGGCTACACGGTGTTCCAGAAAGCATTGTGTCCGATAGAGACCCACGATTTACTTTTAGATTTTGGGAAGGACTGCAAAAGGCTGTGGGTACAACATTGAAGTTCAGTACTGCATTCCACCCACAGACTGACGGACAGTCGGAGCGTACCATTCAGATTTTAGAAGATATGCTACGAGCATGTGTGATTGATTTCAAGGGATCATGGGACGAGAAGTTACCATTGATCGAGTTCGCTTACAATAACAGCTATCAGGCTACTATACAGATGTCACCTTATGAAGCACTGTATGGTAGAAAGTGTCGAACTCCCTTGTTTTGGAATGAAGTTGGAGAACGTAGTATCGTTGGACCAGAATTTGTTGAAGAGACTTGTCGAGTGGTCGACATCATCAAGGAAAGAGTAAGAGTAGCTCAGAATTGTCAGAAGCAATACGCAGATACTCGACGAAGAGATCTAGAGTTCGCCGTAGGCGAAAAATTATTCTTGAAAGTATCGCCTATGCGAGGATTGAAGAGGCTCGGACAGAAAGGAAAACTAAGTCCAAGATATGTCGGACCATATGAGATTCTGGCTAAGCATGGAAAAGTAGCTTATCAATTAGCATTACCACCATCTATGTCAAGTGTGCATGACGTATTTCACATATCCTTATTGAAGAAGTATGTCAAAGACCCAACACATGTGTTGACAGTAGATTTGCCAGAACTGACTAATGATTTGACATTTGAAGTAATACCAACGGAAATCACTAGTCGAAAGGTTCAACGTCTACGCAACAGAGATATCTACTATGTTAAGGTCACATGGAAAAGTAGAGACATGGAAGAGATTACATGGGAGGAAGAAAATGCTATGAGGAAGCAATACCCTGACTTGTTTGACTCAGAAGGTACGTACAATTTCGAGGACAAAATTTTTATAAGTTGGGGGGAGTTGTAAGACCCGTGTCAATCTAACCCGGTCTTACCACCTTGAACCAGGTTTACCCATCATGGTCGAGTCAAATGGACCAAGGGCATGAAGCAGATCGAGATCCCAGGTATGAAATCGACCCAAAAACACTTAATTCTAGGGGAGGGTCGCACACCCAGCTAAGCAGGGTCGGACCTCCCAAACCAGAAAGATCGACCCTCAGTTTTTGAGGGAGGGTCGGACAGCTTAAGACCCTAGGGTCGACGGGATCATCGACCCTCCCATCGACCCTCGGTTTCTGACGAAACTGAAATTAGGAAATTTCCTAATTTTCGGTTGGGATTCTTTCCAAATATCAATGGGATTATTATAGGACATTCTTAGTCTATTTAAAGGACGTCCCTAAGCCACTTTCACTCCTTTCACAACCCTAATTGAATTGAGAGAAAGAGAGGAGAAGGAAAAGAGGAAGAAGAGAGGCTAGGAAGAAGGCTTAGCAAAAAGGAGAAGAAATTACAGAGAAAAGTAATCTTCTCAGGTATGGATACTAATTCCATGAGTTTCTACAGACCTTAGGTTAGATATGATTGAGTGTAGGATTTTGGAGAAACCCAAACCATCCATCCATGGTTAGGTTTTCATGGAAAACCATGGGAGGATGCACGAAAGCTATCTAGATGAATGATACATGGTTCTAAACCATGGAATGAATGTTGAGTGAATATAGGAAGCAAGCCATAGGACCCCAAACACGAAGAATGGATTAAAAAGTGGAAATTGGACCAGAGTGCACCGAGGGTCGATAGACCATCCGACCCTAGGTGTTTCTGACCATCGACCCTCAGCATTCAAAAAGTCCAGAATGCTGGGAGGGTCGATAGACCCATCGACCCTAGCATCGACCCTAGCATTGACCCTCAGTTGACAGAATGGTTTTTAAATTCTGAATTAATTCTAATTAAATTCTATCGACTTTGTTAGGTTTGCTAGCAATATAATAACATTATAAAGGTGATTTTAAAGCTTGGAAAAGTATCTATTAGCAAGCTAAGGTGAGGAACCTTAACCCCAAACTAAATTGGTTAATAATAAACTGTTTTTCTTTTCTTGAGTCCTATGCCATGTTTGATTCTATGCGAATATGATTGTAATGTGCATACAGCATGCCATCCAATATTTTTATTACTTGTTCATGCATATTTACTTTATTGTTTATAACATGATGATGATGATGATGATAGGAATAGGCATGTGCTTGTATGTGTGTGGTTGATGTGCTTGATGCGAGCGAGTATCAGGGGAGGTGTGATGAGAACGTCAATAAACGTTAACCTTTGGCCGGTCTCAGCACTTTAGCTCTATCTCTAACTCAAGTCTTGTGCATTGACATCGTCGTATCGCCATTACCTTAGCGGAACTATTATGTCGTAGGGTATCAGGGGAGGTGGTCTCGGTCCTTGTAGTCTCTGACTCTACCGGGGGGCCTTAGCTCTATCTCTATGGGCATTCTGAGGGATGCTGGGGTGAGGCCTTGGATACACTGTTTGGCATTAGGATTGGTTAGCAGCGAGCCCATTTTGCAAGCCCTCGCTAACAGGGGCTTACGTGTTGGTATAGCATTATATAGCAATAAACGTTAACCTTTGTTGTAAAATGTTATGGTAGGGTGGATGGGGACGACGGTAAACGTTAACCTTCGGGCGGGCTTCCACACCCTGTGTATAGAGGCGGTGTCAATAAACGTTAACCTTTGACCACCCAACCTTTCTATTGCACATTGCAAACTATAAACCAAGACCAAAGATATGAATTGACTTTTTGCATACATATGTATTGTTGCATTGTTTTGGCTACTCACTGAGCCGTGTTGTGTGCTCACCCCTCGATGTTGAATATTTTTAGTTGATGATGCAGGATATACTGTTGAAGATTATATGAACCTGTCAGCGTATGGAACTGTAGCAGCTATGGAAGTTGGAGCTGAAGACGATACACACGACTCCTCTTGCGAGTGCAACTCGTGTGTATTCAATTAGATATTTTTTTTGTAGGTTTCTTTATTGGATTTATAAGACATGTATTTGGTATTTAAATATTTATGTCTCGGTTAATCACAGAATAATTTGCTATTAATTATGGATATCATCTTAGTTCTCAGTTCATATTATTTATATATTTTCCGCTATTGTGTATTACTCTGATTATAATTGTGGATGCGTGTTTAGTTTGGATAACGCGGGGATAGCCTATAAGAGATCCTGGTTGAACCGTTGGTTATTTGGTGGTTCATCACACCATTCTGAAGTGTGCGGAATCGGGGTGTGACATTAGTACTGCATTTTACCCACAGACAGACGGACAGTCAGAGCGTACAATTCAGATTCTAGAAGATATGCTACGAGCATGTGTAATTGATTTCAAGGGATCATGGGATGAAAAGTTACCATTGATCAAGTTCGCTTACAATAACAGCTATCAGGCTACTATACAGATGTCACCTTATGAAGCACTATATGGCAGGAAGTGTCGAACTCCCTTGTTTTGGAATGAAGTTGGAGAACGTAGTATTGTTGGACCAAAATTTGTTGAAGAGACTTGTCGAGTGGTCGACATCATCAAGGAAAGAGTAAGAACAGCTCAGAACCGTCAGAAGCAATATGCAGATACTCGACGAAGAGATCTAGAGTTCGTCGTAGGTGATAAAGTATTTCTGAAGGTATCGCCTATGCGAGGATTGAAGAGGTCCGGACAGAAAGGAAAACCAAGTCCAAGATATGTCGGACCATATGAAATTCTAGCTAAGGGTGGAAAAGTGGCTTATCAGTTAGCACTACCACCATCTATGTCAAGTGTGCATGACGTATTTCACATTTCCCTATTGAAGAAGTATGTCAAAGACCCAACGCATGTCTTGACAGTGGATTTGCCAGAATTGACTGATGATTTGACGTTTGAAGTAACACCAATAGAAATCACCAGTCGAAAGGTTCAACGTCTATGCAACCGAGATATCTATTATGTTAAGGTCACATGGAAAAGTAGAGACATGGAAGAAATTACATGGGAAGAAGAAAATGCTATGAGAAAGCAATACCCTCACTTATTTGATTCAGGAGATACGTACAATTTCGAGGACGAAATTTTTATAAGTTGGGGGGAGTTGTAAGACCCGTGTCAATCTAACCCGGTCTTACCACCTTGAACCAGGTTTACCCATCATGGTCGAGTCAAATGGACCAAGGGCGTGAAGGAGATCGAGATCCCAGGTATCAAATCGACCCAAAAACACTTAAAATAGGGGAAGGGTCGCATACCCAGCTAAGCGGTCGGACCTCCCAAAACGAAAAGTCAGACCCTCAGTTTTGGAGGGAGCGTCGGACAGCTTAAGACCCTAGGGTCGACGGGATCATCGACCCTCCCATCGACCCTCGGATTCTGCCGAATATAGAAATTAGGAAATTTCTATATTTTTCGATTGGGATTCTTTCCAAATCTCAGAAGGACTTATTTAGGATGTTCCTACTCTATTTAAAGGACATCCCTAAGCCACTTTCACTCCTTTCACAACCCTAATTGAATTGAGAGAAAGAGAGGAGAAAGAAAAGAGGAAGAAGAGAGGCAAGGAAGAGAACCTAGCAAAAAGGAGAAGAGTTGCAGAGAAAGATTAATCTTCTCAGGTATGGATACTAATTCCATGAGTTTCTACAGACCTTAGGATAGTTATTGGAGAGAGAGCGATCTCGGAGAAACCCAAACCATCCATCCATGGTTAGGTTTTCATGGAAAACCCTAGGAGAATGCATGAAAGCCATCTAGGAGGATGATTCATGGTTTCAGACCATGGAAGGAATGTTTAATGGAATGTGGGAGCAAACCATAGGACCCCAAACACGAAGAATGGATTAAAAAGTAGAAATTGGACCAGAGTGCACCCAGGGTCGATGACCATCCGACCCTAGGTTTTTCTGACCATCGACCCTCAGCATTCGGGAAGTCCAGAAAGAAGGGAGGGTCGATAGACCCATCGACCTTAGCATCGACCCTAGCATCGACCCTTAGTTGACAGAATGGTTTTTAATTTCAAATAAATTCTAATTAAATTCTATCGATTTTGTTAGGTCTTCTAGCAATATAATAACATTGTAAAGGTGAATTTAAAGCTTGGAAAAGTATCTTATAGCAAGCTAAGGTGAGGAACCTTAACCCCAAACTAAATTGGTTAATAATAAACTATTTTCTATTTCTTGAGTCCTATGCTATGTTTGATTCTATGAGAATATGTTTGTAATGTGCATACAGCATGCCATCCAATATTTCTATTACTTGTTCATGCATATTTACTGAATTGTTTATAACATGATGATGATGATGATGATAGGAATAGGCATGTGCTTGTATGTGTGTGGTTGATGTGCTTGATGCGAGCGAGTATCAGGGGAGGTGTGATGAGAGCGTCAATAAACGTTAATCTTTGGCGGGTCTCAGCACTTTAGCTCTATCTATAACTCAAGTCTTGTGCGTTAGCATCGTCGTATCGTCATTACTTTAGCAGAACTATTATGTCGTAGAGTATCAGGGGAGGTGGTCTCGGTCCTTATAGTCTCTGACTCTACCGGGGGGCCTTAGCTCTATCTCTATCGGCATTCTGAGGGATGCTGGGGTAAGGCCTTGGATACACTGTTTGGCATTAGGATTGGTTAGTTGCGAGCCCAGTTTGCAACCCTCGCCAATAGGGGCTTACGTGTTGGTATGGCACTATATGGCAATAAACGTAACCTTTGTTATATAATGTTCATGATTGGGTGCATGTGAGTTGACGATAAACGTGATCTTCGGGTAACGTCACACACTCGTGTATAGAGGCGGAGTCAATAAACGCGACCTTTGGCTACCTCAACCTTTCTATAGCATACTGCAAACGTTAAACCGGACCAAAGATATAAATTGACTTTTTGCATGCATATGTATTGTTGCATTGTTTTGGCTACTCACTGAGCTGTGTTGTGTGCTCACCCCTCGACGTTGAATATTTTTAGTTGATGATGCGGGTTATACCGTCGAAGACTACGTGAATGCATCTGCATATGGGAACGTGGCAGCTATGGAAGTTGAAGCTGAAATGGATACACACGACTCCTCTTGCGAGTGCAACTCGTGTGTATTTGATTAGATATTTTATAGGTTTCATTAATTGGATTTTATTCAGACATGTATTTGATATTTAATATTTATGTCTCAGTTGAATACAGAATAATTTGCTATTAAATTATTAATATCATTTAGTTTCTCAATTCATTTTATTATAAGACTTCCGCTATTGTGTATTTACTCTGATTATGACATGGATGTATGGAGGTTCAGTTAACGCGGGGATAGCCTATTTGAGATCCTGGTTGAACCGTTGGTTTATTAGTTGTTCATCACACCATTTTGGTTAGACCAAAATTGGGGTGTGACATAGAACATGTATGGAATGGATTATAGAAGTATGCCATAGGACCCAAACACGAAAGAATGGACTGTAGGATGAAAATTTTGACTAAACCCATGGGGGGTCGCACGGGGGGTCGATGGACAATCGACCCTACCAGACCCTAACATCGACCCCCAGTATTTGGGAAGTCAAGAATGTGGGTGGTAGCACCCAGGGTCGATGGAAGGTCCGACCCTGGCATAGACCCCCAGTTAACTGTAGGCTTTTTAAAATCAGAATTAATTCTAATTAAATTTTATCGACTTGATTAGGTATTCTAGTGATATAATATTGATATTTAGTTGATTCTTAAAGCTTGAGAGAGGATCTACAATCAAGCAAAGGTGAGGGAACAACTCCTAAACTAATTGGTTAATAATAAACTGTTTTATTTCTTGAGTCCAATGCCATGATTGATTCTATGCGTGTATGCTTGTTATGTGCATTCAACATGTCATCCAATATTTCTATTATTACTGTTCATGCATATTTAAATTATTATTTATAACATGATGATGATGATGATGATAGGAATAGGTATGTGAATGTATGTGTGTGGTTGGTGTGCTTGATGCGAGCGAGTATCAGGGGGGTGTTATAGGCCGGGCCTCAGCACTCTAGCTCTATCTCTAACTCAAGTCTTATCCACTGACATCGTCGTATCACCATTAACTTAGCAGAGCTATTACGTTGTAGTGTATGAGGGGAGGTGGTCTCGGACCGTATAGTCTCTGACTCTGCCAGGGGGCCTTAGCCCTGTCTCTATGGACGTATTGAGGGATATTGGGTGAGGCCTTGGATACACTGATTGGCATTAGGATTGGTTAGTTGCGAGCCCAATTTGCAAGCCCTCGCCAGCAGGGGCTTACGTGTTGGTATGGGTAGAGTACCAGGGGTAGTGTCATAGGCCGAGTCTTAGCACTTTAGCTCTATCTCTATTCCGTGGTAGGGTGGATGGGGACAATAATAAACGTTAACCTTTGGGCGGGCTTCCACACCCTGTGCATAAAGGCAAGGTGGCCTCCGAACCTTTCTATAGCGCATTGCAAACTTATTTACCAGACCACAGATATGAATTGAATGCATGCATATGTTTGTTGCATTGTTTTGTTTGCTCACTGAGCCCTGATGTGTGATCACCCTTTCGACGTTGAATATTTTTTAGTTGATGATGCAGGTACTACGGTCGAAGTTTATATGAGTGCTCCGGTGTACGGGCGTGTTGCTGCAATGGAAGCTGAAGACTTAGTGGATACGCATGACTCCTCATGCGAGTGCAACTCTTGCGTATTCGATTAGATTTTGTTTGAATTTATTAAAGGAATGTAATTGATATTTTATTTATTTATGTCTTAGTTGATACAATAATAACTTGATATTTTATTTATGATTATCACAGTTAGATTTCTCAGTTCATTTATTATTAAGACTTTTGCTATTATGTATTTATTTTTATTATGGTTGTGGATGTGTATGATTTCATTTTTAACAGACACAACCTATTAGAGATCCTGGTTGAACCGTTGGTTTATTAGCGGTTCATCACACCATTCTGAATAGTATGGAATTAGGGTGTGACAACTTGGTATCAGAGCATCTCAGGCCCTGTCTGTGAAACCCATATACTTCCACAAAAGTTCGTAAACTGAGATAGGATAAAAATTTAAAAGATGTAATAATAACACACCATAAGCATCTGTGTTGTTTGAGACAAAACTGAAAGAGAATAATGCATCTATTAAATAAAAAACAAATTTATATAGAACCAAAGGAAGAACAAACATTTATATATATATATATGATTAAAGCAGAGTACAATCCACAACCTGGACAGTTACTCTGAAGTACAAAAGAAAGATAAAAGAAATACATCAAGAAGCTGAAGGTAATGGGGGAGGCGGTGCCTCACGGTCTCTATCATAGTCCTTAGCGTAGACTCTGGTCAACCAAGCTATCTGAGTCTGGGTCGTCTGAAGACTAGCTGTGAGATCAGCCACCCGCTGGTCAGTCACGCGCTGAGCATCCCTAAGCTCTCCCACTCGCTGATCCGATAAGCGCTGAGCCTCCAGAAGCTCTCCCATCCTCAAGTCAGACATGCGCTGAGCCTCTCGTATCTCGTGCAATATCCCCATCATGTCATCAGAAGGAGCATACGACAGACCAGCTGCATGTGAAGGACCAGCTGAAGAAGACAGACCAGCTCTTGTAGTATGAGTAGGTGATGGAGGAGATATGGCATCTACATTCATGTATAGCCAATTGTCATCATACCCATGAACCCCTGCTCCAGCGGCTATTGCTGCTGCCTCAGCGTCAGCCATCTCCACTCGAGTGCGAGGGTGCACTATCGCGTTCCTCTCCTCATCGCTGACCTGGGCATCCCACATGCCCATCTTGCAGATGGCCTCCCAATCCAGGGGCGATGAGAAGGATTCTCCTGAATCTTCTCACCCAATAAATCAACCCCCAGGCGGGTAAGCAATGTAGTGATCATGCGTCCATAAGGAAGGTTGCCAGTGTGACTGGACAACATGGCACTGATCATTGACCGCATGATGATATAGGGAAGGCAGACGGGCTGCCTAGTGTATATGCAGTACAGTAGATACTGGGTCAACTTGGAGACCCTCTCATAGTGTCCACTCTGCGGTATCAGGTTATGCTGAATGATCATGCAGTACAACCGTAGATCTGAACACAGATAGCTCGCTTTCATCTCCCAGCGATCCTCTCTGATGAGCTGACGGTCTATCTCAGTCCTCATCTATAATGAAAAGAACTGGGGCTCTCCTGGGGCACAGAATATGAAGGAGCCACCATAGGAGATACCCAGCAAGTTTGCTAGTTGTCGATAGTCGAAAGAAATATCAACCCCCTTGACATAGCTAGTGATCTGAAGCTCACCACCTCTTTCAACATCGTTGTAATCCCCTACCACTTGGAGATTACAATAGAACTGGTATACCAAGTCAAGACAGGTACAGGCGTCATAGGTGATGACAGGGAGCCATCCCATATCGCCAAAAGCCCCCTCCACATTGAACAAGGCCAAGCTAGCCAAGTCCACTTTTCGGCCTCCCTCTACTTTCTTACAAGCATTGCGGGCATACTGTGTCTCGGCTTCAGTGGAACGGAAGCGAAGACGGTCGCGAACACTAGGTACCTTGGTACGAGCCATAGTATCTACAAATAAGAAAGAAAAACAAATAATGGCTTAGTAGAGGTGAAAAACCTAAAATTTTGACATTATAACAACGTAAATTGGTAAAAAAAACCTTACTTTTTAGCCATACACGTGGGCATGAGGACTTACATAGATCCTAAACTATCCTGTAAGACTCATACAGTCGGAAATTTTAGCTAATGAGATTAAATTGGAAGAAATTTCAAGAAATTCAAAATCTCGACAAAATTGGGGCAAAAAGAGTAAATTTTGAGTTTCTCGATAACCAACCGATGAAACTCAAATATTTTTTAGGGCTTTCGTTGCTCGAGTCACCAATAACAAAATCCCCCAATAAAAATCAAATTTTTATGATTGTAAAAAGTTTAATTTGAAAAATACGAGATATACGAGCAAAAACCTAGGTAAGGAAACGTAAAAACATGGAAATGTAGAAGATATACTTGTAGCGGAGGTGTAGACGACGAAACAAGGAGTGCAAACCACCAACGGATCAGAGTTGTCACTGTAGCAACTCAGAGGGACGAGACGAGTCAAAGCGGAGAAGAAAGAATGGGAAATAAACTTTGAATCGGAACTTAAAAATCTGATTTTTAGTTCGGGGTTCAGAAAATTCAACTAAAACCATCGACCCACCCATCGACCCCCGCATCGACCCTCGGCTCTCGGGAATCTGACAGAGAACCAGGGGTCGCACCCTGGGTCGGACATCCTCCAACCACCCCATCGACCCCCGGCTCTCGGGAAGAATTGTTGATTTCTCAGGGTCGCATACTGAGGGTCGGACATCCATCGAACCCCACCATCGACCCCGCAGTGAAAATACAGCATTTTTGACAGAATGATTTGAAAATTTTGAAATTTGCATTTGTTAGTGGTTTTAAAATATGAGAATGAAGTATATAATGATTGTCTCACGTGTTTAATGATTTTCAAGCAATCCCATTACCAGATTAGTTAATGGCTGGACACAGAGTAACCAGACAGAGCCGTAACTCTATCCCACCACCACCACCTGAGGGGGGAAATAGCCAGACACACCCGGAAGCACAGGGGAATATGAACACGGCACCGTCCGTCATAAATGGGCAGACAAATCCTATAAATCTGCCAGCTCCACCTATAGACTTGGCCACAGTCATATTGAACTTGGCCCAACAGCTGCAGCAAATGCAATAGGCACAAGCTATTATGCAAGCTGCCTTAGGTATGACTTTTCCAGCTGCACAGACACCTCCAATGCCAGCAGGACAGGCAAGTACAGCTCCAGGGGGAAGTAACACAGTACCCCATGCACCTCAGACTCCCATCATGTAGGCTCAAGTACAAAATCCTGAGATAGCTCAAGGTGGATATCAACCCCAACCACCTATGTATGGGGCATACGTCCCGCAGCAACTAGACCACTCCAGACTGGTGGAGCTTTTTCTGAAACTGAAGCCCAAAGAATTTAATGGCAAGCTAGCAGATCCTTTATGGCCGGCACACTGAGTTGACGAGATGGAAAGAAACTTTATGATGATGACAGTGAATGAAGAAGAGAAAGTATTGTGTGCCACCTTTATGCTGAAAAGAGATGCACACCATTGGTGGAGATCCACCAGGACATATTTATTAATCAAGCACGCCCAACTGACTTGGGATATTTATAAGGAGGCGTTCTTTGAGAAGTACTTTCCTAGAAGTTTCAGAAATTCTATGGAAAGAGAGTTCCTGAGTTTATATCAGGGGCAGATGACCGTGGATGCATACCAACAGCGTTATGAAAATCTGTTCTTCTTTGCACCCGCCAGTATGCAAGAGGAAAACACAAAGACCCGAAGGTTCTTCATGGGACTTAGGGGAAGCATCCGCGAGCACGTATTGGGACGGGAAAAGAAAATCTATAATGAAGCTGCACAAATTGCTCGAGTAATAGAGTCGAGCCAGAAAGAGAGCTACATTGCTCAAAATAGGGGAATAAAAAGGCCTAATGGAAATTCTTACAATGGAGGGAACACCAAGATATTCAAACCCCTCCATACTCATGGCTTTAATGCTGCAGCCAAGACTACTCCTGCAGCCTCACAGCAACAAAAGCCAACCCCTAAGGGGATGAAATGTTACAACTGCAATCAAGTGGGACATATGGCAAGGGAATGTCCTAAGCCCAGGAAGCAGCTACATCAAGGACGAGTTTACGCGGTTACATCTGAGGATGCTCCTGCATCGCCTGATGTGGTCACAGGTATGACTTAAATTATTTTTTTTAAGTTGTATTACATTGTATGAGCATGTAGACTAAGTTAAAATAAATCACAGGTATCGTACCTATAAATGGCATACCCGTCAGAGTACTCTTTGACTCAGGAGCTACTCATTCTTTTATATCTATGTCATTTGGAAAGAAGTTGAATTTACCCGTTAAATCCTTAGACTACAAACTGCTTGTACGATCACTTATGGGATTAGAAGTGGAGTTAGAGAAAGGTTATGGACCATGTCCAGTTCTTATTAATGAAAAAACTTTGGATGCAACCTTGATCAAACTTGAGATGGTAGACTTTGACGTCATCTTGGGAATGGACTGGTTAGCTCGGCATTCTGCAAACCTATTGTGTGCCAAAAAGAAGCTGACATTTAAAGACAAGGAAGGAGCAGAGTTTAGTTTTTCGGGAACCAAACTTCCCCGTAAGCGAAAGCTCATACTCTCTGCGCTAAAGGCTAAGAAGTGCCTTGAGAAAGGAGCAGTCGGGTATTTAGTATCTGTGGTTGACCTTACCAAAGAAGCACCACGAATGGAGGATATTGATGTCATGTGTGACTATCCAGATGTATTTTCGGAAGAATTACCAGGATTACCACCCGATCGAGCTACATAGTTTGTTATAGATCTTATACCTGGAGCCGCACCAGTATCGAAAGCACCTTATCGAATGGCTCCTACTGAACTGAAGGAATTGAATGTACAACTACAAGAACTACTGGACAAGGCTTACATTTGCCCTAGCATATCACCATGGGGAGCGTCAGTATTATTCGTGAAGAAGAAGGACGGTAGTGTTCTCTTGTGTATAGACTACCGAGAACTGAATAAACTAACAATCAAGAATCGGTATCCATTGCCTCGGATCGATGACCCGTTTGATCAGTTGCAAGGTGCCAAGGTGTTCTCCAAGGTCGATCTTCGGTCAGGCTACCATCAGTTGAAGATTAAGGATGGTGATATCCCCAAGACAACATTCAGGACCAGATATGGACATTATGAATTTTTGGTCATGTCTTTCGGATTGATGAACGCACCAGCAACCTCTATGGAACTTATGAACCAGGTTTTCCACGATATGTTGGATACTTTGGTTATTGTATTCATTGATATATTGGTCTACTCCAAAGACGAGGAAACTCATATTAAGAATCTAAACACCGCTCTGCAGCCACTATGGAAGGAGAAGCTCTACGCCGAATTTTTAAAGTGTGAGTTTTGGCTAAAGGAAGTCTCATTTCTAGGCCATGTTGTATCCATTGAAGGAATTAAAGTGAATCCCAGCAAGATCGAGGCTATTGTAATGTGGGAAGCACCGAAGAGCATTGCAGAAATTAGAAGTTTCTTGGGTCTAGTTGGGTATTATCGACGATTTGTGGAAGACTATTCCCGAATTGCCGTACCTCTTACCAGTTTGACTAAGAAGGGTGAAAAGTTTGTTTGGACTGATAAATGCAAGAAGAGTTTCCAAACATTGAAAGCTAGATTGATATCCGCTCCGATCTTGACCATCTCGATTCCAGGACAACCATTTATCTTGTACATCGATGCGTCAGGACTGGGATTAGGATGTGTACTTATGCAAGGAGAACAAGTAATTGCTTATGCCTCAAGACAATTGAAGACACATGAGAAGAACTATCCGACTCATGATTTGGAATTAGCAGAAGTAGTACATGCTATCAAAATATGGAGACATTATCTTTATGGGAAAAAGTTTCAGATTAAATCAGACCATAAAAGTCTTACTTATCTATTTAATCAGAAGGAGCTGAATATGAGACAAAGAAGATGGCTAGAATTATTGAAAGACTATGATTGTGATATCCAGTATCATTCGGGAAAAGCTAATATAGTAGTCGATGCGCTGAGTAGAAAGGCAATGATAACATCTCAGGGAGAGGTTAGCACAACTGCCGCAATGTGTACTGCCAGGAAGGTATTCAGTCACGGTAATGAACAGTTTGTGATAGATGCACCAGATGGATCAGCCAACCAAGGGTTTATTCATCGGTTTCCAAATATGTTCGCCGCATTGAATATTATACCGGATATAATTGATGAAGTAAAGACAGCTATCAAATCAGACCCTTACCTAAGAACGGTACAAGAGGACAACAAAAAGGTATGACTAACCCTGAGTTCTCCTTGGACGAAGAGAAGGTATTGTAATACAATGGAAGAATATGTGTACCCGAAACAGAAAGCTTGGACATTAGACACCGATTGATGAAAGAAGCCCTTACCACCATCTATTCGATACATCCTGGAAGTATAAAAATGTATCATGATCTAAAGAAATTATATTGGTGGAGAGGAATGAAAGCAGATGTAGCTAAGTTCGTGTCTCAATGCCTAAATTGTCAGAAAGTAAAGGCTAAACGACAAAGACCGGCCGGACTATTACAATCGTTACCGGAACCAGCATGGAAATGGGACTGCATCACAATGGACTTCGTCACAGGATTTCCATTGACTCCTCGAGTAGTTGACATAGTTTGGGTGATTGTAGACCGCTTGATTAAAACAGCTCGCTTTATACCTATACGACCTCAGTATACACTGGAGAGGTTAGCTAAGCTGTATGTGGATAACATTGCACGATTACACGGTGTACCTGAAAGCATAGTGTCCGATAGAGATCCACGATTTACTTCAAAGTTTTGGGAAGGATTGCAAAAGGCTATGGGTACAACATTGAAGTTTAGTACTGCATTCCATCCACCGACAGATGGACAGTCAGAGCGTACAATTTAGATTCTAGAAGATATGCTTCGAGCATGTGTAATTGATTTTAAAGGATCATGGGATGAAAAGTTAGAAATTGATTGAGTTCGCTTATAACAATAGCTATCAGGCTACTATACAGATGTCACCCTATGAAGCACTGTATGACAGGAATTGTCGAACTTCTTTGTTTTGGAATGAAGTTGGGGAATGTAGTATTGTTGGACCGGAATTTGTTGAAGTTATCAAGGAAAGAGTGAGGACAGCTCAGAATCGTCATAAGCAATATGCAGATACTCGACGCCGAGACCTTGAATTCGTCGTGGGTGATAAAGTATTCTTAAAAGTATCGCCTATGCGAGGATTGAAATGGTTCAGACAGAAAGGAAAATTAAGTCCAAGATATGTCGGGCCATATGAGATTCTAGCTAAGCATGGAAAAGTGGCTTATCAGTTAGCACTACCACCATCTATGTCAAGTGTGCATGACGTATTTCATATTTCCTTATTGAAGAAGTATGTCAAGGATCCAACGCACGTTTTGACAGTAGACCTACCTGATTTGACTGAAGATTTGACATTTGAAGTAGCACCGACTGAAATCACTAGTCGAAAGGTTCAACGACTACACAACCGTGATATCTATATGTTAAGGTCACCTGGAGAAGTAGAGATATGGAAGAAATCACATGGGAAGAAGAGAATGCTATGCGAAAGTAATATCCTCATCTATCCGACTCGGAAGGTATGTACAATTTTGAGGATGAAATTTTTATAAGTAGGGGATTGTAAGACCCGTATCAAATTAATCCGGTCTTACCACCTTGAACCTGGTCAACCAATCATGGTCGAGCCAAATGGATCAAGTGCGTGAAGGAGATAACGATCCCAGGTATTAAACTGACCCAAAACACAAAAATAAGGGGGAGGGTCGCATACCCAGCAAGGCAGGGTCGGACCCCCCCAAGATAAAAAGTCAGACCCTAAGTTTCTAGCCGGGGGTCAGACAACTTAGAACCAGGGATCGAAGGGATCTCCGACCCCCTCATCGACCCCCAGTCTGCCGACAGAAACCGTGAATTGGGAACTTTCCACATTTCAATGGGATTCTTTCCTAATCTCATTGGGACTTATTTTGGGAGTTTCTACTCTATAAATAGAACGTCCCTAATCCTCTTTCACTCCTTTTAAAACCCTAATTGGATTGAGAGAAAGAGAAGAGAAGGAGAAGAGAAAGAGAAGAGAAGGAAAGTGGAGAAGAAGATCAAAGAGAAGGCTTCAGAGAAACAAGTCTAATTCTCAGGTATGGATACTATCTCTATGGAATTCAAAAGACCTTAGAATAGATAATGAAGAGGGTATGATCTAGGAGAAACCCAAATCATCCACCCATGGTTTGGTTTTAATGAAAAACCATGGGGGGAGATCATTGAAACCATGTAGGTGAATAACTATGGTTCTAAACCATAGAACATGTATGGAATGGATTATAGAAGTATGCCATAGGACCCAAACACGAAAGAATGGACTGTAGGATGAAAATTTTGACTAAACCCACGGGGGATCGCACGAGGGGTTGATGGACAATCGACCCTACCAGACCCTAACATCGACCCCCAGTGTTCGGAATGTCCAGAATGTGGATGGTAGCACCCAGGGTCGATGGAATGTCCGACCTTGTCATCGACCCCCAGTTAACAGTAGGCTTTTTAAAATCAAAATTAATTCTAATTAAATTTTATCGACTTGATTAGGTCTTCTAGTGATATAATATTGATATTTAGTTGATTCTTAAAGCTTGAGATAGGATCTACAATCAAGCAAAGGTGAGGGAACAAGCCCTAAACTAATTGGTTAATAATAAACTGTTTTATTTCTTGAGTCCAATGCCATGATTGAGTCTATGTGTGTATGCTTGTTATGTGCATTCAACATGTCATCCAATATTTCTATTATTACTGTTCATGCATATTTAAATTATTGTTTATAACATGATGATGATGATGATGATAGGAATAGGTATGTGAATGTATGTGTGTGGTTGTTGTGCTTGATGCGAGCGAGTATCAGGGGGTGTCATAGGCCGGGCCTCAGCACTCTAGCTCTATCTCTAACTCAAGTCTTGTCCACTGACATCATCGTATCACCATTACCTTAGCAGAGCTATTACGTTGTAGTGTATGAGGGGAGGTGGTCTCGGACCGTGTAGTCTCTGACTCCGCCGGGGGGCCTTAGCCCTATCTCTATGGATGTATTGAGGGATGCTGGGGTGAGGCCTTGGATACATTGATTGACATTAGGATTGGTTAGTTGCGAGCCCAATTTGCAAGCTCTCGCCAGCAGGGGCTTACGTGTTGGTATGGGTAGAGTATCAGGGGAAGTGTCATTGGCCGGGCCTCAGCACTTCAGCTCTATCTCAATTCCGTGGTAGGGTGGATGGGAACGACAATAAACGTTAACCTTTGGGCGGGCTTCCACACCCTGTGCATAGAGGTGAGGCAGCCACCGAACCTTTCTATAGCGCATTGCAAACTTATTTACCAGACCACAGATATGAATTGAATCCATGCATATATTTGTTGCATTGTTTTGTTTTCTCACTGAGCCATGATATGTGCTCACCCTTTCGACGTCGAATATTTTTTAGTTGATGATGCAGGTACTACGGTCGAAGATTATATGAGTGCTCCAGTGTACGGGCGTGTTGCTGCAATGGAAGCTGAATACTTAGTGGATACGCATGACTCCTCATGCGAGTGCAACTCATGCGTATTTGATTAGATTTTGTTTGAATTTATTAAAGGAATGTAATTAATATTTTATTTATTTATGTCTCAGTTAATACAACAATAACTTGATATTTTATTTATGATTATCACAGTTAGATTTCTCAGTTCATTTATTATTAAGACTTCGGCTATTGTGTATTTATTCTGATTATGGTTGTGGATGTGTATGATTTTATTTTTAACGGACACATCCTATTAGAGATCCTGGTTGAACCATTGGTTTATTAGCGGTTCATCACACCATTCTGAATAGTGCGGAATTGGGGTGTGACAGGAAAACCTCCAAAAATAATTCCCATTGAGTTTAGGAAAGGTCCCAATCGAAATTAGGAAAGTTTCCTAATTTTTGATTCGTGCTGTTTTTGCTGTTTTCCTAGGGTCGATGCTAGGGGGTCGATGGGGGGGTCGGACAATCCGAGACCCCTGCGACCCCCTACCAAAAATCATGGGTTGGGCTTCTTTTAAGGTGGGGGTCGACCCTGCCTATTTGGGCATGCGACCCTATCATTTTGACTATTTTTGAGTAAATTTTCATATTGGGTCTTGGTTTTCTTCACACACTTGGTCCACTTGGCTCGACCATGATATGTAGACTGGTCACGACATGAAATATAAGGTTAGAGCGGGTTCGTGGAGTGCGGGTCTTACAAAGAGGACTGATCTTCCTCTTGGACTACATCTGCCACCTATCTCTTTTTCTGGTACTTGCTGTTTTCACCTGTAAAATATGTGAATCAACTGAGTTGAGCCAAGGCTCTATGAATAGCTAATAACTTGGTAGGAATACATGCAATAAATATCAAAACAAACATGTAATAAAACAAAGAAACTATCTTTGTTCTATAAATCTATATATATATATATATATATATATATATATATATATATATATATATATATATATATATATATACAGATAATTACTTGCTAATATATTTTACATTCTCGTTTCTCGTCTTATTAACATAACGCGATCATGTTTTCATTCATGTATACTTCCATGTTTTTCTATAGTTCCATGATACTGATTTGCATGTTTATATGTTTATAGTTTACTTATGTTCTCATAATTCATTGACTTATTCTTTACTGTTGTCTTGCTTTTACTATTCTTACTTGACTTGACCACAAGCTGTTGACTTAGGCTCAATGGATGTATCCATACTTGCCCCACTATACACTTGGTCATTTCATAATATAACTGACTTGCATTCTATTTTTCTTGTAGGCTACTATTTCTTTCATGACTTGCCTATCTGTTAACATTTCTGGACTCAACGGATGCTTCCGTTTTTTGTTAACTATACATCATGCTTTGACTCATTGGATGCTTTTGTTTTTTGTCACTGGTTTGACTTAATGACTGCTTCAGTTTATTGTCACTTGTTTGACTTAATGGTTGCTTCCGTTTATTGTCACTTGTTTGGCTCACCGGATGCTTCCGTATCTTGCCGCATGTTTGACTCAACAGCTTCTTCCATTTATTGTCACTTATTTAGCTCACCAGATGCTTTCATATCTTGCCACTTATTTGACTCGCTAGATGTTTTCATTTTTTGTCACTTTACCATGATGTACCTATATTGCTAGACTGTTTTCTAGGACTTTTCTTTTCATGTAACATGTTTTAGTATCATGTTTCTCATAATACTCATGCATACCTAGACTGATTTCTAGGCTACACTTTCTGTTAACTCATACTTAGTACTTGTTATCCATTGTGTTTCAACATATATTTGAACCCATTAACTTTACTATTTTATAACTTTTCAAACATCATTGGCTATTATGGGTCACTAAGGCCATCTCAACCCTTCTTATGAGTTGCTTTCCAGGCTATTCTTACCATGTTGGAAAAGAAATAGAATTTCCCCATATAGTCTAGAATAACTTCATTCTTGTTCTTACGTTCAACTAGTGTAACCTTATTTCTTACATTTCCTGATTTGTATAAAGTTACTTCAAATTACAGTAGTGTAATATAAATGTTCAGACTATAACCATCATATATAGCACTATACATTCATTCGTATACCTTGTTGTCCATTAGTTTATCCAATAGCTCACATCATCATATCTTGCAATAATATTTCGTAGAGATCATCTTATCTCTTGTTACATGGTTAGGTGCAATGCAAATCATTGAAAAAGCTTACTACATTCATAGCAGTACATATACCACAGTCCAACTTCAATATATAACAAATTATTTTCTGCATTTATCACATTACACCATATAACTAATCTGTCACTTACCAACATAGTAAGCACTTCATTCTTACACAAATGAATACATAAGCATCAACTCCGAGAGCATTCACCACCATAGGATGCATATATATATAGCCCACTACAAGAAGTCAACTCACCCTTTTCAGTCACAAGTTTACTTCAGTCTCTTAAACTATAAATACAGTTGGAAGTAATAGTAAAACCGCCTTCACTTCCTACAAACAATAACATCAATTTTCTTCCTTAAAACATGAATGAGTAAACCCCAAAAATGCTATTAAAATCATAAGGGAGTGATGTTTTCTTACCTGAACTTTTCCACCAAAAATGACCTTCCTTAGGCCTAAGCTTAAAATTCTTCTCTATGCTGTACTCACTTGAACCCTAAACATATGAGGTTTGAATCAGTTTAAAATTTTTTTCCTAACCCCCTACAACACATCATAATGAAGCCCTCTAACCAAAAGTTTAGATTTCCTATCCATTTAGGTCCTTTAGGTAGAAAGCCCAATCACTAAAACACCTAAACCTGCTGTAACAATAGTTTTTGTAAAATTAACCTTTACTTAATAATAAATTCATTTGAGTGCCAAGAACTCCATAAAAATCCTTCAAATTTGAATCACATATACCTTGCACATTGTCAAAGATCTCTGAAAAGAAATCGCACCAAAAATAGATCTCAAGTGGCCAAAATAATCAGTCTATTAAAATAATGATACACAAATTTTTCCATACATTTATACTGAATTTAACATGAATTTTGGATAGGATGGAGTTTGATTTGGGTGACTATTCTAGCACAATACATGCTCATTTCAGAACCTTTTCAACGCATCAGGAACCATCAAATTTTGTTCTGTACGTAGGAAGTTATGGCCTTCGGACTGAGCAGGGGTCATGTTGCTAGTCCAGGACGGGTTAACCCAAAAACGAATTGGTTCATCAAGGGCTCTTCTTCAATCTTGGAACAACTCCATTTAAGAGTTTCTAAGGTCTACAAATATTAGCAATCCTTCCTTTTATACCAGACTTGATATTAGGTCTATTTGGTGTATTTCAAAATCCCCCAATTAACACCTTCTTATTCTACAAATCAGACTTACAAATCATACATTATGTATTTCAGATTTTTTGTAACTTTCTTTAAGCTTGAACCAACTCCATTAATGGAGTTTTTAGATTTTAAAAGTTTCTTCAAACATGATAGATTCTAACATGTACAACTCCAAACTTAAATCAGAATGTAAATGGAGTATGCTTACCTCAAAAATAGACTCCAAAACTCCTTCCAAGTGTTCGGATCAAAGCTCGAAACCTTTTTCCAGAAATTTCTGCAACTCTTTTAATCCTACATGAAAATTATAAGCACTCCTTCTAATAGCTCCCCCAATAACTTTAACAATGGTTTGTGATATGGGAGAATGTGTCTCCTCCAATCGAGTTTCAACATGTGTACATTAGGGCCCAAGCCCTCGAGGGAAGGCCCTCGTTTCCATAACCAACCTTATAAGAAAGAGACAAAAGTAGCTCCTGATGAATCAGAACCACCAATGAGAATAGTCAAGGCCTTGGAAGCTCACTGTCATGAAGGCGTCTCGCGACTATGAGGGCCTCAGAGCTTTACGATCACGGGAGCCTCAGAGCCTCACTAGTGTAGAAGCTTCGACACTATACCAACGTGGAGGCCTCGACACCTCTCCAAAAAATAGATCCTGCCGGACAAGGTCACGCGCAACATGCCAGCTGCATAGTAATGTATGAGTGGGACCCACTTCAATGAGTGCAGAGATCAAGATCTCCTAGATATGTGTCATGTAGCAATCAACGAAATCCTGAAATAGAGAACCCACCATTCTACGACTTAGCACAAGATCACTTGATCTCCAAATCAATAGGCGTAAACCATGCTCTAAGGGAGGACATTAAGCTACAACAGAAGACATGTCCAGCTCCCATATTCATGTCACTCCCAACCTATAAATGGAGGAAGCATATACAGGTATAGATACAGACAATCTCAAGCATCCAAACTCAAAGCAAGTGAGTTACCTGAATCTCCTAAATTCAAAGGGATAGTTTTCTGTATTTGTCCCATACTGCTTGTTCTTCAAACTAACTTAGGCATTGGAGTGGCCAAAGGGTGTCTCCACCCAACCCATCACCAAGGATCTTTTTTTCTTTGTGCAGGAAATCCAAGTGAGCTAAGGTCCAATCTAGTTTGAGGCGACCACATTTTGGCACCGTCTGTGGGAATTTGATAGCCACTTGCATATCTGACTTGGTGAATGTCAATAATTGAAACTAAATACCAAAAAAGAATGAACAACCAGCAATCAATCAACAACAATGCTGGAATGAACATCCCTCCAAGGGCCAACCCCCACGGGGAGTGCATCCTCCAGAAAGTGTCCCTCGGGCAAATGAAGCCCTCATCCCTGCAGTCGACAACCTCGCTCCCAAGGTGGAAAGTTTCCCACCAAAATCCCCTCAGTACATGATGAGGGAGCAGTTCGACAACATAGCACGCCAGCTTAAACTCCAGACAAAGCGACTGCTGGACCAGCCACCAGCAACGAATGCTCAACCTATCCCTGACGCAAGGCGTCGGGAGAGGAATCATGGCCTTCCTGAACACCACGGGTGGCAAGATCAACACAACAATCAGGAGGCACCTTAACATGCTGGGGCTGCATAGAGAAAGGCCCCAAGGGCACCTCCAAATTAGGCCCAAGGCTCGGTAAGCCATCGTTGTAAGAGATCCATAGGGGCCACACCAGGAAGGTCGCAAGGTGAGAGCCAAGCGTCTTCTTCCAGTAGTTGGGCTGTAAGTGTTCATCGTAGTGTGAGTAGAATTCCTGCTTTGGAATGATTAGGGTCACAGTAGCAACCTCCTAAGGATGTCCAAGCAAGACTGGATGCGGCCAAGTTACAGAGAGCTGCTGTAGAGGCTCAGCCTCACCAGGCAAAAGGCAATGTGGAATTGGAGCTCCGAGACTTGGGGGCTCGATTACAAAGAATGGAGGAAGGTTGGCCAAATCCTCCTTGACGTATATACTCCATAGAGAGTGCATTATCTGAGTACATCATGAGAACCCGCCTCCCTTGAAGTTTTACTATGCTGACAATCGAGGCCTACTATCGGACTACCCAGAGCATCACCTGGATTCGTACGTGGCACAAATGGCAGTCCACACGTATCTAGAAGAGATAGTTTTCTGGATGTTCCCAACGACCCTCAAAGGTGTCAGAAGACTCTAGTACAGCAGTCTACCTAGAAGGACAACCAACTCCTTTGAAGAACTTTCTTCTAGCTTCCTGAGCCATATCCAGAGCCAATGAAGCCAGAGAAAAACTTCGTACAATCTGAGGGACTGCATTCAAGAGGAAGGCGAAGCACTCAGGGCCAACCTTAATCGATTCAACCTAGAGACCCTACAAGTTAGAGGCCTCGAGGACTCGGTCCACAAAACCACGCTTGAAGGTGGTATCAGGGATTAGAACCTGATTTTCTCCTTAGCCAAGAAGCCTGCTATAACCATGGCAGAGTTACAAGCACGGTGTGAAAAATACGTCATGGCTAACTTGGCCACCAAAAAACACAAGGCAGGAGAGAAGCCTCTACTCCCTGCCTCGAAAAAGAGAAGAGGAGAAAAACCAATGGATTCAACTTTAAAAGGGGAACCCTCCAAAAATCAAAAGAAAGAGAAGATAGTTGGGGCATAAAGTTTAAATTTCCAACCCTATGAAGATTTCTACCCCCTCTAGAAAACCCCGGTGGAAATATTTACGGTGGAAAAATCCCAAACATCCTTTCGAAAACCAGGAAGAATGAATGCTGAGCCTTGGAATAGGAATCCGTGGCTATTCTATGCTTTTCATAATAAGCATGGGCACACCACAAATGAGTGCCAACACCTTCGAGATGCCATCAAGGAGCTAATCCTAAATGGCAAGCTCAAAAAATACGTAGACAGCAAAAGGCAAGCTCCACCTAGATCAACCTTGGACGTAACCGAACCCAGCGATTGCCAGACTGAGGCTGGGAAGAATAAAGGGAGAAAAGATGATAATGACTGCGAAGATGATGGCACAAGAAATACTCTCTCCCTGGTCAGGTCCACCATCGGGGTGACATATATGATCAAGGCCATCCCTGTAAAATCAGTAAGAATAGGAAAACACGACGAAAGATGGACAAAGTCCTCTTCCATGATTGAAGAAGGCCTCAACGAGAGCCTCTGGGTCTAGTGCTATGATGAGCAGATGCCTCCCTAGCATGCCTATGGGCTAGGAAGGCCCAAGGCCAAGGCAATGCTGAAATTTTAAGAGAAGTGGTACCAACTACACCTCCTATGGGTTGAGATCGGACTCCCCAACCATGTTACCACTATATACCTCACCCGACCAGTCCAAAAGGTATATGACCAGTCATACAGAGTAATATGTGATAACAGGAGTATCACACACGAATTCTACACTATTTAGAATGGTGTGATGAACCGCTAATAAACCAACGATTCAACCAGGATCTCGAATAGGCTGTGTTTGTTTGCCTAAACCATACACATCCACAACCATAATCAGAGTAAATAAACAATAGCGAAAGTCTTATATATTAAACAAATTGAGAATCTAACTGTGATAGAGTAACAAATTATCCAATTATCTCCACAAGGACTAAGACATAAATTAAAATAATTAAATCAATTACAATGTCTGTATAATTTAAATAAAATCTAATAAAAAATGTAAGAGTTTCACTCGCATGACGAATCATGCGACTCCATCATAATTTCAGCATCCATCGCCGCCGCATGTCCATACATTGGAGCATTTATATAATCTTCTACTGTGGTACCTGCATCATCAAATAAAGATATTCGACGTCAAAAGGGTGAGCACACATCACGGCTCAGTGAGCAAACAAAACAATGCAACAAACATATACATGCATTCAATTCATATCTTTGGTCTGGTTCATAAGTTTGCAATGTGCTATAGAAAGGATAGGTGGCCGCCGCACCACTATACACGAATGTGTGGAACCGCCCAACGGATCAAATACCATTGCTGCCCCCACATGCACCCACCATGGAATAGAGATAGAGCTAAAGTGCTTAGGACTGCACCGCATCATACTTCCCCTGATGCTCTACCCATACCAACACTTAAGCCCCTATTGGCGAGGGCATGCAAACTGGGCTTGCAACAATCCTAATGTTAAACAGTGTATCGAAGGCCTCACCCCAGCATCCCTCAATGCATCCATAAAGATAGAGCTAAGGCCCCTGGCAGAGTCAGAGACTATACGGTCTGAGACCACCTTCCCTGATGCCCTACGACGTAATAGTTCTGCTAAGGTAATGGCGGTACGATGATGCTAGTGAACAAGACTTGAGTAGAGATATAGCTAGAGTCTGGTGACCAGGATGAACCATAGTGTCACGTCCTCTCCCTGATGCTCGACTTGCATCAAGTACACTAACCATACACATACATTCACATGCCTATTCCTAGCATCATCATCATCATCATGTTATAATAAATGAAATTAAATATGCATGAACAGTAATAACAGGAATAGTGGATGACATGTGATATGGACATTACAATCATACAATCATAGAATCATACATGGTATTGGACTCAATAAATAAAATTAGTTTTTTATTAGCCAATTAGTTTAGGTCTTGTTCCCTTACCTTTGATTGAGCGTAGATCCTCGTTCAAGCTTTATGAATCACTTTTAAATTAGTAGAAAGACCTAACAAGTCGATAGATTTTAATTAGAAATAATTCCAATATATTTTAAAGTAACTGAAATCATAGGGTCATAGGTAGGGTAGCTCCTAGGGTAGCAGTTTTCTACGACCCTAGGGTGTAGGGTCGGACGTGGGGTCGGATACCATTCGACCCTACGTGCGACCACACCCTCCCTGGGACTTCTCGAGGGCATGTGATCGATCCTGTGGTCTTGTAGGTCCATTCTAAGATTGTTCTTTGGCTCATAACTATGATTTTTACATACTTTCCATTACCTATAATGATTACTTCCATGGATTCCTTTGAAACTCGTCCATGGATGGATGATTTGGGTTTCTCTTAATCCTAACGTCTTCATAATCTATTCTAGGCTCTTAATTTATGAAGGGAATTAGGTTCATACTTGAGGTTGGCTAAGATTCAGAGGTTTCTCCGAACTTCCTCCTCTTCCTTAGTCTTTTCTTTAATTTTCCTTCTCTTCTTCTTTTCCTTCTCTTTCTCTTTCTCTCACTTTCAATTAGGGTTCTAAAAGGAGTGAAAGAGGCTAAGGGACGTCCTATTTATAGAGGAAAACCCTCCAAAATAAGTCCCATCGAGTTTAGGAAAGAATCCCTTGGAATTAAGAAAGTTTCCTAATTTACGATTTCTGTCTGTCATCGTAGGGTCTGACGTAGGGTCGCAAGATCTATCGACCCTACACCTTCTTAGTCATGCGACCCTACGACTAAAAAGTCATGCGTTAGACTTCTGTTGAGGTGGGGTCGACCCTACTTGTTTAGGCATGTGACCCTACCCTCACATTTACTGTTTTTGGGTTAGACTCATACCTGGTCTTGAGATTTTCTTCACACACTTGGTCTACTTGGCTCGACCATGATAGGTAGACCTGGTACAAGGTGGTAAGACTGGTTAGTTTGATATGGGTCTTACAACTCCCCCCCTCTTATTAAAAATTTCATCTTCAAAATTTGTACATACCTTCTGAGTCGAAAAGGTGAGGATATTGCTTCCACATAGCGTTCTCTTCTTCCCATGTGAACTCTTCTATGTCTCGGCTCCTCCAAGTGACTTTAACATAGTATATGTCACGGTTGCGTAGACATTGAACCTTTCGACTTGTGATTTCAGTTGGTGCTACTTCGAATGTCAAATCATCAGTTAGATCTGGTGGATCCACGGTCAAAACGTACGTTGGATCTCTGACGTACTTCTTTAACAATGAGACATAAAATACATCATGCACACTTGACATAGATGGTGGTAGTGCTAACTGATAAGCCACCTTTCACGTTTGGCTAAAATCTCATATGGCCCAACATATCTCGGACTTAGTTTCCCTTTCTGTCCGAATCGTTTTAAACCCCGCATAGGTGATAACTTCAGGAATACCTTATCACCTACAACAAATTCAAGGTCTCTGCGTCGAGTATCTACATACTGTTTTTGACGATTCTGAGCTGTTCTAACTCTTTCCTTGATAATGTCGACTACTTGACAAGTCTCTTCAATAAATTCTGGTCCAACAATGCTACGTTCACCAACTTCATTCTAAAACAAAGGAGTTTGGCACTTCCTTCCATATAGTGCTTCATAGGGTGACATTTGTATAGTAGCCTGATAGCTGTTGCTATAGGCCAACTCGATCAATGGTAGTTTCTCATCCCATGATCCTTTAAAATCAATAACACAAGCTCGAAGCATGTCTTCTAAAATCTGAATGGTACGCTCCGACTGTTCATCTGTCTGAGGATGGAATGCAGTGCTGAACTTCAACGTTGTACCCATAGCCTTTTGTAATCCTTCCCAAAACTTTGAAGTAAAGTGTAGGTCTCTATCGGACACAATGCCTTCAGGTACACCATGTAATCTGACAATGTTATCCACATATAGCTTGGTTAACCTCTCCAGGGTATACTGTGGTTGTATAGCTATAAAGTGAGCTGTCTTAGTCAGACGATTTACAATCATCCAGACCGTGTCAACTATTCGAGGAGTCAATGGTAATCCGGTGACGAAGTCCATAGTGATGCAGTCCCATTTCCATGCTGGTTCTGGCAGCGGCTGCAACTGTCCTGCAGGTCTTTTCTGTTCAGCCTTCACCCTCTGACAGTTTAGGCATTGAGATACGAATTTAGCTACATCTGCTTTCATTCCTCTCTACCAATATAATTTCTTCAAATCATGATACATCTTTGTACATCCAGATGTACCGAATAGGCGGTGGTGTGAGCTTCCTTCATTAATCGGTGTCTAATGTCCAAATTTTCTGTTTCAAGAACACATACTCTTCCTTTGTACTTCAGTACCTTTTCATCGTCCAAGGTGAACTCAGGAATAGTCCAATCTTTTTCGGTGTCTTCTTATACCGTTCTCAGATAAGGGTCTGATTTAATTGCTGCTTTTACTTCATCAATTATATTAGGTACAATCTTCAACATTGTGAACATATTTGAAAACCGATGAATAAACCCTTGGTTGGTTGATTCACCCAGTGCATCTATCACGAACTGCTCATTATCGTAATTGAACACTTTTTCTGTAGTACACATTGCTGCAGTTGTGTTAATCTCTCCTAGAGATTTTATCATTGCTTTTTTTCTTAGCGCATCAGCAACTACATTAACCTTTCCTAGATGATACTGGATATCACAATCATAATCCTTCAATAATTGTAGCCATCTTCTTTGTCTCATGTTCAACTCCTTCTGATTAAAAAGATAAGTGAGACTCTTATGATCTGATTTAATCTGAAATTTCTCTCCGTACAAGTAATGTCTCCATATCTTGACAGCATGTACTATTGTCGCTAATTCTAAGTCATGAGTGGGATAGTTCTTTTCATGTGTCTTCAGTTGTCTTGAAGCATACACAATTACTTGTTCTCCTTGCATAAGTACACATCCTAAACCCAATCCTGACGCATCAGTGTACAAGATAAATGGCTGTCCTAGAATAGGAATAGTCAAGATCGAAATAGATTTCAATCTAGCCTTCAATATTTGGAAACTTTTCTCATATTTATCAGTCCTAATAAACTTTTCTCCTTTCTTAGTCAAACTGGTGAGAGGTACGACAATTCTGGAATAGTCTTCCACGAATCGTCGATAATACCCAGATAGACCTAGGAAACTTCTAATTTCTGCAACACTCTTTGGTGCTTCCCACTTCACAATGGCTTTAATGTTGCTAGGATCTACTTTAATTCCTTCAGCAGATACAACATGGCCGAAGAAAACGATCTCATTTAACCAAAACTCACACTTTGTAAATTTGGCATAAAGCTTCTCTTTCCTTAATCGCTGCAGAGCGGCTCTTAGATTAATGACATGAGTTTCCTTGTCCTTGGAGTAGACCAATATATCATCAATAAACACAATGACCGACGTATCCAACATATCATGGAATACTCGATTCATGAGTTTCATAAAGGTTATGGGTGCGTTAGTCAATCCAAAAGACATGACTAAAAATTCATAATGTCCATATCTTGTTCTGAATGCTGTCTTTGGAATATCACCGTCCTTAATCTTCAACTGATGGTATCCTGACCGAAGATCGATCATGGAGAACACCTTGGCACCTTGCAACTTATCGAACAAGTCATCGTTCCGAGGCAATGGGTATCAAATCTTGATTGTCAGCTTATTCAGTTCTCGATAGTCTATACAAAGTCGAACACTACCGTCATTCTTCTTTACAAATAATACTGGCGCTCCCCATGGTGATATGCTAGGTCTAATGTAACCCTTGTCCAGTAATTCCTGTAACTGTATTTTTAATTTCTTCAATTCAGTAGGAGCCATTCTATAAAGTGCTTTAGATACTGGTGCAGCTCTGGGTATCAGATCTATAACAAACTCTGTCGCTCAGTCGGGTGGTAGTCCTAGTAGTTCTTCAGGAAATACATCTAGAAAGTCATGCACAACATCAATATGCTCCATTCGTGGTGCTTCATTGGTGAGGTCGACCACCGATACTAGATACCCAACTCCTACTTTCTTGAGGAATTTCCTAGCCTTTAATGCAGAGAGGATGAGTTTTCGTTTACGGGGAAGTTTGGTTCCCGGAAAACTAAACTCTGCTCCTCCCTTGTCTTTAAATGTCAGTTTCTTTTCTACACATAATAGATTTGCAGAATGCCAAGCTAACCAGTCCATTCCCAAGATGACGTCAAAGTCTGCCATCTCAAGTTGAATCAAGGTTGCATACAAAATCTTCTCGTCAATAAGAACTGGACATGGTCCATAACCTTTTTCTAATTCCATTTTTAATCCCATCAGTGATCGTACAAGCAGTTTGTAATCTAACGATCTGAGGGGTAGATTCAGCTTCTTTCCAAATGACACAGATATAAAAGAATGAGTAGCTCCAGAATCAAAGAGTACTCTAGCAGGTATGCCAATAATAGGTACAATACCTGTGATTTGTTTTAGTTTTAGTCTACATGATCACACAATGTAACACAAAATGAAAGGTTTAGGTCATACCTGTGACCACATCAGGCGATGCGGCAGCATCCTCAGATGTAACAGCATAAACCTTCCCTTGCTATAGCTGCTTCCTGGGTTTAGGACACTCTCTTGAATAATGTCCTATTTGGTTGCAGTTAAAGCATTTTACTCCTTCATTGTTTTGCTTTTGTTGCGGTTGAGCTGCTGGAGTAGTCTTGGCTGCAGCATTGAAACCTTGAGTACGGAAGGGTTTGAATGTCCTTTTATTCCCTCCGTTATAAGAATTCCCATTTGGCCTTTTAATACCCCTATTTTGAGCAAAGTACCTCTCCTTCTGGCTTGACTCTATTACTCGAGCAATTTGTACTGCTTCATTGTAGACCTTCTTTTCCAATCCCAGAACATGCTTGCGAATGCTTCCCCTAAGTCCCATGATGAACCTTCAGGTCTTTGTATTTTCTTCCTGCATGCTGGCGGGTGCAAAGAAAAACAGCTCCTCATAACGCTGTTGGTATGCATCCACAGTCATCTGGCCCTGATATAAACTCAGGAACTCTCTTTCCATAGAATCTCTATAACTTCTAGGAAAATACTTCTCAAAGAATGCATCTTTATATATATCCCAGGTCAATTGGGTGTGCTTTGTTAATAGATAAGTCTGTGTAGACTTCCACCAGTGGTGTGCATGGCCTTTCAGCATGAAAGTTGCACACAACACTTTCTCTTCCTCATTCACTGTCATCATCGTAAAATTTATTTCCATTTCATCAATCCAGTATGCTGGCCACAAAGGATCTGCTGGCTTACCATTATATTCTTTGGGCTTCATCTTCAGGAAACGCTCGATCAATCAGGAGTGGTCTAACTGATACGGAGCATAGGCCCCATACATAGGTGGTTGGCACTGGTAACTGCCTTGAGCTACCTCAGGATTCTGTACTTGAGCCGGCATGACTAGTGCTTGAGGTGTGTGGCGTACCGTGTTGCTTCCCCCTGGTACTGTGCTAGCTTGTCTTGCTGGCATAGTGTCGTATGTGCAGCTGGAAAAGCCATGCCTATAGCAGTCTGCATATTGGCTTGCACCTGCTGTATTTGCAAGAAGTTGGCCAAATGTGTGTTGGGATCTTTATATATATCTCCCCCAAACTGCTCTTGCTGCACCATCCGAATGAGACCAGGTTTGATCTCAAAGTTGTTTGCATTAACTGCAGGTCTAGTTATGCTGGTTTGGTTGCCATTGGTGCTTGGCATATCATAGTCCAGTAGCAACCTCTGATTCTGATTGTTCTGATTTTTTGTCATGGCTATTGCTTGTTTCTGCTTAAGCCTCCGCTCTTTTCTTAATCCCGTAAAGTCCGTTCTATCTCAGGATCAAATGCGTCAATTAGCTCACAGGTATGTGGCATGCACTATAGCAATCTGCAGTAGTTAACCAGAGAAAAAAATAAATAAATAAAATTCTGGCTGAATAATAAATTGAACACAATTGGATTAAAATTTACCAACAAATTCACCCAACAACCTTATTAAACTAGAAACACTAAGAACAAAAAAAATAAAAAATAAAAAAATAAAATAATACAATCCAAATTAATAAAGAGAATCGTTTGTTTTGATATTGAGAACACCACTCCCCGGCAACGGCGCCAATTTGCTTGTTGTCGAATCCGCAAGAGTACGGGTCGTGCAAATAATATAATGAGAAGTCGAGTAACGTTTCCACAGGGAGAATGTTCAATTACCAAACCTAATTAATTCTCTCTATTATTTAGACAACTGAATTACCAAGATTAATAATTAATAAGCAGATTATGAAACCAAAGATAGGATTCGGACTTCCTCAATTAAATTATGCTTAACCAACCAGACTTATTGAATAAATTTTTGTTGATGCAAGATCAATTCCTTAAGATATTCTGTTATCTCTTTCAAGAATAACAATTTATGCCCGTATTAATCCTTCATCTACTTTCGTGTTTATAGGATTCTAATACAAACTCATTACCTTCATTAGAATTAAAACAAAGATCACAATGGTGAGCCCTTATTTTTAAGAAAATACTCAACCAATGATTGATATTTTATGAACTAATATCAATCTTCTGCTTTTGCCCCCTCAATTGATACCTTGAGATATGCAATTAGTGATAAATTAATCACATGCAAAAAAATACCAGATTGCATAAAACATAATCATTCAAAAGTTAAGGATTTAATCAACACAATTTCAATGAATCCATCCTAATCCTAGAATAAGAAATCTAGCAATTCATCATTGACAATTCAAAAACATAAACAAAGGGATCACAGAGAAAAGGGAAGAACTCGTAATGGGAATAGATGAAGCTTGAATCTAGGATTTCTCTCTAGTCTTCTAGTTTCATCCCTCTCGAACTATCTACCTCCAATGTGCCTTGTAGCCCCTTCTATGAACAGCTCCTCTTGTTCTGTGTATTTTTTTTTCTCCTTCTTCTTAATTTATAAGCTTACAGTCCCATAAAATCAGTCTTTTACAATCTTGCAACTTACCCAATTTGTTGGAGAATGCTGATTTTAAGGCAGATTTTGGTCAATTATCTTCCAAATCATTTAGGAATGTAACACCAAGCTTTGAGCAGTCTTGACACCTCTTATTTAGTCTTTATCTAATTCAAAAACCTACCAAATAACCAAAAATAACTAAGAATTAAATAAATTAATAAAATACTTAAAACATTAATTAAATTAAACTAAATGTCTAAGAAAAATTATAAAATTAAACTAAATATGATCAAGAATGTGCTAATTAATTTCACGTATCAAATACCCCCAAACTTAAATATTTTCTTGTCCTCAAGCAAAAGGAAAACCATATTTAAAACAAAGGATACGAAGCATATTTAAAATCACTCCTCACATCCAAGACTCCTACCATGTAAACATCAAATTTTCAACTTTAACACAACAATAGCAAATAAAGAAAAACTAAGCATACTCATGTTCTCAAATTCAAATATCCACACATAATTCTAAACTAATCATGCTTATCATGCAACCAACATATTCTATTTATGTACAACTAAACTTGCAATCATCCATTCTCACTGCTACAAACAATGGTAGCAAACTAGGACTCACTCTTTCTTTTTTTTTTTTTTTTTTTTTTTTTGGGTGGTTGCATTTTATGCTCTCCCACCTCAAGCAATGTTTGGTATAGTGATTGCATTTTACGCTCTCCCACTATACACATGTGTTTATGGTTAATTTTTTTTTTTTTTTTTTTTGGTGGTTGCATTTTATGCTCTCCCACCTCAAGCAATGTTTGGTATAGTGATTGCATTTTATGCTCTCCCACTATACACATGTGTTTATGGTTGGGTAAAAATTTGATTATTCATTTCTCAATTCCACCACATGCTTTCCCATTATCTTGAATTTTTTTTTCAATGATACCACCCTATTTACTTAAACCATGTTTAGGCCTAGATCTAAGGGAATAATCACAAGAAAAGCAATGCACTCATATTTTATGCATAGTCATACAACTCACACAACTTTACCTAGAACATGAATTTCAATAATCTTTTGAAGAAAACGAACATGCTTAATCTCGTTTTATAAGATATTGTCCATCCTAAGTTAAAACTTCAATGCTTAAACATGACTAGAAACTCAAATGTAAATCATGACTCCAAATAACAAGTTCATTCTTCTTATTTTCTCACAAAAACTTTTAGTCCGAGGGTTAACCAACTTTTAGTTCGAGGGTTAACCAAAGATGCATTTTTTTTTTCTTTCAAAAATTACACCTAGCAGGTAAACAGGTATAAGAATTATCAATCATCCCCCAAACCTAATTTAAACACTGTCCTCAATGTAAAAGTAAATAAGAAAGGAAGAATAATATTCAAATCGATTTATTACTCCATGTGCTTGTACGTGAACAACACAACCAAAAGAGAGTAAGTACGGTCATATTTATTCAACAACTAGAAGAAGACGAAAAAGAGAAAGCAATAATAATAATAAAAAAGAAAGAGAAAGATTGTGTAGCTTGGGTTGCTCCCAAAAAGCGCTTATTTATAGTGGTTAGCTTGACTATCAATCCATCAACCATAGCTAGGTTCTTCCAAGGAGTATGTCACTCCTTTAAGTACCACATCACCAATAAGATAGGGCTTCAAACGTTGCCCATTCACCTTGAATGTACCAGTAGCCTCACTATGAACCTCAACAGCACCATATGGATATACTTTTGTTTGTGAATGGGCAGACCACCTTGACCGAAGGTTGCCTGGGAATAGCTTAAGTCGTGAATTGAAGAGTAGTACTCGTTGTCCAACCTCAAAGTCTCTTTTCTGAATATGCTTATCATGCAAATACTTAGTTTTTCTTTGTAAATCCAAGTATTTTCATAAGCATTCAGCCTAAACTCTTCCAATTCACTCAACTGTAACAACCTCTTTTCTCCAGCAGCCTTCAAATCCATGTTCAGTTCTCTAACTGCCCAATAAGCCTTATGCTCCAACTCAACTGGTAGGTGACAAGACTTCCCAAAGACAAGTCTATATGGAGACATGCCTAAGAGCGTCTTGAAAGCTGTCCGGTATGCCCATAATACATCATCAAGTTTGGTTGCCCAATCTTTCCTTGATTTTCCAACAGTTTTCTCTAAAATCAACTTTAGTTCTTGGTTGGCTAATTACACTTTCCCATTTGTTTAAGGATGATAAGCAAGTGCCACCTTGTGTGTGACTCCATATTTATTTAATAGAGTGTCAAACGATTGATTGCAGAAATGGGATCCTTGATCACTGATGATAATTCTTGGTACACCAAACCTCGAAAAAATATTCTTCTTAAGAAACTTAGTTACCACCCGAGAATCATTGGTCTGAGTTGCTATTGCCTCCACCCATTTGGAAACATAGTCTACTGCTACCAGTATGAACTGATTGTTGAAAGACGATGGAAATGGACCCATGAAGTCAATCCCCCACACATCAAACAATTCAACCTCCAAAATACTGGTTTGTGGCATCTCATTCCTTTTGGTCATGTTTCCTACTCGTTGACACCGATCACATGTAGCCACATACACCCTAGCATCATGGTACATGGTTGGCCAATAAAAGCTAGATTGCCACACTTTTGCAATTGTCTTAGAAGTGCTGAAATGTCCAACACACTCTAAAGAATGACAATGGCATAGTATGTCATGAATCTCCTCTTGAGGTACACATCTTCTGATCATCCCATCTGCACAATGCTTGTACAATAGAGGCTCCTCCCAAAAGTAATGTTTCACCTCTCACAAGAATTTCTTCCTTTGATGGTTGTTCAAGTTCGGAGGAATAATACCACTAACCAGATAGTTCACTAAATCAACATACCAAGGAACAACAGCAACCACAAGCAACTGCTCGTCTGGGAAGCTTTCATTGATTGGCACATCTTCTGCTTTTGATTGAACCTCCAGCCTAGATAAGTGATCAGCTACCACATTCTCCATTCCCTTCTTATCTCGAATCTCTACATCAAACTCTTGAAGTAACAGCACCCACCGAATTAGCCTTGGCTTCGCATCTTTTTTGGTCAATAAGTACTTGATTGCCGCATGGTCCGTGTAAACAATCACCTTGGACCCTACAAGATATGATCGAAACTTATCAAATGCAAACACAACAGCAAGCAATTCTTTTTCAGTAGTTGCATAATTTATTTGAGCATCATTCATAAGTCTGCTAGCATAATAAATAACATGCAACTTCTTATTTTTCCTTTGGCCTAAAACAGCACCCAATGCAAAATTGCTTGCATCACACATCAGCTCAAACGGTAAACTCCAATCTAGTGCAGCCATGATTGGTGCAGATACCAACTCCTGCTTCAACCTGTTAAAAGAATTCAAACAATCACTATCAAAATCAAATGCAACATCTTAATTTAATAGGTTACATAGAGATTTTGAAATTTTAAAAAAATCCTTGATAAAACGCCGGTAAAACCCTGCGTGACCAAGGAAACTCCTGACTCCTTTCACATTCATAGGTGGTGGTAATTTCTCTATAACCTCAATCTTTGCTCGATCCACCTCAATACCCTTTGCTGAAATCTTATGGCCTAACACAATGCCTTCCTGCACCATGAAATGACATTTTTCCCAATTTAAGACCAAGTTGGTCTCCTCACAACGCTGCATGACTTTAGACAAGTTAGCCAAACAACTGTCAAAAGAAGATCCAAACATAGAAAAATCATCCATGAAAACCTCCATGATCTTTTCAACAAAATCATAAAAAATAGCCATCATGCAACGTTGAAATGTGGCAGGTGCATTACATAAACCAAAAGACACCCTCTGAAATGCAAAAGTACCATAAGGACAAGTGAAAGTGGTTTTTTCTTGGTCTTCCGGGGCTATAGGAATTTGATTATATCCCGAATAACCATCTAGAAAACAATAAAATTCATACCCAGCAAGTCTTTCAAGAATTTAATCAAGAAATGGCATAGGAAAATGATCCTTACGGGTAGCACTATTAAGTTTTCTATAATCAATACATACTCTCCACCCAGTCACTGTTCTAGTGGAAATTAATTCATTATGTTCATTATGCACAACAGTCATCCCACCCTTTTTAGGTACTACATGCACAGGACTAACCCATGAACTATTAGATATAGGATAAATAATTCCTGCGTCTAACCATTTAAGAATTTCAGCCCTCACTACTTCTTTCATGTTAGGATTTAACCGTTTCTGATTTTCAACAATAGATTTATGGTTATCTTCCATTAAAATTCTATGCATACACAATGAGGGGCTAATTCCTTTAAGGTCTGAAATAGTCCATCCTATGGCTCGTTTTCTTAATCTCAACACACGCAATAATTTATCAAGTTGAACATTAGATAATGAAGCATTTACAATAACAGGTAAGTTATCATTTTCATCCAAAAAAGCATACCTGAGATGTGGGGGTAATGGTTTCAACTCTAAAACTCGTGCTTGCACATTAGAAGGGGGAGGTAATGATTTACCTTTGCCTAGATTCTCAAAATGAAAACCTTTCTGCCTTGATTTAGTCCGTGTGTCCTCCAAAGCATATGCCATTTCTGTAACTTCTAAATTTTCATCATTTGTCGTTCTTGCACTCACTAAACATTTTTCAAGAGGTTCTTTAGGATTTTCAAGCTTAAAAACTTCTCGAGTGATTAGATCTATAGAGTCAACTTGAAAAACATGGTCAGTAAAAGAAGGATATTTATTTGATTTAAACAAATTAAATTCTATCTCTTCCTCACCAACCTTAAATGTCAACCTATCATTTTTAACATCTATGACAGCCCCAGCTGTGGCCAAGAAAGGCCGACCTAAGATAATAGGTATCTCAGTATCTTCATCCATTTCTAACACAATGAAATCGATAGGAATCATGAATTTTTTTACCTTGACCAATACATTTTCCAAAATACCTAATGGATACTTTATTGATCGATCAACTAGCTGTAAAGAAATAATAGTAGGTTGTAGCTCCTTCAACTCAAGTTTTCTGCACATAGATAAAGGCATTAATGAAACACTAGTACCTAAATCACATAAAGCCCTAGAAAAATCAACTTCACCAATAGTGCAAGGAATTGAAAAACTCCCTGGATCTCTTAGCTTTGGTGGCAGTTTATTTTGAATGACTGCACTGCATTCCTCAGTTAAAGCAATAGTCTCATAATCCTCCAATTTCTGTTTATTTGACATAATTTTCTTAAGAAACTTTGCATATGTAGGAATTTGTGCTAAGGCATCTGCAAAAGGAATGTTAATATGCAATTGTTTAAACTTTTCAGGAAACTTTTCAAATTGTTTATCAATTTTATTTTGTTTAAGTCTCTGAGGAAAAGGAATGGGAGGCACATAAGGTTTTACTTACAATGGTGGTTGTGATTGTGTCTCATTATGCTCAATTTTTTTGGTTTCATTCTCTTTGATTACCTCTTCATGAGCTACTTCTTCTCCATCACTCGCTACCACTTCTTTACTTACCTGACCGAGTTGCTTACCACTTCTCAAGGTAATTACCTTGCATTGCTCCTTTGGATTAATCTCTGTTTTGCTAGGCAAATTACCTTGTCCTCTTGAGTTGAAAGCATTAGCCAATTGGCCCATTTGAATTTCTAGGTTGCGATTGTAAGTGGTTAACTGGTCAACTTTGGTTTCCATCCTCTCAATTCTTTTTAAAGTCACATTGGCTAATTTTTCAATAGCCAGCTCCCACGATGGTTTGGTCTCAGGCTGTTGGACCACTCCTTGAGGCCTTGGTTGGAAACCTGGAGGATTGAAAGGCTTTGAGCTGCTACCTTGATTGCCTTGGTCTCTCCAGGAAAAATTAGGATGATTCCTCCAGCCTAGGTTGTAGGATTGTGAGTAAGGATTGTTCAACTATTGATGGTGTTGCTGCTGTCTATTCATATTTGACACGAACTGTGCCTGTTCAACCTGCAAACACTCAGAACTAATATGTGCGCCTCCACACCATTCACAACTCAAAGCAGGGTTAAGGTTAGTAACAGAATTCACATTACCCAACTTACCAAATATTTTCACCAAGTTATTAACTTTTGCATTTAACATGTTAATGCCATCAATCTCATACATACCTGAAGCTTTCTTTGGCTGACCTCATTCATTGGACCATTGATAATTATTAGAAGTCATCTCTTCCAACAACTCATATGCTGCTTCGGTTGACTTACCCATCAAAGTTCCTCCTGCAGCTGCGTCTATGGTGATTCTAACTGAATGTGTCAAACCATTATAAAAAGTTTGCATAATCAATCATTCAGGAAGGCCATGGTGTGGACACCGTTTCTGTAATTCCTTAAATCTTTCCCAAGCCTCATATAATGACTCACCATCATATTGCACAAAAGTAGTGATATCATTTCTAAGTTTGGCTGTTTTACCTGGTGGAAAGTACTTATTTAGGAATGCTTGAGATAATGCAATCCAGGTGGTAAATGAGTTGGGGGGCTTATAATTCAACCATCCTTTGGCCTTGTCTTTTAAAGAGAAGGGAAAGAGTCGTAATCTAAATGCATCTTCACTTACCCCATTCAGTTTAATTGTATCACAGATCTCCAAGAAGTTGGCCAAATGTGCGTTGGGATCTTCATATATATCTCCCCAAACTGCTCTTGCTGCACCATCTGAATGAGACCAGGTTTGATCTCAAAGTTGTTTGCATTGACTGCAGGTCTAGTTATGCTGGTTTGGTTGCCATTGGTGCTTGGCATAGAATAGTCCTGTAGCAACCTCTGATTCTGATTGTTCTAATTTTCTGCCATGGCTATTGCTCGTTTCTGCTTAAGCCTCCACTCTTTTCTTAATGCCCGTAAAGTCCGTTCTATCTCAGGATCAAATGCTTCAATTAGCTCACAGGTACGTGGCATGCACTATGGCAATCTGCAGCAGTTAACCAGAGAAAAATAAATAAATAAATAAAATTCTGGCTGAATAATAAATTGAACACAATTGGATTAAAATTTACCAACAAATTCACCCGACAACCTTATTAAACTAGAAACACTAAGAACAAAAAAAATAAATAAATAAATAAAATAATACAATCCAAATTAATAAAGAGAATCGTTTGTTTTGATATTGAGAACACCACTCCCCGGCAACGGTGCCAATTTGCTTGTTGTCGAATCCGCAAGTGTACGGGTCGTGCAAATAATATAATGATAAGTCGAGTAACGTTTCCACAGGGAGAATGTTCAATTACCAAACCTAATTAATTATCTCTATTATTTAGACAACTGAATTACCAAGATTAATAATTGATAAGCAGATTACGAAACCAAAGATAAGATTCAGACTTCCTTAATTAAATTATGCTTAACCAAACCAGACTTATTAAATAAATTTTTGTTGATGCAACGATCAATTCCTTAAGATATTCTGTTATCTCTTTCAAGAATAACAAATTATGCCCGTATTAATCCTTCATCTACTTTCGTGTTTGCAGGATTCTAATACAAACTCATTACGTTCATTAGAATTAAAACAAAGATCACAATGGTGAGCCCTTATTTCTAAGAAAATACTCAACCAATGACTGGTATTTTATGAACTAATATCAATCTTCTGCTTTTGTCCCCTCAATTGATACCTTGAGATATGCAATTAGTGATCAATTAATGACATGCAAAAAAATACCAGATTGCATAAAACATAATCATTCAAAAGTTAAGGATTTAGTCAACACAATTTCAATGAATCCATCATAATCCTAGAATAATAAATCTAGCAATTCATGATTGACAATTCTAAAACATAAACAAAGGGATCATAGAAAAAAGGGAAGAACTTGTAATGGGAATAGATGAAGCTTGAATCCAGGATTTCTCTCTAGTCTTCTAGTTCCATCCCTCTCGAACTATCTACCTCCAATGTGCCTTGTAGCCCCTTCTATGAACAGCTCCTCTTGCTCTGTGTATTTTCTTTTCTCCTTCTTCTTAATTTATAAACTTACAGTCCCATAAAATCAGTCTTTTACAATCTTGCAACTTACCCAATTTATTGGAAAATGCTGATTTTAAGGCAGATTTTGGTCAAATATCTTCCAAATCATTTAGGAATGTAACACCAAGCTTTGAGCTGTCTTGACACCTCTTATTTAGTTTTTATCCAATTCAAAAACCTATCAAATAACCAAAAATAACTAAGAATTAAATAAATTAATAAAATACTTAAAACATTAATTAAATTAAACTAAATGTCTAAGAAAAATTATAAAATTAAACTAAATATGATCAAGAATGTGCTAATTAATTTCACGTATCAATCACCGAGAGCCTAGGGTCGATGGTAGGGTCTGACGTAGGGTCGCATATTTTGGTCGAATTCTGCGACCCTACGATCCAGAATCAGGTTTTTAAACCCGATTTTGGATTCATTTCCCATTCTTTCTCCTTCCTTCCAACTCAACCCGTTTACATGAGTTGCTATAGTATCGACCCCTAGTGTTTGGTGATCTTTCCTTCCGTTTGTGACTTCCACTCCTTCTCTAAAGGTATGTTCTCTACTATTTCCCATTTTTTAAGCTTTCTAAACTAGGTTTTTGTCCATTTACATCGTTTTCTTCAAATTAAACTTTTTCTAACCGTAAAAATTTAATTTTTATTGGGGGCTTTTGCTATTGGTCACCCAATGGATGAAAGCCCTCAAAAATATTCGAGTTTTATCGGTTGGTTATCGAGAAACTTGAAATTTTCCATTTTTGACCTAATTTTTGAGATTTTTTGAATTTATTGAAATTTCTTCAAATTTGAACTTTCTAGATTAAATTTCTAACTGTATGAGCCTTGCAGGATGGTTTGGAACCTATGTAAGTCCTCCTGCCCAAGTGTTTGGGTGAAAAGTGAGGCTTTTGACCAATTTATGCCGTTATAATGCCAAACTTTTTGGGTTTTTCACCATTACTAATCTGTTATTTGTTTTTCTTTGTTTTGACAGATTGTATGGCTCGTACCAAGGTTCCTAGGGCTCATAACCCAGTTCGTTTCTACTCCAACGAGGTCAAAGCTCAGTATGCTCGCTATGAGCGTAAGAAAGTAAAAGGGGGTCACTGTGCGAACTTGGCTAGTCTAGCCTTGTTCAACGTGGAGGGGGCATTTGGTGAGATGGGCTGGCTCCCTGTGATCACTTATGACGCTTGTATCCATCCAGATTTGATGAGACAGTTCTATTGCAATCTCTAGTTAGTAGGGGATCACAATGACACAGAAAGGGGTAGGGAGCTCAGGATCACGAGCTACGTCAAAGGGGTAGAGGTTTCATTTGACTGCCAGCAGTTGGTTGATTTTTTGGACATATCAAATGACGGTCCTTCGGTGTACTGTGCTCCCAAGGAGCCCCAGTTCCTATCCTTGGAGATGCGTGTTGAGATTGACAGTCAACTTATTAGAGATGATCGTTGGGAGATAAAAATGATCAACCTACGTCCAGAGCCTCAGGTGTACTGCAAGATCATCCAGCACAACCTGATACCCCAGAGTGGACATTATAAGAGGATCTCCCAGTTGACCCAGTATGCCCTTTATTGTATCTGCACTAGGCAGCCTGTCTGCCTACCTTACATTATCATGAGGACGATGATCCGTGCTACGCTGCTTGGTCAGCTAGGCAACCTACCCTACGAACGTCTGATCACTACACTGCTCACCCACCTAGGTATTGATTTAGTAGATGAGAGGATTCAGGAGAAGACCTTCTCATCGGTTCTGGACTGGGAAGCCATCTGTAGGATGGGTATGCGAGATGCTCAGGTCAGTGATGATGAAAAAAATGCTTTGGTGCATCCTCGTACTCGAGTAGAGATAGCAGATGCTGAGGCGACAGTAGCAGCAGCCGGAGTAGGTTCATTGGGGGTGATGCTGAGGATGAGGATCGTATGTATATGGATGTAGATGCTATACCTCCTCCATCACCTCTACATTCTACTGGAGCTGGTCCATCTCGGGCTCCTTCACACATGGCTGGTCCTTCACGCCCACCATCTGATGATATGATGGGATTACTACGTGAGATTAGAGGGCTTAGCGCGTGATGAACTTGAGAGTGGGAGAGCTTCAAGATGCTCAGCGCACGACAGATAGGAGAGTGGGTGAGCTTCTAGATACTCTGCGTGCGTCTGATCAGTGGATGGTCGAGTTAACAGCTAGTCTCCAGACGACCCAGACTCAGGTAGCCTGGTTGATTAGAGTGTATGCTGAGGACTATGACAGAGATCGCGAGGCACCTCCTCCTCCATCAACTCCTGCTCCATGATGTATATTTTCTTTTTGTTTTTCTTTGTACTACAGAGTAATCGTCCAGGTTATGGACTGTACTCTGCTTTGGATATGTATAAACGTGCTTTTTATTTGATGTATATAAAACTTGTTTCTCCTTTTTATATATGCATTATTTTTTTTTCTTAATTTTGTCTCAAACAACACAGGTGCATACAATGTGTTCTTATTAAAGTTTTTAAAATTTATCCTAACTCAGTTCATGAATTTTTATGGAAATATACTGGTTTAATAGACAGGGCCTGAGAGCTCTGATACCAAGTTGTCACACCCCAATTTTGTACTATTCAGAATGGTGTGATAAACCGCTAATAAACCAATGGTTCAATCAGGATCTCGAATAGGCTGTGTCCGTTTGCTTAAATCATACACATCCACAGTCATAATAAGAGTAAATAAACAATAGCGGAAGTCGTATATATTAAATGAACTGAGAATCTAACTATGATAGAGTAAATAGATTATCCAATTATCTCCACAAGGACTAAGACATAAATTAAAATAATTAAATCAATTACATTGTTTGTATAATTTAAACCAAATCTAATCGAAAACACAAGAGTTGCACTCGCATGACGAATCATGTGACTCCATCATAACTTCAGCGTCCATTGCCGCCGCATGTCCATACATCAGAGCATTTATATAATCTTTTACTGTGGTACCTGCATCATCAACTAAAAATATTCGACATCGAAAGGGTGAGCACACATCACGGCTCAATGATCAAACAAAAAAATGCAACAAACATATGCATGCATTCAATTCATATCTTTGGTCTGGTTCATAAGTTTGCAATGTGCTACAGAAAGGATAGGTGGCCGCCGCACTTCTATACATGAATGTGTGGAACTGCCCAACGGATCAAACACCATTACCGCCCTCACATGCACCCACCATGGAATAGAGATAGAGCTAAAGTGCTTAGGACCGCACCACATCACACTTCCCCTGATGCTCTACCTATACCAACACGTAAGCCCTTGTTGGCTAGGGCTTGCAAACTGGGCTTGCAACTAACCAATCCTAATGTCAAACAATGTATCCAAGGCCTCACCCCAGTATCCCTCAATACGTCCATAGAGATAGAGCTAAGGCCCCCCGGTAGAGTCAGAGACTACACGGTCCGAGACTACCTCCCCTGATGCCCTACTACATAATAGTTCTGCTAACGTAATGGCGGTACAACAATGCTAGTGGACAAGACTTGAGTAGAGATAGAGCTGGAGTCTGGTGACTAGTATGAACCACAGTGTCACGTCCTCCCCCTGATGCTCAACTCGCATCAAGTACACTAACTACACTCATACATTCACATGCCTATTCCTAGCATCATCATCATCATCATGTTATAATAAATGAAATTAAATATGCATGAACAGTAATAATAGGAATAGTGGATGACATGTGATATGCACATTACAATCATACAATCATAGAATCATACATGGTATTGGCTCAATAAATGAAAATAGTTTATTATTAGCCAATTAGCTTAGGTCTTGTTCCCTCACCTTTGATTGAGCATAGATCCTCGTTCAAGCTTTATGAATCACTTTTAAATTAGTAGAAAGACCTAACAAGTTGATAGATTTTAATTAGAATTAATTCCAATATATTTTAAAGTAACTGAAATCGTAGGGTCGCAGGTAGGGTAGCACCTAGGGTAGCAGTTTTCTGCGATCCTAGGGTGTAGGGTCGGACGTGGGGTCGGATACCATTCGACCCTACGTGCGACCACACCCTCCCTGGGACTTCCCAAGGGCATGTGATCGATCTTGTGGTCTCGTAGGTCCATTCTAAGATTTTTCTATGGTCCATAACTATTATTTTTACACACTTTCCATTTCCTATGATGATTACTTCCATGGATTCCTTTGGAACTCGTCTATGGATGGATGATTTGGGTTTCTCTTAATCCTAACTTCTTCATAATCTATTATAGGCTCTTAATTTATGAAGGGAATTAGGTTCATAGCTGAGGTTGGCTGAGATTCAGAGGTTTCTCTGAACTTCCTCCTCTTCCTTAGTCTTTTTTTCAATTTTCCTTCTCTTCTTCTTTTCCTTCTCTTTTTCTTTCTCTCACTTTCAATTAGGGTTCTAAAAGGAGTGAAAGAGGCTATGGGATGTCCTAATTATAGAGGAAAACCCTCCCAAATAAGTCCCATCGAGTTTTGGAAAGAACCGCTTGGAATTAGGAAAGTTTCCTAATTTACGATTTTTATCTATCAATTTAGGGTCGGACGTAGGGTCGCAGGATCCGTCGACCCTACACCTTCTTAGTCATGTGACCCTATGACTAAAAAGTCATGGGTTGGACTTCTGTTGAGGTGGGGTTGACCCTACCTATTTAGGCATGCGACCCTACCCTTACATTTACTGTTTTTGGGTTAGACTCATACTTGGTCTTGTGATTTTCTTCATGCACTTGGTCCACTTGGCTTGACCATGATAGGTAGACCTAGTACAAGGTGGTAAGACCGGTTAGTTCGATACAGTTCTTACAAGGAGGGTTGGTAGCAGGTAACACCTCGACCAGATCTACAAAAGCGTATGCCAGGGAGTTGAATAATGTAAAATTCATCCCAAAAAAGTCAAGGATAGGGGACCTTCCAATATTCAATGACGATGATTTAATAAATATCGCATCACCCCATGAGGATGCTCTGGTAATCACTGCAGTCATATTAGGCTTCAATGTTAGTCAAAAAATGGTGGACACTAGAAGCGCAATCGACATCCTCTACTACCACACATTTCAGAGGATGAATTTCATTGATGAGATGTTGGGACCCCCCCATCCACACACTGATAGGCTTCAATGGGGATTTAGTCTCCGTGAAAAGAGGAATTCACCTTTGCCTACCCTTCATGATTGGGAAATAGTCAGCTCGGAGGGTCATGAATGTGGACTTTCTGGTGGTCAAATTCTGAGCCAGTTACAATTTGGTCCTCAAACGACCCTCTCTACACTGTCTTAGAAGCTGTTTGTTAACTTACTACCAGGTCATCAAGTTCCCCACTGATCACGGGACTGGAGAAAGCCAAGGGGACTAGAGAATCTCAAGACAATGCTATGATATTGAACTAAGAAGAGTGCTAGGAACCTCGGATCCTAAGGAAGAGGAAGAAACCACCAAGAAGAAAGAAAGGCCTCGGTCTAATCCATTATCTTGGAGGATCTAAGGGACGACCTAGATCCTGAAAAAAGAGCTCCCCATCGAGGAACCCTAGCAGAAGGGTTGATCTAGATTCCCCTTTCGAAGGATTAACCTGAACGCACTTTCCAGATTGGCATTACTATGCAAGGAGAAATACGAGATGAGCTCATCTCCTTCATCAAGGAGAATGCGGATGTGTTTGCATGGTCAGTAGTAGATATGCTCAGAGTTGACTGAATCCTCATGGAGCATCACCTGGCCATCGACCCTCAGCATCGTTCAGTAAGGCAGAAAAAGAGGAGCTTTACACCAGACAGACAAGAAATAATAAACAAAGAGGTTGAAAAATTCCTTTAGACAGGGTTTATTAGGGAAGTAAAATATCTAGAATGGTTGTCTACTATTGTAATGGTACCAAAATCAGGAGATATATGGAGGATATGTATTGATTACACCAACTTCAATAAAGCATGCCCGAAAAATAGCTACCCCATGCCTCGGATAGGCCAATTGATAGATGCCACCTCGGGGCATGAATTACTTTCATTCATGGATGCTTACTCTGGATATAACCAAATCCCCATGAGTGAAGAAGATGAATAAAGCACGAGTTTCATCACTAGCCAGGGGACATAATATTACAAAGTGATGCCCTTCGGCCAAAAAAATGTGGGAGCCACCTACCAACGTCTGGTGAATAAGGTCTTCAAAGATCAGATTGGAAGAAATATGGAAGTGTATGTCGATGACTTTCTAGTAATGAACCTGAAAGAAAGGACGCATATTGACAACCTCTGTGAGGCCTACGAAGTACTTTGGAAGCACAATATGAAGTTAAATCTAATCAAATGTGCCTTTGGGGTACAATTTGGAAAATTTCTTGAATTTATGGTTTCTCAACAAGGGATAAAGGCCAATCCAACGAAGATAGAGGCAATACAAGACATGAAGCCCCCTAAAAATATAAAACAAGTATAGGAACTAACAGGGAGGATCACAGTCCTCGGGTGCTTCATGTAAAAGTCGATAGATCGGTGCATTTTCCAAACACTCAAAGGGAACAAAAAGTTTAAATGGACTCTAGAATGCCAACATGTGCTCAGAGAGTTAAGAAAGTACTTGTCGACCCTGCTAGTATTAGTCAAGCCCAAGACAAGGGATGAGCTCTAACTTTACTTGGCAGTATCATCAGTGATAATTAGTGTGGTACTAGCCAAAGAGGTAGAGAAGATACAACAGCCAATATACTATGTGAGTAAGATGTTACTGGACGCAGAGACTCGGTACCATGCCATAGAGAAGCGTGTGTTGGCATTGGTGACCACTGCAAGAAAGCTGCGACCCTACTTCCAAGGCCATACAATCAAGGTTTTGGCAATGAAACCTTTAAAGAAGATCCTCGCGAGGAATGATATGTTAGGGAGGATGATCAACTAGGCCGTAGTGCTCAGGGAATTCGACCTCCATTATAATCCAAGGACAGTAATCAAGGCTCAGGCCTTGGCTGATTTATTAATCGAAAGCACATTGATGGATGATCCAGACGATCTTAATACGGCCATACAAATATGGTCACCGACCCTAGCTCCAGAACCAGCTTCGCCATCTTGAACTCTGTTTATCGATGGAGCATCTAGTGAACATCAGGCAGGGGCAGGAGTGGTATTAATCAGCCTAGAGGGCCTTAAAATTTAGAGCTTAATAAAGTTTGGTTTTGCTGTTACCAACAATGAGGCTGAATATGAGGCACTAATTGTGGGGCTTCAATTAGCAAAATGCCTTATGGTCACTTGCATCTCTACTTACAGTAACTCCTAAGTTGTAGTAAAACAGGTGATGGGTGACTATGACGCAAAGGTCGCAAAGATGCAGGCATACCTCGGAAAGGTCAGGGAGCTAACAATGACCTTTCGAGGCTTTAAAATCAGAAGCATCGACAGAGAGGATAACACCAAAGTAGACGAGCTATCCAAGCTATTGAGTAAGGATTCAGCATTGGCCGACAACTTGATATACCTGAGTCGGTTGAACAAACCGAGCATCACCCCAGAGGTCAAAGTCAATATACTCATAAATGAACTCTGTTGGATGGATTCGTTCCCATACTTCTTGAAGAATGGGGTACTCCCTAATGACCACAAAGAGGCAAAAAAATACAAACCGGATCAAAGTGGTACATCGTATATGAAGATGTCCTATATAAGAGAGCATTCTCTGTTCCTTTGATGAGATGCCTGCGACTGTTAGAGGCCGAAGGGGCCATCAAAGATGTACATGAGGGATCCTTTGGCAGCCACCAAGCAGATCAAACACTAGCACAAAAACTAACCAGGTAAGGCTACTACTTCCCCAACATTATGAAGCAATGCAAGGAATATGTGAGGAAATACATATAGTGCCAAAGACATGCCAAGATCCAACGATAATCGACTGTGCCACTGCAGCCTATAGTGAGCCCAATACCCTTTGCCATATGGGAGATGGATATCTTAGGGCCATTCCCCATAGGACTGAGGCAGAATAAATTTTTGATTGTGGCCATCTATTACTTCACCAAATGGATATAGGTGGAGCTGATACCCAAGATTACAGCCTCGAAAATGACTGAATTTCTCAAACTTTCTATGGTCTACCGATATGGGATACCACAGGTGGTGATTACAGACAACAAAAAATAGTTCGACTCAAGAAAATTTCAAGGCTTCTGCTACCAATACCAGATAGACCAATATTTTACTTCGGTCCACCATCCCGAGGCAAATGGCCAAGTCGAGGTCACTAACAGGACCATCCCCAAAGGACTAAAGAAAAGAATCACACAAGAAGAGGTGATAAATAAAGAAATACTAAGTGGGCTGAAGGATTGGTTGACAGAAGAAAGAGAGAGATGGGTGGAAGAACTTTCTAGTGTCGTTTGGTTATACAGAATAATTAACCGAATACTAATGGGTTAAACACCCTTTATGCTCAGCCATGGGGTAGAAGCAGCCATACATGTTGAGGTCATCCATAGATCATCCTGAACAGGAACTTTGATGGAGAGGCAAATTGGGAAAATATGTTAGTAGGCCTCGACATCCTGGAGGAAGTGAGGGAAGCAGCACACTTGAAGAATGTGGCATACCAAGCTCGAATAACCAACCACTACAATAAAAGAGTAGAGGAGAAACTGTTCAAAGTAGGTGACCTAGTTTTAAGGAAAGCTTCAGCCTTAGAACCAACAAGATAAGGAAAGTTGGCTCCAAATTGGGAAGGACCATACAAAGCAGTCAAGACGACAAGGATAGGGGCGTACCACCTTCAGAAGATGGATGGCGAGGTTGTCCCAAAGACATGGAATGCGTCGAATTTACGAAAATTTTATTCATAAAGTGTTATAAATCAAGTAAAAATCAATAAAGATACCTAGTTACAAGAAACATGGCTTACTTAATGTAAATAATTATCTTCGACATCATCGACTGCCCCAAGGGCCTCGAAGCTCAGAGGGTGGATAATTATCATAAGGGATAAAAAGTTTGCTTCAGCACCAGTTAGAGGCACTGAAGCATGGAGGGTCAACTACGTCGATGAGAACCTCAATTGCAAAGGGTTATCTTCGACACCCTCAGCTGCCCCAAGGACCTCGAAGCTCAGATGGTGGATAAAGATCCTAAGGGATAAAAATTTAACTTAAACACCAGTTAGAAGAGCCAAAGCATGGAGGGTCGACTATGTCAACAAAAACCTCAATTGTGAATGGTTATCTTTGACACCCATGGCTGCCCTAAGGGCCTCGAAGCTTGGAGGGTGGAGATAATTATCCTAAGGAATAAAAAGTTAGCTTCAACACCAGTTAGAGGCGTCGAAGCATGGAGGCTCGACTATGTCGACGAGAACCTCAATTGTGAAGGGTTATCTTCGACACCCTCGGCTGCCCCAAGGGCCTCAAAGCTCGGAGGGTGGATAATTATCCTAAGGGATAAAAAGTTGGCTTCAGCACTAGTTAGAGGCACTGAAGCATGAAGGGTCGACTACGTCGACGAGAACCCTCAATCACAAACGGTTATCTTCGATACCCTTGGCTTCCCCAAGTGCCTCGAAGCTCGAAGGTTAGTAATAATCCTAAGGGATAGAAAACTACATTCTCAGAGAGGGGAAAAAGAAGGTGGAAAAATCATAAGTAAAGCTCTGCTCATTAAGAAAAAGTAAAGTAGTCTCATTCATATAAAGAATGAAAGACAGTAGCAAGCATGTACAAACAGTTACAAAAAAAAAAGTCACATTAAAAAAAAACATCTCTCAATTATCGTCTTCTCATCATGGCTCAACTGTGGGGGGGACTTGCTCATCAAGGGGAGTACTTTTAACTTGACCAATTCGGGAAGTCGAAACAAGAGCAAGGGAAGTAGACTGGTCTTCAGGGCAACCTCCAGAGGCACAAAACAGGGCTGACCAGAAGGTTAAGGCAGAGCTAGAATAGGTAACACCCTTGGAGATGTCACAGATCTGAGAAGCTTCTTGAAGGTGCCCACTAGAGAGAGATCAAACTGAGAGTAACTAGCCTAGACGAAGTTTTAGCGGGGGACTCTATCATGATCTTTTTGTACTTGGCCCCAGCTTTGAAATCCTCTACAACTTTCTTCCTTGTCTCCTGGACCCATGCTCGAAAGCAGCCTCGAGCTTCGCCAGAGTAGAATTATGAGCAGCTCGCTCATCTTCAACAATTTTTTTGTAGCTGCAACAGTGATCTTGGCACTGAGAACCTCTTCCTCAAAGCGTACCCGAGTCTCCCTCAGACCTTTGTACGACCTCCTGTCTTCGGCAGCTTTATCTTCAACGTCATCCGATCCTACCAAAGTGTAGTCTTCTCGGTCTTGGCCTCCAAAATGTCCTCTTTAAGTTTCTTTACCTCCTGCTTGAGATCTTTGACTCAGCCTTAAAACCTCAGTGTCTCTTCTTGATATTCCTTAGTAAGAGCGTAAGCCTCGTTGCGATGAGTCTCCGCACCAGATATCCACTAGGGAGCCAAGTTTAGCCTAGCCTCGAGGTCCACCATGGTAGCTAGAGCTCGAGATAGGAAGTGACCAGTCTACAACGTAAAAAGAAAATGATAAGTTACGACACATAAGATCGCTAGGATTAAAAAGAGTACTTGAAAGGTTACCTCAATGTGATGGCATGCTTCACATTGGAAGGTCTCTTCAAGCGACATCCTTCCATAGGTGAACTTGTCAACAGGGAGCTTCATAGCTCGGATAAGCTCTTCTACTATAGCAGGAGCTCGCAAGGCCGACTGACGAGTCGAGAGGTTGACCTCGGGCACGAAAGGCATCGCATCATCCTCTATATTCTCAGGATGGGTGAACTCCTCAGCTTGGTCCCAGGCACGGTCAACATCTAAGCAAAGAACAAAAAATCAAGACAAAATGACAAAATAAAAACAAATGCTAAGAAATATAAGGTATAAGGAATGTACCTCAAGGCTCTCTCTCAACCCTGGAGGATTTCTTCCTCTTCTTCTTCTTCTTCTTCCTTTCAGACTTCTCGTGTGGTGACGCTTTCTCTTTGCTTGAGGCAGAAGCTCTGTACCCTCTTCCCCCTCGGCATCTGGCACCTCGACATTGTCTTCCCCTGCAACATCTTCTTGCTCAGGAGAACAAAGGTTGACTGGGGGAGAGGCACCAGCAACTTCGATAGCCTTGATAGGCTCAGCCAGGCGTGCTAGAGATTCCTTGAAAGCTCGGGCATGGGGAGCACCTATCGCCTGCAGTGGACTCTTGACCAGAAGGGCTACAGTAAGATCATCTAATCTGATGTCCACTGCCAACCAGAAAAAGAAATGGTCAGGTCTCAAATTGCCAAAGAATTCAAAGTTAGTTAGAAAAAATGGGGCTTACATAGCCTAGTGTTCCAAAGGAACTCAATTTTATTCAGCTGCTCTAGATATGGGAGAGACGGCGCAGATTGCCTCGGTGCACTCATTCAGGTCTTGGTTGATCATAAGGACAGTGTTGACCACAGAAATGATGACCTTGACCAACGGTTGCAAGTCTAGGAGACAAAAAAGAAATTATACTTTCAGTGGTGATGCGAGGTAATGATGTCTTTGGCAGAGGCATAAGACAAGTCATTCCGACGCTGGAAGTAATACCAGCCATCCCCCGCAGTCGATGCTCCAGAGACCATGCAGATGAACTTCTTGAAGAGAACGGGTAACCCACTCAACTTCGAACGGGCCAAGAAACTGATAATCTCGCGCCACCCATTTGGGGTAATCTGCAAAGGCACCAGTCTGTAGCTATCCAACACTTCAAAATAAAAAAGAGAAAGAGGGAGCCAAAATCCTAGCTGAAACATTTCCTCGTACACGATAATGGCGTCACCATGGGGAGTACACATTCTATCCTTGACACTGACAGCATGAAAAGCAAAGCTCTCGGGGACCCTATAAAGCTCCCTAATGGTATCTAAACGAGATTGAGTCATTCGACTATAGAACTTACTGGTAGCAAAGTTAGTACCAAGATGGACTCTCGAAGATGGTGGGGGTCCAAGATTCACAGCCTAGGCAACTTAAATGACCCTGGCCCTTCGAACCTCATTCTTCCAACCTATCCCTATTTCATGAATAATGGGAGGAATGGAGGTAGAAGTGGAAACCTGACTACGTCGCCTGGTGGCACCCAAGCTTGAGGCTTCCTCTTTAGGGTTAGTCTCTACCCTATCGCTGGGTTTCTTAAACCTAGCCATACTTACTTGGATGTGTTGGAGATCAATGAAGAGCTGTGTAGAGAATACGAAGGAGGAACAATAAAAAACCAGATAAATCAGAGAAGAAAGTAGAAAGACGAAGGTAGATAGGATGAACAATATATAAAGGCCATATGTTCGGATAAAAAATCCAGGCGTAGGTCATAAGGGTCTAGTAACCTACGAAACAACAGTAATCATCGTGTCGTAAAAGTAAAAGTACACATAGAAGCACCCTACTTGCTCTTCATCAACCACATTTATGACGTGACAGTGCAATTGGAGAAAAACAAGGTAAGGGACAGGACCCATGACTTAAAATTAAAAAATCTAGCTTAAAAGCAACCGTTATGGTTGCTCAAGAGGCAGCCTCATAGGCCTGAGACAAAGAACAGAAGGATATATTGCTTTCCCTATCTTCAAGAAGCAGGCGAGAGCAAGGGGCATCTGATACAAGAGAATGTGTAAGACCCGCACTCCACTAACTTGGTCTAACCATGTCGTGCCAGGTCTTTCCATCATTCTTGGACCAAGTGGACTGAGCATGTAAAGATATATCACAAACCAGGTATGAGAATCGAGTTAAAAACACTAAACACATACCTAAGGTCCCATGCCTGGGTAGGTATGGTCGACCATAAGGAAGGGAACCAAAAATCTCAAATCCAGAACCCCACGGGTCGATGATTTTGACCCTACGGTCGATGGTTTATGCGACCGTATGATCGACCGTAAGAACCCAGATCAGACTCCAAGTTTTGGAAACTTTCCTAACTAAAGGATTGCTTTCCTAATTGAAAGAGGATTTTATATAGAGAGTTTTCCACTATATAAAGGACGTCCCTCAACCCTTTTTCACTCTTTAGAACATTAGTAAACCCTAGAGAAAGAGAAGGAAGAGAAGGAAGAGAAGGAGAAGAGGAAAAAACTCAGGAAAAGAATTTACTGAGAAGAGATTGGCTCTCTATCACAGGCAAAGGTATGAAATGAATCTCTGGAGATGTAAACTCCAAGGAATAAGACTTCTATGAAAGATAGGAAATATCAACCTAGTATGATCTATGTGATTTCCTTGAGAAAATCCCAAGGAGAACCATAAGGAGTGAATTTAATGATTAAGGTTGATAAGAAATTACTAATAATGGCCATAGGATGACCTTAGAATAAACCCCATTGAAGAACAAAAGAATTGACCCTAGAAGAACTTGAATTTCATGTAGACTGTGACCAAAAATCTCAAGGTCACAGCTACGATCGACCATAGCATGACCAGTATGACTAGAGGATTGACCATAGGCATTCGGGAAGATTTCAGAAATCATATGGTTGCAGCTACGGTCGCACCATATGCGACCGTACGGTATTGATCGTAGATAGTAAGGTCGATATAGCATGAGACCATAGGACCAATCAGACACCTATCAGTGCTCTGTTTCGATTTTCAACTACTGTAACATGTTACATATGTACCCTAACTTAAATTCATATAACTTTTAGGTTTTTAAATCAACTCAAAGAGAATTTCATGGCTTGGAAGGACATCGAGTATTGCTAACAGGTGAGGGTACAAGACCTAAACTAATTGGATAATAACAAACTGTTTATTTTTAATGAGTCCAATGCCATGATTGATTCTATGCTTGTATGCTTGTAATGTGCATCTCACATGTCATCCCATATTCCTGCTATTACTGTTCATGCATATTTAATTCTATTTATTTATAACATGATGATGATGATGATGCTAGGAATAGGCATGTAAATGTATATGTGTGGTTGGTATGTTGGATGCAAGTGGAGCATCAAGGGGAGGACCTGGCATGGTGGTCTTCGACCTCGTCACTAGACTCTAGCTTTATCTATACTCAAGTCTTACCCACTAACATCGTCGTATCACCATTACCTTAGCAAAACTATTACGTCGTAGGGCATCAGGGGAGGTGGTATCGGATCGTGTGGTCTCTGACTCTGCCAGGGGGCCTTAGCTCTATCTCTATGAACTTATTGAGGGATGCTGGGGTGAGGCTTTGGAAACACTATTTGGCATTAGGATTGGTTAGTTGCGAGCCCAGTTTGCAAGCCCTCGCCAATAGGGGCTTACGTGTTGGTATGGGTAGGGCATCAGGGAAAGTATTGGCGGTGTTCGATCCAGACACTTTAGCTCTATCTCTATTCCATGGTGGGTGCATGTGGGATGGCAATGGTGTTTGATCCATTGGGTTGTTTCACACACTCGTGTATAGAGGTGCCGCGGCCACCAAACCTTTCTACAACATATTACAAACTTAAAAATCAGACCAAAGATATGAATTGAATGCATGCATATGTTTGTTGCATTGTTTTGTTTGCTCACTGAGCTGTGATGTGTGCTCACCCTTTCGATATCGAATATTTTTAGTTGATGATGCAGGTCCTATCGTTGAAGAATATATGCGCCGACGTATGGACACGTTGCTGCGATGGACGTAGAAACTGAAGAAGTTGCGCATGATTTATCATGCGAGTGCAACCAATGTGTTTTTGCTTAAGTTTAGTTATAATTTGAACATCAGATATGTAATCGATTATTTATTTTTAGGTCTTGTGGTTTGGAGATAATTGGATTAAATACTTATTTATCACTATTAGACTCTCAGTTCAGTATCTGTAAGACTTTCACTTATTTGTTTATTACCTATGATTATTAATGTGGAATATGTATGTGGTTTGATATGATGGGTACGACCTATACGAGATCCTGGATGAACCGTTGGTTTATTGGCGGTTCATCACTCCATTCTGGTTAGACTAGAATTGGAGTGTGACAACTTGGTATCAGAGCATCTCAGGTTCTACCCATTAACCTAACTACTTCCTCATGAGTCAAGAACTGAGTTAGGATAAAATTTAAAAGCTATAATAAGAACACACCATAAGCATCTGTGTTGTATGAGACATAAACTAAGAAAGAGAATAATGCACATATGTAAAGGGGAAACCATATATATATATATATATATATATATATACGAATAAAAATAAGACAAATGTACATCAAATTCAGAGTACAGTCCACAATCCGGATAGTTACTCTGTAGTATAAAAGGGAAAAAGATATAAATGACAATCATGGAGCTGGAGGTGCTGGAGGAGGAGGTGCCTCACGATCTCTATCGTAGTCTTCAGCATATACTCTCACGAGCGAGGCCACCTGAGTCTGAGTCGCTCAGGGACTAGCCATCAGATCTGTTATCCGCTGGTCTGTAGAGCGTTGGGCATCTAGAAGCTCTCCTACTCTCCAATCAGTCACGTGCTGAGCCTCTCTAATCTCACGTAACAGCCCCATCATGTCATCTGTGGTGGGCGTGAAGGGCCCACTAAATGAGAAGCCCTAGAAGGGCCAGCTCCAGTAGAATGCTATGGCGATGGAGGGGGGATGGCATCCACATCCATGTACATCCGATCATCATCCTCCTCATCACCACCCTCGGGTGCCTCTGCTGCTGCCACCTCTGCATCTGCTACCGCAACCCGAGTGAGAGGACATCTCATAGCATTCCTCTCATCATTACTGACCTGTATCTCTCTCATGCCCATCCTGCTAATGGCCTCCCAATCAAGGTCAACTGAGAAGGTGTCCTCAAGGATCCTCTCATCCACTAGGTTCACCTGTAGACGAGCGAGCAAGGTAGAGATCAGCCGCCCATAGGGCAAGTTACCTCTCGAGTCAAGCAACGTAGCTCTGTGCATATTTCGAAGAATAATATATGGAGGCAAACAGGCTGCCTAGTACAGATACAATACAGCAGGTACTGAGTCAGCTGTGAGATCATCTCGTAGTGTCCGCCCTAGGGAATGAGATTATGCTGGATAATCTTACAGTAGACCCGTGGCTTTGGACACAGGTTGACTGCTTTGATCTCCCAGTGGTCATACCAAAGAATCTGGCTATCTATTTCTGCACGCACCTATGTAGATAGAAACTGTGGCTCCCTGGGTGAACAGTAAACCAACTGACCATCATTGGAAATGCCTAGGAGATCAGCTAACTCCTGACAGTTGAAAGAGATCGGAACCCCTTTTACCCAGCTGGGGATCCAAAGTTCTCTACCCCTGTCAATATTTTCTAAGTCACCCTCTACCTGTAGGTGACAGTAGAACTGTTTGACCAAGTCCGGGCGAGTGCAAGCCTCGTACAAGATCATTGAAAGCCAACCCATGTCACCAAATGTCATTTCCACATCAAACAGGGCTAAATGGGCTAGGTTCACACATCGACCCCCTTCAACTTTCTTTCGATCAAACCAAGGATATCACACCTCTGCTTCAATGGACCTGAAGCGTCGTGGGTCATGAACTCGAGGAACCTTAGTGCGAACCATGATAACTGCAAGAGAAGAAAATAAGAAAACAAATAGATAAATTTGAAAATTTTGACAGCATAACGACGTAAAATGGAAAGAGCCTCACTTTTCACCCAAACATTTGGGCAGGAGGACTTACATTGGTTCCAAACCATCCTACAAGGCTCATACAATCGAAAATTTAAACAAGGTAGGTCGAAATTGAAGAAATTTTGATAATTGAAAAAAACCCCAAAATTTAGGTCAAAAATGGGAATTTTCAAGTTTCTACTAAACTAATCGAAATTTTCTTGAGGGCTTTCATCCATTGGTTGGCCAATAGAAAAAACTCCCAATAAAAATTAAATTTTTACGGTCAGAAAAATATTAATTAGAAGAAAACCCTACAAATAGCAAGAACCCTAGGTATGAAAGCTTAAAAGTGGAGAAAAGTAGAGAACATACCTCAAGGAATGGAGTGACGGATGTTGATCGATGGAAAAATCACCAAGTTGGTGTGGTCGGCATTGTAGCAACTCACTGGTAGCGAGTTGAGTAGAGACCGTAGGAGGAAGAAGGAGAATGAGTAGGAAAAATCTCAAAAACAGGTTTAAAAACCTGATTTTGAATCATACGGTTGCACAATTCGACCAAAACCATCGACCATATGATTGACCGTATGATCGACCATAGGATCTCGATAAGTTGCCAGGATTTTGAAGGTCGATCCTATGGTCGCACAACATTTGACCGTAGGCCATCGACTGTCTGAATAACTGTTGTCTGCATTTTGATTCTGCTTGAACTTTTGCCTATTGATTTTGTTTTTCTCTTTCCTTCGTGAGACTAACCCAATAAACCATCATATCTTGTCTCACATGTACAGTCTTTCCAAGTACCATTCAACCAAGAGTTTAAATGGCTGGACGCAGAGTAAGTAGAAGGAGACAAAATGTAAACCCATCTCCACCACCTATGGAGACTAATGACAATGAGGTCAGCAAGGACAGGAAGAAAATATTGGAACTCAAAATGCTGCACCTCAGAATGTACACACCCAAGCCAACCCAACCAACCTAACTGCACCACCTACAGATTTGGCTACTACGGTGATGAATTTAGCACAACAATTGCAGCAAATACAGCAAGTGCAAGCCAACATGCAAGCTGCTATGGGAATTGCTTTCCCAGCTGCAAATATAACACCTCTACCTACAGGACAAGCTAGTATTACACCTGGTGGTAGCAACACTGCACCTCAAGCACCGCAAACACCAGCAGTACAAAGCCAAGTTCCAAACCCTGAAGCACCGCAAGGCGGGTATAATCAAGGTAATTATCAATACCAACTGCCTATGAATGGAGCATATGTACAATATCAGCTTGTTCACTCTAAACTGATCGAGCATTTCTTGAAGTTGAAGTCGAAGGAATTTATAGGCAAGCCATCAGATCCGTTATGGCCAGCTCACTGGATCGACGAGATGGAAAGAAACTTTATGATGATGACTATAAATGAAGAAGAGAAGATATTATGTGCCACTTTAATGATGAAAGGTGATGCGCACCATTGGTAGAAATCTACTCGGAGTTATCTATTGACGAAGCACACCCAACTGACTTGGGCTATTTATAAAGAAGCTTTCTTCGAGAAGTATTTTCCCAAGAGTTTCAGAGATCAAATGGAAAAGGAGTTTCTGAGTCTGTATCAGGGACAGATGATTGTAGACGCATATCAATAGCAATATGAAGAACTATTTTTCTTTGCTCCCTCTAGCATGCAGGAGGAAAATACCAAAACCCAAAGGTTCATCATGGGACATAGGGGAAGCATCCGTGAGCATGTATTGGGACTAGAAAAGAAAATTTATAATGAAGTTGTACAGATTGCGAGTACTAGAATCGAGCCAGAGGGAAAGTTATTTTGCTCAGAACAGAGGTATTAAAAGGCCCAATGGAAACTCATACAATGGAGGGAACTCAAAGACATTTAAACCCTTTCATACTCAAGGCTTCAATGATGCAGCCAAGACTACTCTGACAGCCCAACCTCAACAGAAGCAAAGTAATGCTAAATTCAAATGCTTCAATTGCAATCAAGTAGGACATTATTCAAGAGAGTGTGTAAGACCCGCACGCCACGAACCCGGTTTAACCTTACATTTCGTGTCGTGACCAGTCTACATATCATGGTCGAGCCAAGTGGACCAAGTGTGTGAAGAAAATCAAGACCCAATATGAAACTTTACTCAAAAACAGTCAAAATGAGGGTAGGGTCGCATGCCCAAATAGGCAGGGTCGACCCCCACCTCAAAAGAAGTCCAACCCATGACTTTTGGTAGGGGGGTCGCAGGGGTCTCGGATTGTCCAACCCCCCCCCCCCATCGACCCCCTAGCATCGACCCTAGGAAAACAACAAAAAACAGCACGAATTGAAAATTAGGAAACTTTCCTAATTTCAATTGGGACCTTTCCTAAACTCAATGGGACTTATTTTGGGAGATTTTCCTCTATAAATAGGATGCCTCTAAGCCTATTTCACTCTTTTTAGAACCCTAATTGAAAGTGAGAGAAAGAGAAGAGAAGGAAGAGAAGAAGAGAAGGAAAACTTGAAGAAAAGGCTAAGAAAGAAGAAGAAGCTCAGAGAAATCTTTGAAACTCATACTACAAAAGGTATGAACCTCAATCCATATCTGAATTGAAAGCTTAGAATAGATTATGATGAAGTTAGGTTAGGAGAAACCCTAATACCATCCATCCATGGATGAATTCCAATGGAAATCATGGAAAACTATGAAAAGTGAGTAACTTGGAGTTTTGAGCCATAGAACAATCATAGAATGGACTATAAAAGTAAGCCAGAGGACCCGAACATGAAAGAATGGACTGTAGAATGGAAAAGTCGACTCAAACCATGGGCGGTCACACGTGGGGTCGATTGGGATCGACCATACCAGATCACAGGATCGACCCCCAGCATTCGGGAAGTCCAGGGATGGGGTGGTCACACCCAGGGTCGATGGAACATCCGACCCTGACATTGACCCTACCCTGGGGGTCGCAGTAAACTACTACCCTACCTTCGACCCGTCCTGCGACTCTCGCTTAACAGCAAGCCTAAAATTATCGGAATGACTTCTAACTAAAATCTATCGACTTGTTAGGTTTTCCTATTGATATAAAAGTAATTCTTAAAGCTTGAAAGAGGATCAACACTCAAGCAAAGGTGAGGGAACAAGACCTAAACAAATTAGCTAATAATAAACTATTTTTATTTTCTTGAGTCCAATGCCATGACTGATTCTATGCGTGTATGCTTGTAATGTGCATTCAACATGTCATCCAATATTCCTGCTATTAATGTTCATGCATATTTAATTCTATTTTATTTATAACATGATGATGATGATGATGCTAGGAATAGACATGTGAATGTATGTGTGTGGTTAGTGTGCTTAATGCGAGTGGAGCATCAGGGGGAGGATGTGACATTGTGGTTCAGCCTGGTCACTAGACTCTAGCTCTATCTCTACTCAAGTCTTGTCCGCTGACATCGTCGTATCGCCATTACCTTAGCAGAACTATTACGTCGTAGGGTATCAGGGGAGGTGGTCTCGGACTGTGTAGTCTTCGACTCTGCCGGGCGGCCTTAGCTCTATCTCTATGGACATATTGAGCGATGCTGGGGTGAGGCCTTTGGTACACTGTTTGACATTAGGATTGGTTAGTTGCGAGCCCAGTTTGCAAGCCCTCGCCAACAAGGGCTTACGTGTTTGTCACACCCCAATTCCACACTGTTCAGAATGGTGTGATGAACCGCTAGCAAACCAACAGTTCAACCAGGATCTCAAGTAGGCTATCCCCGCGTTATCTAAACTCCCATACATCCGTAATCATAATCAGAGTAATTACACAATAGCGGAAATCTTATAATAAAATGAACTGAGAATCTACTGTGATATAAATATTAAATAGCAAATTATTCTGTATCAACTGGGACATAAATAATTATCAAATAAATGTCTTTATTAAATTCAAATAAAGAAACCTAAGAAAATATCTAATCGAATACACATGAGTTGCACTCGCAAGAGGAGTCATGTGTATCGCCTTCATCTTCTGCATCCATCGCCGCCACATTCCCGTACGCTGGAGCATTCATGTATTCTTCAACTGTATAACCTACATCATCAACTAAAAATATTCGACGTCGAGGGGTGAGCGCACATCATGGCTCAGTGAGTAGACAAAACAATGCAACAATACATATGCATGCAATCAATTCATATCTTTGGTCTGGTTTATAGTTTGCAATGCGCAATAAAAAGGTTGGGTGGTCAAAGGTTAACGTTTATTGACCCCGCCTCTATACATAGGGTGTGGAAGTCCGCCGAAGGTTAACGTTTATCGTCGTCCCCATCACCCTAATCATGACATTATACAACAAAGGTTAACGTTTATTGCTATATAATACCATACCAACACGTAAGCCCCTGTTAGCGAGGGCTTGCAAACTGGGCTCGCAACTAACCAATCCTAATGCCAAACAGTGTATCCAAGGCCTCACCCCAGCATCCCTCAGAATTTCCATAGAGATAGAGCTAAGGCCCCCCAGTAGAGTCAGAGACTACAAGGACCGAGACCACCTCCCCTGATACTTTACGACATAATAGTTCTGCTAAAGTAACGGCGATACGACGATGTCAATGCACAAGACTTGAGTTAGAGATAGAGCTAAAGTGCTGAGACCCGCCAAAGGTTAACATTTATTGACGTTCTCATCACACCTCCCTTGATACTAGCTCGCATCAAGTACACCAACCACACACATACAATCACATGCCTATTCCTATCATCATCATCATCATCATCATGTTATAAACAATAAAATAAATATGCATGAACAAGTAATAGAAATATTGGATGGCATGTTGTATGCACATTACAAACATATTCGCATAGAATCAAGCATGGAATTGGACTCAAGAAAATGGAAAACAGTTTGTTATTAACCAATTAGTTTAGAGTTCTGTTTCCTCACCTTAGCTTGCTAATAGATACTTTTCCAAGCTTTAAAATCACCTTTATAATGTTATTATATTACTAGAAGACCTAACAAAGTCGATAGAATTTAATTAGAATTAATTTTGAATTTAAAAACCATTCTGTTAACTGAGGGTCGGAGGTAGGGTCAGAGTCATGATCAACCCTGGGTGCGACCCTCCCCAAACTCTGAACTTCCCGAACACTGAGGGTCGATGGTCAGGATCACCTAGGGTCGGATGGTCATCGACCCTCAGTGCACTTTGGTCCAATTCCCTCTTTTAGTCCATTCTTCGTGCTTGGGATCCTATGGTTTGCTCCTACATTCCATTCTACATTCATTCCATGGTCTGAAACCATGTATAATCCACATAGATAGCTTTCATGTAACCCCCCATGGTTTCCCATGAAAACCTAACCATGGGTTGATGGTTTGGGTTTCTCCGAGATCACACTCTCATCAATATCAAACCTATGGTCTGTAGAATCTCATGGAATCAGTATCCATACCTGAGAAGAATACTCCTTCTCTGCAACTCTTCTCTTTTGGCTAACTTCTCCTCCATGCTTCTCTTCTTCCTCTTTTCCTTCTCTTCTCTTTCTCTCAATTCAATTAGGATTGTGAAAGGAGTGAAAGAGACTTAGGGACGTCCTTTAAAAAGAGTAGGAACATCCTAAAATAAGTCCCTTTGAGATTAGGAAAGAATCCCACTCGAAAATTAGGAAATTTCCTAATTTTAGTTTCGACAGAAATTGAGGGTCGATGGGAGGGTCGATGATCCCGTCGACCCTAGGATTCAAGATGTCCGACCCTCCCTTCAAATTTGAGGGTCTGACTTTCTGTTCTTGGGGGGTCCGTCCCTCCTTGGCTAGGTATGCGATCCTCCCTTAAAATTAAGTGTTTTTGGGTCGATTTGATACTTGGGATGTCGATCTCCTTCACGCCCTTGGTCCATTTGACTCGACCATGATAGGTAAACCTGGTTCAAGGTGGTAAGACCGGGTTAGATTGACACGGGTCTTAGAACTCCCCCCTACTTATAAAAATTTCTTCCTCGAAATTGTACATACCTTCTGAATCAAATAAGCGAGGGTATTGCTTTTGCATAGCATTTTCTTCTTCCCAAGTAATTTCTTCCATGTCTCTACTTTTCCATGTGACCTTAACATAATCGATATCTTGGTTGCGTAGACGTTGAACCTTTCGGCTGGTGATTTCTGTTGGTGTTACTTCAAATGTCAAATCTTCAGTCAATTCTGGCAAATCTACTGTCAACACGTGCGTTGGATCCTTGACATACTTCTTCAATAGGGAAATGTAAAATACGTCATGCACACTTGACATAGATGGTGGTAGTGCTAACTGATAAGCCACTTTACCACGCTTAGCTAGAATTTCATACGGCCCGACATATCTTGGACTTAGTTTCCCTTTCTGCCCGAACCTTTTCAGTCATCGCATAGGCGATACCTTCAAAATTACTTTATCACCTACAGCGAACTCCAGATCTCTGCGTCGAGTATCTGCATATTGCTTCTGACGGTTTTGAGCTGTTCTTACTCTTTCCTTGTTAATGTCGACCACTCGGCAAGTCTCTTCAACAAATTCCAGCCCAACAATACTACGTTCTTCAACTTCATTCCAAAACAAAGGAGTTCGACACTTTCTACCAAACAGTGCCTCATAAGGTGACATCTGTATAGTAGCCTGATAGCTATTGTTATAAGCGAATTCGATCAATGGTAACTTTTCATCCCATGATCCTTTGAAATCAATTACACATGCTCGTAGCATATCTTCTAGAATCTGAATTGTACGCTCTGACTGTCCGTCTGTCTGTGGGTGGAATGCAGTACTGAACTTCAACGTTGTACCCATAGCCTTTTGCAATCCTTCCCAAAACTTGGAAGTAAATCGTGGATCTCTATCAGAGACAATGCTTTCTGGAACACCATGTAATCGAACAATATTATCCACATACAGCTTTGCTAACCTCTCCAGTGTATACTGAGGTCGTATCAGTATGAAGTGAGCTGTTTTAGTCAGACGGTCCACAATCACCCAAACTGCGTCAACTACTCGAGGAGTCAGTGGTAGTCCCATGACGAAGTCCATTGTGATGCAGTCCCATTTCCATCCTGGTTCCGATAATGGCTGTAACAGTCCTATGGGTCTTTGTCGTTCAGCCTTTACTTTCTGACAATTTAGGCATTGAGATACGTACTTGGCTACATTTGCTTTCATTCCCCTCCACCAATATAGTTTCTTTAGATCATGATACATTTTTGTACTTCCAGGATGTATCGAATAGATGGTGGTATGGGCTTATTTCATCAGTCGGTGTCTAATGTCCATACTTTCTGTTTCTGGTACACATATTCTTCCTTTGTATTTCAGTACTTTCTCTTCGTCCAAGGTGAACTCAGGATTAGTCCTACCTTTCTCGATATCTTCTTTTACTGTTCTCAGATAAGGATCTGATTTGATAGCTATCTTCACTTCATCCATTATATCCGGTATAATATTCAATGCAGCGAACATATTTGAAAACCGATGAATGAACCCTTGGTTGGCTGACTCATCCATTGCGTCTATCACATATTGCTCATTGCCGTGATTGAATACCATTCCGGTAGTACACATTGCTGCAGTTGTGCTACTCTCTCCTTGCGATTTTATCATTGCTTTTCGGCTTAACGCATCCGCTACTACGTTCGCTTTTCCCGGATGATACTGGATATCACAATCATAGTCTTTCAATAGTTCCAACCATCTTCTTTGTCTCATATTCAACTCCTTCTGATTAAATAGATAGGTAAGACTTTTATGGTCTGACTTAATCTGGAATTTCTCTCCGTATAGGTAATGTCTCCATATCTTGACAGCATGTACTACTGCCGCTAGCTCCAGATCATGAGTGGGATAATTTTTCTCATGTACCTTTAACAGTCTTGAAGCATAAGCAATCACTTGCTCTCCTTGCATAAGTACGCATCCCAATCCCAGTCCCGACGCATCAGTGTATAGAGTAAATGTCTGTCCTGGAACGGGAATAGTCAAAATCAGAGCGGATATCAATCTAGTCTTCAGCGTTTGGAAACTCTTCTCACATTTATCGGTCCACACGAACTTTTCACCTTTCTTAGTCAAACTGGTGAGAGGTACGGCAATCCGGGAATAGTCTTCCATGAATCTCCGATAATAACCAGCGAGACCCAGAAAACTTCTAATTTCTGAAACGCTCTTTGGTGCTTCCCACTTTACAATAGCCTCGATCTTGCTAGGATCCACTTTGATTCCTTCTGCGGATACTACATGGCCTAAGAAGGCGACTTCACTTTGCCAAAACTCACACTTTAAAAATTTGGCATATAGCTTCTCTTTCCTTAAACGCTGTAGGGCAGCATTTAAGTTCTTGATATGAGTTTCTTCGTCCTTGGAGTATACCAATATATCATCCATAAATATTATCACCGACGTATCCAACATATCATGGAAAACCCGGTTCATAAGTTCCATGAAAGTTGCTGGTGCGTTCGTTAATCCAAAAGACATGACCAAGAACTCATAATGTCCGTATCTGGTCCTGAAAGCTGTTTTAGGAATATCACCCTCTTTAATCTTCAATTGATGATAGCCCGATCGAAGATCGATCTTAGAAAATACCTTTGCTCCTTGTAACTGATCGAACAAGTCATCGATCCGTGGTAGTGGGTATCGATTCTTGATTGTCAGTTTATTCAACTTCGATAGTCGATGCATAATCGAACACTACCGTCCTTCTTCTTTACGAATAACATCGGCGCTCCCCATGGTGATATACTGGGTCGAATATAACCCTTGTCTAGTAGTTCTTGTAGTTGCACTTTCAGTTCCTTCAGTTCCGTAGGAGCCATTCTATAAGGTGCTTTTGATACGGGTGCGGCTCCAGGTACAAGGTCTATCACAAACTCTGTGGCTCGGTCGGGTGGTAAACCTGGTAGTTCCTCTGGAAATATGTTGGGATAGTCCTGCACGACTTCAATATCTCCCATTTGTGGTGCTTCCTTGGTTAGGTCGACCACTGATACTAGATACCCGACTGCCCCTTTCTCAAGGCATCTGTTAGCCTTTAGTGCTGAGAGTATGAGCTTGCATCTACGGGGAAGTTTGGTTACCGTAAAACTGAATTCTGCTCCTGTTTGGTCTTTAAATGTTAGCTTCTTTTCAGCGCATAGTAGGTTCACAGAATGCGGAGCTAACCAGTCCATTCCCAAGATGACGTCAAAGTCTACCATCTCAAGTTGTATCAAGGTTGCATCTAAGGTCTTCTCACCAATGCGGACTGGACATGGTCCATATCCTTTCTCTAATTCCACTTCTAACCCCATCGGTGACCGTACAAGTAATTTGTAATCTAATGTTTTGATGGGTAAGTTTATCTTCTTTCCGAATGACACAGATATAAATGAATGAGTAGCTCCTAAATCAAAAAGTACTCTGGCGGGTGCGCCATTTATAGGTACGATACCTGTGATTTATTTTAACTTAGTCTACATGCTCACACAATGTAATTATAACTTCAAAAGTTTCAGGCATACCTGTGACCACATCGGGTGATGCGGCCGCATCCTCGGACGTAACAGCATATACCCGTCCATGATGGAATTGCTTCTTAGGCTTAGGGCACTCCCTTGCCATATGTCCCGATTGGTTGCAGTTGTAACACTTCGGGCTTTCAGAATTTGGCTTTGGCTGAGGTTGAGTAGTCCCTGGAGTAGTCTTAGTTGCAGCATTAAAATTCTGAGGGCGGAAAGGCTTATATGTCTTGTTATTGCCTCCGTTATAAGAATTCCCAGCTGGCCTTTTGATACCCCGGTTCTGTGTGAAATAACTCTCCTGGCTCGATTCAATGACTCGAGCTATTTGGACAGCTTCATTATAAATTTTCATTTCTAAGCCCAGAACATGCTCTCTGATGCTTCCTCTCAGTCCCGTGATGAACCTACAGGTTTTGGTTTCTTCTTCTTGCATACTCAGTGGTGCGAAGAAAAACAGCTCTTCATAATGCTATTGGTACGCATCTACTGACATCTGCCCTCGATATAGACTCAGAAACTCCTTCTCCATAGAATCTCTGAAGCTTCGTGGAAAATATTTCTCGAAGAAAGCGTCTCTATAAACAGCCCAAGTCAGTTGGGCGTGCTTGGTCAATAAATAGTCCCGGGTAGACTTCCACCAGTGATGTGCATCGCTTTTGAGCATGAAGGTGGCACATAATACTTTTTCTTCCTCTGTGATAGTCATCATGAGGAAATTTCTCTCCATCTCGTCTATCCAGTGTGATGGCCATAATGGATCAGACGGCTTGCCATTAAATTCCCTAGGCTTCATCTTCAAAAATCTCTCCACCAATCGAGAGTGATCCAACTGATTTTGGGGATATGCCCCAAACATATGGGGTGGATACTGGTAATTAACCTGAGCTGCTTCCAGAGCCTATACTGGAATTTGTGCAGCAGGTTGTTGAGGTGTCTGAGGTGCTGGGTGGTTACCCACTGGTGTTGCACTGGCTTGTCCTGTCTGCATAGGTGTAGCTTGAGTGGCTTGGAACATAACACCCATCGCAACGTGCATCTGAGCCTGTGCGTGTTGCATCCATTGCAGCTGCTGAGCCAGATTCATCACCACGGTTGTTAGCTCTTGTCACACCCCAATTCTGATCCAACCAGAACGATGTGAGTGAACCGTCATTGAACCAACGGTTCACACCAGGATCTCGAATAGGCCGTGTCCACCATGCAAACCAATTACACATAACGACAATCAGAATATAAATATACAGCGGAAGACTTTAAATAGAATGAACTGAGTATCTATTGATAATTTAAATAAATATCCCATTATTCAAATTCAAACACATAAAATAATAATCTTTTACATCTCTTAATACCAAGCAAAAATAACTGAAACAATAAAATAAAAAGCCATCACAGGTACACGCAGAAAGGGCACTCGCATGAAGCATCATGCTCGTCCTCTCCTGCTTGTACATCCACAGCAGCCACACTCCCATACGCCGGAGCGTTCACGTAGTCATCCACAGTGTAACCTGCATCAACATCTAAAACCAATGTACGTACAAAGGGTGAGCTCACAACACAGCTCAGTGAGACAATCAGACAGTTTCACAATATTATGCATGAGTAATAATCAATTTTATGATGTAGTCTGGTTTTAAGTTTGCAACGTGCTATAGAAAGGTTTGGTGGCCCCCGCACCTCTATACACGAGTGTGTGGCATCGCACAGTAGATCACACTACCACCAACCCACATGTACCCATCATGGGATAGAGATAGAGCTAAGGTATACCCGCACCTCCCCTGATACTCTACCCATACCAGTACCTAAGCCCCTACTGGCCAGGGCTCGCAAACTGGGCTCGCAACTAACCAATCCTATATGTCAACAATGTATGCTCTATCCCAGCACAGCCGTCTACGGCATAGAGATAGAGCTAGAGCGTGCAGGCCGGGTCGGAGACCACAATACCTCACCTCCCCCTGATACCCTATCTGCAACTAACCCACTAGGATAGAAACAATACGCAGGTAGACCCTATCCCAACATAACTCCCTACGGCATAGAGATAGAGCTAAAGCATCGTGGACAAGCCAGCGTCGACTCGGAATCCACAGTACCACATAACAATGGCCGGTACAACATCAATATCGGAGACCACCGTACCACGACCTTCCCCTGATACCCCACCCGTACCAAGCATGTTAAGACAGAATACTACAAAAGGTGCTAGTGTGAAGAGCGATCCCAGGCCCATGCCCCACTCCACACACCAACGAAAACAATCACATGCCTAACAATCACATCCTATCAATCCATGAACAGTAATAATAACTGAAAGTAAAGGATGGCATGTGAATATTCACAAACATCATATCATAGATATTCAATGATTAACAAAGATTTACTGTCCATTAATTATTAGGTTTAGGTCATATTCCCTTACCTAACGCTCGTTCGATAACTTGCTCCACGTCGCAAGGTCCAAACGATATGTCACAAAGTCCTACAATATTATTAGGGTCTCATTAGAATAACATTCTTAGAGTTTCATGTTGGTCGGAAACCAACATGGTTACAAAACACCCTCACAGAGCTGACCGGTGGCATGTACCAGTCGCAGCTCTGTGGGAAAGACTGGCGACCGATATGGTCAGCCGGTCCCCACAGACAACCTCCCGAGAGGTAGCGGTCCCAACATACCGGTCGCACTATGTGCAACCGGTATAGTCGACCGGTATGTCTCCGGAAGACCATACATGGGTTTTTCGACTACCGACGATCATCCTCCATGGATTTTCAGGGTTTCTCCTATCCATTCTAAGTCTAGGCTTTGAGTTAGAGTTATCCCCAACTCATTCAAGTCTCGTTTTGATGAATATCATCTCGAAAGTCGAATCCAGGGTTTGACGGCAACTTAGGGTTTATTGGCCAATTTAGGGTTTTAGATCAATACCTACTTTGCATGGTATTGATCCACCCACACAACTAACACTATATAAGAAGATGGATTCAAGCACTTACCGTTGACAGGCGTAGCGTGAGCTTCGTCAAATGGTAATGGCGGCAATTCCTTCTTCTTCCTAGCTCCTTCTCCTTTCCAAGCTCTTTCTCTTCTCTAGGGTTTGTGAGAGACAATGGAAAGGATTTGAGGAGGCTTAAGGGTGTATTTATAGGCTAGAAATAGGGTTTAGTAACCCTACTAGGATTAGAAAACTTCTAGGATTCAAAATCAGGAAAGCGGACCCACAGAGACCAATTTCCAAATTCCCGCACATAGCTGTGCAGGCCATACCGGTCGACCGGTACCAAGACCGGTACCATCGACCGGTATACCTAAAATCAGGTATAATTGGTCGACTTTGGTCTGATTTTGTACCTGTTTGTTATCCGCTTGCCCCGTCTGGCTCGATGATGATCGAAAGACCTGTCACGACACAAAACCAAGGTTAGACCGGGTTTTCAGAGTGCGGGTCTTACAACTCCACCACCCTTAAAAGAAATTTTGTCCCAAAATTTGCATGTAGGTACTACAACTCCCCCGCCCTTAAAAGAAAATTCGGCCTCGAAATTTGAACGTACCTTGATCGTCAAAAAGGTTAGGGTACTCCTTCCTCATCGCGCTCTCTTCTTCCCAAGTAATTTCCTCCACATTTTGGCTTCTCCAATGCACCTTCACATAGTGGATATCCTTGGTTCGAAGCTGCTGAACTTTTTGACTAGAGAGCATTACAGGCACCACTTCGAAAGTTAAGTCTTCAGTCAAGTCTGGAGGATCAGCGATCAAGATATGCGATGGATCTCTGACATACTTCTTCAGTAATGATACATGGAACACATTATGAACGCTAGACATAGATGGTGGTAGAGCCAATTGATATGCTACATTACCACATCGATTCAATATCTCATATGGTCCCACATACCTGGGGCATAGCTTCCCCTTTTTACCAAACTGTTTCAGACCTTGCACCGGTGATACCTTCAAGAATACTTTGTCACCCACTGCAAACTCCAGATCTCGACGTCGATTATCCGCATAGTGCTTCTGTCGAACTTGAGCTGTCTTTACTCTCTCCTTGATCTGATCAATCACTCGGTAAGTTTCTTCAACAAACTCCGGTCCTACAATTCTTTTTTCTCCCACCTCGTTCCATAACAGGGGTGTACGACACTTCTTCCCATAGAGTGCTTCATATGGGGCCATCTGAATTTTAGCCTGATAGCTGTTGTTGTAAGCAAACTCGATAAGTGATAGCTTCTCATCCCAAGCTCCTTTGAAATCTAATGCACAAGCTCGGAGCATATCTTCCAAAATTTGAATAGTTCGCTCCGACTGTCCGTCCGTCTGAGGGTGAAAAGCTGTACTGAACTTCAACTTGGTTCCCATAGCTTTCTGTAATCCTTCCAGAACTTCGATGTAAAACGGGGATCTCTGTCAGATACTATACTCTCTGGAACGCCATGAAGTCCGACTATATTATCAACATATAACTTGGCCAGTTTCTCCATGGTATACTGAGGTCTGACCGCAATAAATCAAGCTGTCTTGGTGAGTCGATCTACTATAACCCAAACTGCATCCACTGACCTTGGTGTCAATGGTAGGCCAGTGACGAAATCCATGGTGATACAATCCCACTTCCATGCAGGTTCTGGTAACGGCTGTAGTAACCCTGTGGGTCTTTGCCTTTCCGCTTTAACTTGTTGACAATTCAGACATTGGAACACGAAACGAGCTATATCTGCTTTCATACCCCTCCACCAATATAGTCTTCTTAGATCATGGTACATCTTGGTACTTCCTGGATGTACCGAATATGGAGTGTAATGAGCTTCAGTCATAACTCGGTCTCTGATATCGCAGTCTTCGCTCTCAGGTATACATAACCGTCCACGATACTTGAGTACCTTGTCTGAATCCAAGGTAAAGTCAGGATTGCACGTACCCTTCTCTAAGTCTTCCTGCACTGTCTTGAGATATGGATCCTGTAGGATTGCTACCTTGACTTCATCAATTAGACCCGGTGAGATCTTCAATGCGGCGAACATCATAGTGAACTTATGAATCAAGCCTTGCTCGACTGGATCTTCTACAGTTTCGATAATATGTTCTTCATCAATTTTTATTGAACTAGAGGCTGCCGCACACAATGCAGCATTTGTACTTGGTCTTGCCTCGGGTTTCGATGCCCACTTTCTGCTTAAGGCGTCAGCCACCACATTTGCTTTACCCGGATGGTACTGGATGTCGCAATCATAATCTTTTAACAATTCCAGCCATCTCCTCTGTCTCATATTCAGATCCTTATGAGTGAAAAGATAAGTTAAGCTCTTGTGATCTGACTTAATCTGAAACTTCTCACCGTACAAGTAGTGTCTCCAAGTCTTGATTGCGTGAATAACCACTGCCAGCTCCAAGTCATGCGTAGGATAGTTTTTCTCATGCTCTTTTAACTGTCTTGATGTGTAAGCAATCACCTGTTCTCCTTGCATCAATACACACCCGATACCCAACCCCGAAGCATCCGTGTATAAGGTAAACGGTACGCTTGGTTCTGGGATGGTCAAGATAGGTGCAGAGACTAGTCTTGACTTCAAAGTCTGAAAGCACTTCTCGCACTCATCTGTCCATATGAATTTTTCTCCCTTCTTGGTCAATCTGGTGAGTGGAACCGCGATCCTGGAGTAATCTTCCACGAATCTTCTATAATAACCAGCCAACCCAAGGAAACTACGAATCTCCGCAACAGATTTTGGTGCTTCCCATCCTACTATAGCAGCTATCTTGCTTGGATCAACCTTGATACCGTCTTCAGATACAACATGGCCCAAGAAAGCCACTTTCTTCAGCCAAAACTCGCACTTCTTGAATTTTGCATAAAGCCTCACATCCCTCAGCCGTTGTAGGGCTGCCCTCAATTGCGCTGTATGAGTCTCCATGTCCTTAGAGTAAATCAATATGTCATCGATGAATACGATGACCGAAGTGTCCAACATATCATGGAACACTCGGTTCATCAGTTCCATAAAGGACGTTGGAGCATTGGTCAACCCGAAAGACATAACCAGAAACTCATAATGCCCATACCTTGTCCTGAAAGCAGTCTTCGGAATATCTCCGGCCTTGATCTTCAATTGGTGATACCCCGATCGGAGATCGATCTTCGAGAAAACCTTTGCACCCTGCAGCTGATCGAACAGATCATCGATTCTCGGCAAAGGATACCGATTCTTGATCGTCAACTTGTTCAGCTCACGGTAGTCAATACATAGCCGTACACTCCCATCCTTCTTCTTGACGAATAATACAGGTGCTCCCCAAGGCGATATACTAGGTCGTATGAAGCCCTTATCCAGCAATTCTTGTAATTGGGTCTTCAACTCCTTTAACTCGGTCGGGGCCATCCTGTATGGTGCTTTAGACACCGGCGCCGAACCTGGCATAAGGTCTATCACAAATTCTGTAGCCCTGTCTGGTGGTAAACTTGGGAGATCTTCTGGAAATACATCTGGAAACTCCCGAACCACATCTATATCTTCCATATTGAGTGACTCTGCCGTGAGATCGACTACAGATACGAGATAACCCACTCCCCCTTTCTCCAAACATCTCTTAGTTTTTAGGGCGGAGAGGATCAGCTTCCGCTTCCTAGATAGCTTAATCCCAGCGAAGCTATATTCCCTTCCCTCTTTGTCAGTAAGCACAAGCTTCCTTTCACCACATAAAAGGACGGCCGAATGATGGCCCAGCCAATCCATCCCCAAAATGACATCAAAGTCTGCCATCTCAAGTATTACTAGGCTTGCTTCTAAGTCTCGACCCTCAATACTTACAGTACATGGTCCATAATACTTGGTCAAAGCCACTTCGACTCCTAGTGGAGAGCGAACTATCAAGCTTGGGTTCAATTGCTTGATTGGTAACTCCATTCGCTTCCCAAAAGAAACAGAAACAAAGGAGTGTGTGGCCCCAGAGTCAAATAATACTCTGGCGGGTAAACCAGCTACATTTACAATTCCTGGAATATATTGCCCCTTAGTTCTACATGCTCATGCAACTGAAAGAATAAACCAAATAGTAAGGGATAAAGTCGTACCAGTTACCACATCAGGTGATGCGGCTGCCTCTTCAGTGGTGACCGCATAAACTCTTCCTTGCTGGGGAGCTTGCTTCTTAGGTAGAGTGCAGTTCCTTGCAACATGTCCCAGCTGCTGACAGTTATAACATTTAATATTTGGGTTGGGTCTGGCGAATTGTGGCACAGGTGGTGCCGGGTTGTTTCTTGCAGGTGCTGTAGCGGTCTGTGCCCTGTATGGGTGGAATGGTCTAGTATTACCGCCACCCGAGCTCTCACCAGCGGATCTCTTCACTCCCCTGTTCTGAGCGAAGAAGCTGTCCCTCTGACTGGACTCTATCACCCTCACAACCTGCACCGCCTCATTGTAGGTCTTCTTGTCCAGACCCAAAAGGTGCTCTCTGATGCTTCCACATAGTCCCATGGTGAACCTACGTGTCTTGGTCTCCTCCTCCTGCATACTGGCTGGTGCGAAGAAGAACAGCTCTTCGTACCTCTGCTGATACGCATCTACGGTCGACTGAGATTGTTGCAGATTGAGAAACTCTCTCTCCATTTGATCTCTGAAGCTCTTCGGAAAGTATTTGTCGAAGAAAGCCGCTTTAAACACTTCCCAATCGACCAGGGTATACTTATTCTCCAGATATGCCCGAGTAGAATTCCACCAAGCATTGGCGTCTTCCCTTAACATATGAGTGGAAAACAGAACCTTTTGCTCCTCAGTACAAGTCATCAGTCGGAAGTTCTTTTCCATTTCAAAAACCCACTGTGCTGGCCACAATGGTTTCCCTATCCTGCCCGTGAACGATGAAGGTTTCAACTTCAAGAATCTGTCCACTGACCTGCTCAGATCATGTTGTCCCTGTATGTCTGCTCCGTACCATGGTGGTGGATACGGATAAGCTCCCGGGTACGCAGAAGGCGACGGAAACCGATGCGGTGGTGGTATGTTCTGTGCTTGGCCCCTCGGCCTTGGGCTACTCTGCATCGGTTGGGTAGTATTAATTCCTCCTAACTCGGGCATGTTTCCAGCGGGAACAGAACCTGTTGGCCTGAGCATCTTCAGTACTTCGCTAAAAAATTCCTTCTGTTGAGCCTGCATCTGATAGACCAAGTTTGTAACAATGGTCTCAGAATTCCTGTGAGGTGGGCCCGGTAAATTTGTCGGTACCTCCGGGACCTGTTCCTCCTCCACTTCAGGACTGGGTTCTCTAACCTGGTCTTGTTCAGCTTGCTCTTCTTCTAGGCGCATCCTGGCCTGATGACGCTTCCGACCCCTTCGACCGTTTCCACCTGCCATCTCAGACTATTTATTTGGATCTGAGAAGAAGACATAACACGTGAGAACATCAATAATAGTAGTGTTAGTCTTGAATAATGCAAGGAAAAATAGTCGAGAAGTAACATTTCAATTTACACAATTTTAGAAATTTTAAATTCAATTTTTCTGGCTCTTTGGGGCGTACCGGTCGCAACATACCGGTCGCACACCTGTGGAAATATGTTGCGACCGGTATAGTCGACCGGTCAGAATTAAAATTCTGGCCGAGACATAGCGGTCGCATGTCTAGGAGATACCGGTCGACACTCTGTATACAGTGTTGCGACCGGTATAGTCGACCGGTCAGAAAAAAATTTCTGACCGAGACATAGCGGTCGCACACCTGGGGTGATACCGGTCGACCGGTATAGGCAAAACCGTCGACTGGCATGCCCAGAATTGACTTTAAAATCACGAAAAGTGAGAAATTTTCTCACTTTTCTTTCTTTCTCCTCTCCGGTGGCGATTCTTCTCTGCCCAACTGAGTTGCTACAGTCCGGCCGGTACTTTTAGAAGCCGATTTCTTCCATTCCAAGCGTGGAACATCGTCTCCAGGTAGGTCTCCTCCCTCTCTCTCATATTTTTACAAGTTTTCCATATCATCCATATGTAGAAATTTAGGTTTTTCTTTGTTCGAGATGATTTAACCGTAGGAATTCTTTTCCTTCGGCTTGGAAAGGCTTTAAGGACCCCCAAGAGCAAAAGCCCTCAACCAATTTGGGGTTCCACCGAATGGTTTTGATAAAAATCGAATTTTTACACTTTTTAACCTAGGTTTTCCAAAAATTTCAAAATTTCTAATTTTTTTCTTAAATTCTTGAAATTTCTCCTTTAAATTGCTTGTGATTGGTTTGTCGAAGAGTGTGGGGGTTACGTAAGTCCTCCTCCCCATGTTTTTGGGTGAGTTCGAGGCTTTTTTCCAATTTATAGCCGTTATGCTGCCGAAATTTCAAAAATTTCTAACATTTTATTTTGTTTTCTTTTGTTTTGCAGATTTTAAATGGCTCCTAGACGTGCTCTTGGCAAGCGTCCCCACGACTCGAGTTTACGTGCCCCCCAGCCACCAGTTCCCCAATTGGACGAGCACTGGTTTCGTTCTATAGAGGCACAAGCTCGATTCCCGTGGTTCGATAATAAGAGCATTGAATCAGGGAGACGGGTCAACGTGGAACAGTTAGACCGGTTCGACGTGCGAGCGGCCGTCGACATGCTTGATTGGTTGCCCGTCATTTCATACACCTACACCACCCGTCCTAACCTGGTTAACCATTTCTTTGCTAACCTGGAGCTGCACGGAGATGTGAACGATCCCAACCAAGGTAGGGATTTACGTATCTCCAGTTATGTCTGGGGTGTTCCCATTTCCTTTAACACCCATCAGCTGGCCGACCTTCTAGGGGTTCCAAATGATGGAGACCTAGTATATTGCCCTCCCAAAGGGAAGGGCTATCTGACTGAGGACCTGTGTCGAGAGATAGCTCATCAGATCCTTAACCCTGGGGCTCTTATGAAGGCGGCTAGCTTGAGACCTGTACCTCGGGTCTACAGTCGCATCATCCAGCACAACATCGTCCCCCAGAGCGGCCATTATAGTGAGTTATCCCAGCTCACTCAGTACATCACTTATTGTGTCTGCACTGGGGAGCGGGTCTCTCTCCCATACCTCATCATTAGGACCATGCATCAGGCGACCCTGGCCGATCAGGCCAGTAACCTTCCATATGGTCGTCTCATCACCTTCCTGTTACGTCGTCTGGGCGTGAGCATGAGAGGCGAGGTGACCGTTGAGGACACTATGACGTCTGATATAGACTGGGACGCCATTCAGAGGATGCAGATGGTCGATCTGCCGGTTAGTGACGACGAGTTGGAGGCTCGCCCTCGTCCACTTGGGAGAGTAGCAGCAGCAGCAGCCGCGGCCAACGCGGCCTATGCGGCAGAGATGGGTGATGACGATGATGACGATGTAGCTGGGGAAGCACCAGTGCCTGCCCCACAGCCTGCACCTGCACCACCACCATCTGTCCCCACAGCTGGGCCATCTAAGCCCTCTCCCGACTCAGTGATGGGTATGTTCATGGAGCTCAGGGACGCTCAGCGGGAGATGAGCCGTGACTTAGCACAGTTGACTCACAGCCTCCGAGTCACACAGGATCAGGTGCACTGGCTCAGGGTCGCTTACGAGAGAGACTATGATATAGCGGACCCCATACCTCCTAGGCCCCCTACCCCATGATTATCCCCTTTATTTCTTTCACTTATGACTGTTTATAATACAGGGTAACTGTCCGGTTTGTGGACTGTACCCTGTAGCACTATATCATTTGCTACAATTTTCTTAATTAATGAAAATTTTCATGGTTTCTCCTAACTAGTGTATGTGCACATATTAAGTTTCATATTTAACATAGTATATTATTCTCTTTCTTAGTCCGTATCAGGTATCAAACAATGCTTAAGGTGCGTTTCTATTAAGATTTTTAATTTTTCCTAACTCAGTTCATCGACTCAGTTAAGTGCAACATGGTTTGTTGGAACAGAGCCCGAGAGCTCTGATACCAAGTTGTCACACCCCAATTCTGATCCAACCAGAACGGTGTGAGTGAACCGTCATTGAACCAATGGTTCACACCAGGATCTCGAATAGGCCGTGTCCACCCATGCAAACCAATTACACATAACCACAAACAGAATATAAATATACAGTGGAAGACTTTAAATAGAATGAACTGAGTATCTATTGATAATTTAAATAAATATCCCATTATTCAAATTTAAACACATAAAATAATAATCTTTTACATCTCTTAATACCAAGCAAAAATAACTGAAACAATTAAATAAAAAGCCATCACAGGTACACGCAGAAAGGGCACTCGCATGAAGCATCATGCTCATCCTCTCCTGCTTGTACATCCACGCGACCACACACTCCCATACGCCGGAGCGTTCACGTAGTCATCCACAGTGTAACCTGCATCAACATCTAAAAACAATGTACGTACAAAGGGTGAGCTCACAACACAGCTCAGTAAGACAATCAGACAGTTTCACAATATTATGCATGAGTAACAATCAATTTTATGTTGTAGTCTGGTTTTAAGTTTGCAATGTGCTATAGAAAGGTTTGGTGGCCCCCGCACCTCTATACACGAGTGTGTGGCATCGCACAGTAGATCACACTACCACCAACCCACATGCACCCATCATGGGATAGAGATAGAGCTAAGGTATACCCGCACCTCCCCTAATACTCTACCCATACCAGGACCTGAGCCCCTACTGGCCAGGGCTCGCAAACTGGGCTCGCAACTAACCAATCCTATATGTCAACAATGTATGCTCTATCCCAGCACAGCCGTCTACGGCATAGAGATAGAGCTAGAGTGTGCAGGCTGGGTCGGAGACCACAATACCTCACCTCCCCCTGATACCCTATCCGCAACTAACCCACTAGGATAGAAACAATACGCAGGTAGACCCTATCCCAACATAACTCCCTATGGCATAGAGATAGAGCTAAAGCATCGTGGACAAGCCAGCATCGACTCGGAATCCACAGTACCACATAACAATGGCCGGGACAACATCAATATCGGAGACCACCATACCACGACCTTCCCCTGATACCCCACCCGTACCAAGCATGTTAAGACAGAATACTACAAAAGGTGCTAGTGTGAAGAGCGATCCCAGGCCCATGCCCCACTCCACACACCAACGAAAACAATCACATGCCTAACAATCATATCCTATCAATGCATGAACAGTAATAATAACTGAAAGTAAAGGATGGCATGTGAATATGCACAAACATCATATCATAGATATTCAATGATTAACAACGATTTACCGTCCATTAATTATTAGGTTTAGGTCAGATTCCCTTACCTGACGCTCGTTCGATAACTTGCTCCACGTCGCAAGGTCCAAACGATATGTCACAAAGTCCTACAATATTATTAGGGTCTCATTAGAATAACATTCTTAGAGTTTCATGTTGGTCGAAAACCAACATGGTTACACAACACCCTCACAGAGCTGACCGGTGGCATGTACCGGTCGCAGCTCTGTGGGAAAGACTGGCGACCGGTATGGTCAGCCGGTCCCCACAGAGAACCTCCCGAGAGGTAGCGGTCGCAACATACCGGTCGCACTATGTGCAACCGGTATAGTCGACCGGTATGTCTCCGGAAGACCATACATGGGTTTTTCGACTGCCGACGATCATCCTCCATGGATTTTCAGGGTTTCTCCTATCCATTCTAAGTCTAGGCTTTGAGTTAGAGTTATCCCCAACTCATTCAAGTCTCGTTTCGATGAATATCATCTCGAAACTCGAATCCAGGGTTTGACGGCAACCTAGGGTTTATTGGCCAATTTAGGGTTTTAGATCAATACCTACTTTGCATGGTATTGATCCACCCACACAACTAACACAGAATAATAAGATGGATTCAAGCACTTACCGTTGACAGGCGTAGCGTGAGCTTCGTCAAACGGTAATGGCGGCACCTCCTTCTTCTTCCTAGCTCATTCTCCTTTCCAAGCTCTTTCTCTTCTCTAGGGTTTGTGAGAGACAACAGAAAGGATTTGAGGAGGCTTAAGGGTGTATTTATAGGCTAGAAATAGGGTTTAGTAACCCTACTAGGATTAAAAAACTTCTAGGATTCGAAATCAGGAAAGTGGGACCCGCAGAGACCAATTTCCAAATTCTCGCACATAGCTGTGCAGGCCATACCGGTCGACCGGTACCAAGACCGGTACCATCGACCGGTATACCTAAAATCAGGTATAATTGGTCGACTTCGGTCCGATTTTGTACCTGTTTGTTATAAGCTTGCCCCGTCTGGCTCGGTGATGATCGGAAGACCTATCACGACACAAAACCAAGGTTAAACCGGGTTTTCAGAGTGCGGGTCTTACAGCTCTGGTGGTGGAGGTGGAAAATTTGTAGGGTTTGCCTTTTCTGGATTACCCGGTGCATAATTATTTTCCTGACTGGTCTCCTCCACGGGTGGTGGTGGTGGAACTACATTTCGGTTCTGTCGGGTTACCCTACGTCCAGACATAATTCCTTCTATGATTGGTGGTGCCTGAAATTTATCAAAATATGTGAGAAGTCATTTATATTTCATGTAGGCACACTAACCGATATAAAATTTCAATTCCAGCTCATTTTTTAAGAAAAATACTGTCTTTTCTATGCAGGGTCGATGGTGAGGGTTGATGGTTTGTCCGAACCGTAGTATCCGACCCTGGGAATGACCTGTTCTTCCCGAGAGCTGAGGGTCGATGTGAGGGTCGATGGATGTCCGACCCTCAGTTCTGACCCTTAGTTTTCTGTCAGATTCCCGAGAGCCGAGGGTCGATGGGAGGGTCGATTGTTCTAGTCGAATTGTCCGACCCTTAGACTAAAAATCAGATTTTTAAGATCCGATTTTGGGTCATTTCTTATTATTTCCCTCCCGTTTCGACTCGTCTCTCCCCTCTGAGTTGCTACAGTGCCACTCCACAGGTTTTTGATCGGTTTGAGTCCGGGTTTCAATGTCCATGTCATCCATACAGGTATATTCTCCCATTTTTACCTGTTTTTAGGTTTTCTTTTCAAGGTTTTTGTCCATTTAACTTGTATTTTTCAAATTAAACTTTTTCCAACCGTAAAAATTCGATTTTTATTGGGGGCTTTTGTTATTGGTATCCCGAGGAACGAAAGCCCTCAAAATTTTTTGAATTTCATCGGTTGGTTACCGAGAAACTTGAATTTTTGTTCGTTTGCCCTAATTTGTCAAAATTTTCGATTTCATGAAATTTCTTCAAATTGGTCTTTGTGGGTTTCCTTTTCCTACTGTGTGAGTGTCGTAGGATGTGTGGGAACCTAAGTAAGTCCTTCCGCCCACGTGTATGGGTGAAAAGTGAGGCTTTTGGGCAACTTACATCGTTAAAATACTAAATTTTCAGATTTTTATCCTACTAACCCCTTGTCTCCCCTTCTCTTTCTTATCTACAGATATCATGGCTCGTACTAAGATACCCCGAGTTCGTGATCCGCTTCGCTTTCGCTCTAATGAAGCCGAGGCACAGTATGCCGACTATGCCCGTAAGAAAGTGGAGGGTGGTCGTATGGTGAACTTGGCTGAGCTAGCCTTGTTCAACGTAAGAGAGAGCATTTGGTGATATGGGGTGGCTCCCTGTCATCACCTATGACGCGTGCACATGTCCGGATTTGGTGCGCCAGTTCTATTGTAATCTCCAGGTGGTGGGGAATTACAATGACGTTGAGCATGGTCAAGAGTTGCGCATCACCAGTTACGTTAAAGGGGTGTACATTTCATTTGATTATCGGCAACTGGCCGACCTGTTGGGCATACCCTATGATGGCCCCATGGTGTACTGTGTGCCTGGAGAACCCCAGTTTGTTTCTATGGAGATGAGGGCAGAGATCGACAATCAGCTGCTACGACCTGATCGCTGGCAGATGAGAGCCTGTTACCTGCGTCCAGCTCCACGGGTCTTCTGTAAGACTATCTAGCATAATCTGATCCCGCAGAGTGGGCACTATGAGAGGGTTTCTCAACTGACCCAGTTTTTGATATACAGTATCTGCACCAGACAGCCGGTTTGCCTTCCCTACATCATCATGCGGACCATGATTAGTGCTACATTGTCCAGGCATAGGGGTAATCTACCCTATGGACGCATGATTACAGTCCTACTGACCCGTCTGGGGGTTGACCTGGTAGATGAGAAGATCCAGGAGAAGACCTTCTCGTCGCCTCTAGATTGGGAGGCTATCTGCAACATGGGTATGCGGGATGCCCAAGTCAGTGACGAGGAGAGGAACGAGATGGTGCGCCCTCACACTCGCATCGAGATGGCTGACGCCGAGGCCGCTGCTGCCACTGCTAAAGCTCGTGTGGATCCTGTCGACGATGATGACCGTATGTATATGGATGTCGACTCGATTCCACCGCCTTCCCCTACACATGCGGCTGGAGTTGGTACTTCTTCTGAGGCGGCTCCTGCACCTGAGGTTGGTCCTTCTCATGCAACTGGTCCTTCACTCCCACCTTCTGACATGATGGAGATGTTGCAGGAGATCAGGGAGGCTAAGCGCAGATCTGATCTGAGGATGGAGGAGTTACTAGACGCTCAGCGTGTGAGAGTGGATGAGCTCATAGCGATCCAGCGGGCGACTGATCGGAGGGTAGCCGATCTTACAACTAGTCTCCAGATGACCCAGACTCAGGTGGCCTGGTTGACTAGAGTCTATGCTGAGGATTATGACAGAGATCATGAGGCCCCGCCTCCTCCTTCACCTCCAGCTTCTTGATTGTTCTTTATTTTCTTGTACTACAGAGTAACTATCCAGGTTATGGACTGTACTCTGCTTTAGTTGTGTATATACATTTTGTTTCTCTCTCTCATTGTATGTAACTTGTTTCTCCTTTAATAGATGCATTATTCTCTTTTTAAATTTGGTCTCAATCATCACTTGTGCTTACAGTGTATTTATATTACTGTTTTTACTTTTATCCTATCTCAGTTCACAATTGTCTCGAATGTATGTTAGTTTAGCGGACAAGGCCTGAGATGCTCTGATACCAAGTTGTCACACCCCAATTCTGCACTGTTCAGAATGGTGTGATGAACCGCTAGCAAACCAACGGTTCAACCAGGATCTCAAGTAGGCTATCCCCGCGTTATCTAAACTCCCACACATCCATAATCATAATCAGAGTAAATACATAATAGCAGAAATCTTATAATAAAATGAACTGAGAATCTACTGTGATATAAATATTAAATAGAAAATTATTCTGTATCAACTAGGACATAAATAATTATCAAATACATGTCTTTATTAAATTCAAATAAAAAAACCTAAGAAAATATCTAATCGAATAAACATGAGTTACACTCGCAAGAGGAGTCATGTGTATCCCCTTCATCTTCTGCTTCCATCGCCGCCACATTCTCGTATGCTGGAGCATTCATGTATTCTTCAACTGTATAACCTGCATCATCAACTAAAAATATTCGACGTCGAGGGGTAAGCACACATCACAGCTCAGTGAGTAGACAAAACAATGCAACAATACATATGCATGTAATCAATTCATATCTTTGGTCTGGTTTATAGTTTACAATGCGCAATAGAAAGGTTGGGTGGTCAAAGGTTAACGTTTATTGACCCCGCCTCTATACACAGGGTGTGGAAGTCTGCCCAAAGGTTAACGTTTATCGTCGTCCCCATCCACCCTAATCATGACATTATACAACAAAGGTTAACGTTTATTGCTATATAATACCATACCAACACGTAAGCCCCTGTTAGCGAGGGCTTGCAAACTGGGCTCGCAACTAACCAATCCTAATGCCAAACAGTGTATCCAAGGCCTCACCCCAGCATCCCTCAGAATGTCCATAGAGATAGAGCTAAGGCCCCCCGGTAGAGTTAGAGACTACAAGGACCGAGACCACCTCCCCTGATACTTTACGACATAATAGTTCTGCTAAAGTAATGGCGATATGACGATGTCAATGCACAAGACTTGAGTTAGAGATAGAGATAAAGTGCTGAGACCCGCCAAAGGTTAACGTTTATTGACGTTCTCACCACACCTCCCCTGATACTCGCTCGCATCAAGTACACCAACCACACACATACAATCACATGCCTATTCCTATCATCATCATCATCATCATGTTATAAACAATAAAATAAATATGCATGAACAAGTAATAAAAATATTGGATGGCATGTTGTATGCACATTACAAACATATTCGCATAGAATCAAGCATGGCATTGGACTCAAGAAAATGGAAAATAGTTTGTTATTAACCAATTAGTTTAAAGTTCTGTTTCCTCACCTTAGCTTGCTAATATATACTTTTCCAAGCTTTAAAATCACCTTTATAATATTATTATATTGCTAGAAGACCTAACAAAGTCGATAGAATTTAATTAGAATTAATTTTGAATTTAAAAACCATTCTGTTAACTAAGGGTCGGAGGTAGGGTCGGAGTCATGATTGACCCTGGATGCAACCCTCCCCAAACTCTGAACTTCCCGAACACTGAGGGTCGATGGTCAGGATCACCTAGGGTCGGATGGTCATCGACCCTCGGTGCGACCCTCGATGCACTTTGGTCCAATTCCCTCTTTTAGTCCATTCTTCGTGCTTGGGATCCTATGGCTTGCTCCTACATTTCATTCTACATTCATTCCATGGTCTGAAACCATGTATAATCCACCTAGATAGCTTTCATGTAATCCCCCATGATTTCCCATGAAAACCTAACCATGGGTTAATGGTTTGGGTTTCTCCGAGATCACACTCTCATCAATATCTAACCTAAGGTCCGTAGAAACTCATGGAATTAGTATCCATACCTGAGAAGAATACTCCTTCTCTGCAACTCTTCTCTTTTGGCTAACTTCTCCTCCATGCTTCTCTTCTTCCTCTTTTCCTTCTCTTCTCTTTCTCTCAATTCAATTAGGGTTGTGAAAGGAGTGAAAGAGGCTTAGGGACGTCCTGTAAATAGAGTAGGAACATCCTAAAATAAGTCCCTTTGAGATTAGGAAAGAATCCCACTCAAAAATTAGGACATTTCCTAATTTCAGTTTCGACGGAAACTGAGGGTCGATGATCCCTTTGACCCTAGGATTCAAGATGTCCGACCCTCCCTTAAAATTTGAGGGTCTGACTTTCTGTTCTTGGGGGGTCCGACCCTCCTTGGCGGGGTATGCGACCCTTCCTTAAAATTAAGTATTTTTGGGTCGATTTGATACCTGGGATCTCGATCTCCTCACGCCCTTGGTCCATTTGACTCGACCATGATAGGTAAACCTGGTTCAAGGTGGTAAGACAGGGTTAGATTGGCACGGGTCTTATAGTGTTGGTATGGGTAGAGTATCAGGGGGAGTGTGATGCGGTGTGGTCCTAAGCACTTTAGCTCTATCTCTATTCCATAGTGGGTGCATGTGGGACGACAATAAACGTTAACCTTTGGGCGACTTCACACACTCGTGTATAGAGGTGAGGCAGCCACCGAACCTTTCTATAGCACATTACAAACTATTAACCAGGCCAAAGATATGAATTGAATGCATGCATATGTTTGTTGCATTGTTTTGTTTTCTCACTGAGCTCAAGTTGGAGAGCTGACCCTTGTGTGCACAAATCTTTTAGTTTCTGATGTTGCAGGTATTATGGTTGAAGATTATGTCAACAAGCCAACATGTAAACGGGTGGCGGCTATAATGAGCAAGCTATGGAGGATTATTTTGATTCGTCAAGCTAGTGTTTCAACTTTGGATACGCTTAGTGTTTAATTTTCATATTTGGATATTGTAATATGTATTAAATTATGTTTTGGTTATTTGGAGATAAATGGAATATTAATTGTTTATCATGATTAGACCTCAGTTCATTATCTATAAGCCTTTCGCTATTTACTTTATTACCTCGGATTAATGTAGAATGTGTTTTGGTTTAACAACGTATGCATAGCCTATTCGAGATCCTGGTTGAACCGTTGGTTTATTGACGGTTCATCACACCATTTTGGTTAGTCCAGAATTAGGGTGTGACAACTTGGTATCAGAACTCTCAGGCCTTTTCCATGAAACTGAATACTTCCACTATAGTCCATGAACTGAGTTAGGATAAATTAAAAGCTTTAATACAAACACACCATAAGCACCTGTGTTGGTTGAGACAGAACTTAAACAAGACAATAACGTACATATTAAAGGTGGAACCATATATATACACTCAAACAGAAAGAGAAGACCAAAATTTATCCTGATAAACAAATAATATAGGGTACTATCTATAAGTCGGGCAGTTACCTAAGTATACAAAATATATAGTACAGTAGCAAGAAGGGAGCATCTGTAAAGTAGAGAAATTGGAATACCGAGTTGGTACTCACAAGATGTGAAACTCGATGTATGACAAAGGAAGAAGGAAAATGGCTAGTAATGCCAAAATCCCTATAGAGATAAAGGAAAAGATCTCGGGCTAATCCAACAGAGATAAGAGAATAATGGCCATACATTAAGAATAAGAGTAACTACAAGAAGATAAAGCTATACTCCTGGGTGACCTGGAGACTCGGAATGAGATCCACCACAAGCTGATCCATTACCCACTGAGCATTAAGTAGAAGTTGCAACTTGACCCCACCACTATCTGGGTTGAGAATGGGTAATGAAAATTCATCTCAGTAGATGCTAAATAATGATAATTAGATTGGGGAAAATCAAAGGAGGTGAACAACTAGGCCACTCTAGCCAATCACCTGGACTACCCAAGTTGCCAATGTTACATCAACACCTCCGAGTCAGACCAAGTATGGTACCAATTGGTAGCAACACTATACCCCAACACTTGTCAGCTATAACACTGTGCCTACCATACAGAAAGACCCTGTAATGCACATCCCAGTGTAGAATCTTGGTGCACAACAAGCAGTATACCAAGGTGGTTACCCTTATCAGCCACCGATGTATGGGATAGCTGCATCATGACAAAATGATCCGACCAAGAATTGAGGAATATTTCCTGAAGACGAAGCCTTAAACGTTTTCAGTAGAGGATCAAATCTAATTGTGGCTATATAACTAGATATGTTTATATAGGATGCGGTGCATTGTTGATTTACTCTTATGATTATAGAGGATGCACATACCAGATTTTAATTTCTCGTGCCTTGACAGGATACCTTCTTGATTTAACCTATCAACTGGAGTTATAGATATTGTTTCTTTAGTGTTAGTCCTGATTATACCAAACTGAGCCACTCTCATGATCGACAACATGAACAGAGATATGAACTGAATAAACAGTTAAATGTTACTCATGTTGAGCGTACATCTTCTGATTTATACCTGATTTATTGATGTACCAAAAACTTTCTCCAGATTTATTCTTATAGTGCCTTGACCAATGGCATTATGTACTTGATACAACCTATAACCTTGCGGTTAAGAATTTTAAAACCTTTATTTTCATATATTTGGACCACCATGCAACTTGACGATCTTTTGTTGCCGGTTGGATTACCATAGATTTACTCCTGATCCTTTAAACTGAAGTTCATTAGATAAAGCAAGTGTTTGTCATTATGCTAAATTGAAAGAAGGAAATGAATTGCTTTTGGATAAACATTTTGATTCTTACATTTCTCGACATCCATTAATAAGATGTTTAGTGATTAAGGAATTATGGGAAGTAAGATGATTAAATTTAGATTAGATTCTATAGCCAAGGAACCTCAGATGAAGAAATGGAGGATCTATTTCGAGATTGCTGAATAGATGGATATGGTCATAAAGAGTGCATGAGCAAAAGTAAAAACTATCAAGAGTAACTAGGAAAGAGTAGATAGCACTCAAGTAAAGTTAAAGATGGTTTTATCGATATAGAGTTTGACAAGGAAGAAGGTTTCTAAAAGCATATCTAAGAGTGGATACAAGGATAAAGTCAAAACTCATGGCATTGATAGTATTCAGATTAGTACAAGTAACACTGAGTTATGCCCAATGTTAAAGGAAATGATTAAGAAAACACCAAGACAGTTTGGAAGAATTAATGAAATTTTGAGCATATACCTTAATGCTTAGACTTGGAATATGTAATGAGTAAATAGTCAGGAGATGCTTTTTGAGATATATAATAGAATGATAAAAGAAGGTGTAAGCCAATGAGTTTTTCAAGATATGAGATTTGGACGATAGTCTTTGAAAAATCGTAAGAGATGAAGGAACTAGACAAGCTCTTAAGACCTTACACCAGATTTTGATAGTTCAAACCCTTTTGGACTAGATGTTGTATTGGATGAGTGTTATTAACAATGTTCGGAGCATATGGATGGACATAATCTGGATGCAACCTAAATCGACTTGAAATGGTAGACTTTGACATCATCTTGGGAATAGACTGGTTGTTTCAACACTCTACAAAGTTGTTATGTGCATATAAGAGGTTATCATTCAAGAATATAGACGGCATATAAATTAGTTTTATTGGAAACATGTTGCCTAAGAAGTGAAAGCTGATCCTCTCTATGCTAAAGGCGAAGAGATGCTTTGAAGAGAAAAAAAAAAGTGGGATATATGGTATCTATGGTATACGTTACCAAAGAAGCACCACAGATGAAAGATAATGATGTGAGGTATAAATTTCCTGATGTGTTTCCAGGAGACTTATCTGGGTTACCATCTGATCATATGACCGAGTTCGTCATCGACTTGTTACCAAGGACGATACTTATGTCAAAGGCACCTATGGAGTAGTTCCTATGTAGTTGAAGGGATTGAGACTTAACTACGGGAGTTATTAGACAAGGATTCTAATTGGCTAAGTATTGCGTCACGGGGAGCACCAATGCAATCCATATAGAAGAAGGACGGTAGTGTCAAATTATGTATAGACTACTGGGAACTAAACAAGCTCACAATCAAGAATCGATAATTACTACCTCAGATCGATGACTTGCTTAAACAGTTACAAAGAGCAAAGGTAATTTCTAAGATTGATCTTCAAGGTATCAACAGCTGAAGAATTTGGACAGTGATATATCGAAGATACCTTTAGAATCGGGATTGGACACTATGAGCTCTCGATTTTGACATTTGGATTAACCAATGCCCCTACATCTTTTATGGAGCTGATGAACTGGGTGTTTCATGACATGTTGGACACGTTGATCATAGTTTTCATAGATGATATTTTGGTTTATTCCAAGAATGAAGCAACTCATACAATGGATTTTAGAACAGCTTCACAATAGCTGAAAAGAGAAAAGCTTCATGCCAAGTCCAAGAAATATGAGACCCGATTAAACAAAGTGATCTGCTTAGATCACATAGCATCATAAAAAGTGATTAAAGTGAACCCTATTATGAAAAAGTAATCATATGGTGAGAAACACCTAAAGAATATTGGAAGATCAGAAGTTCCTTGGGTTTAGCTGGTTATTAGAGACGATTTGTAGAGGACCACTCTAAGATTGCAAAAACCTCTTACCAAGCTAACCAAGAAGGGAGAGGAGTTTAATTGGACTGACAAGTGTGAAGAATGTTTCCAGATTCTAAAGTAAGGTTGATATCAACTCCCATCTTGATCATTCGGACACCAGGGAAACTGTTTACCCTAAACATCGAAGCTTTCGGATTGGATCAAGGATGCGGGTTGATGCAAGGTAAATAAGTGATTGTATATGCTTCAAGAAACCTAAAGGAGCATGAGAAGAGTTACCCTACTCATAATTTGGAAGTACCGGTGATGAGTTATGCAATCAAGACTTGGAGACATTACTTATATAGAGAACAATTTCAAATTAAATCGATTACAAGAGTTTTATTTATCTCTTCATCAGAAAGAGTTGAACATGAGACAAAGAAGATGGTGATACGCAGTGTCACTCAAGCCAAGCTAATGTAGTAGCTAAGGCCTCAAGCAAAAAGGGAATTATGAAGTCCAGGGAAGGAACCAGTATAGGTGTTGCCTTATGTTTCGCAGCAATAGATTCTGATTTGGAAGGAGAGTAACATATAATAGAAACTCGTGAGGATTTAATTGAGTGAGAACTTATGGATGAACTTATGGAGCAATAGATCCTCGCTTGCGTTCACAACATTAAAGATCATCTCTGAATTGATAGACGAAGTAAAGGTAGTAATTTTGTTAGATCTGTATATAAGAACAGTGTAAGCAAATTTAGAGAAAGGAAAGCCAAACCCTGATTTACTCCGGATGCAAAAAAAGTTCTATGATACAGAGGATGATTATGTATACCTGAAGTGAAAAATGCTGATCATAAGATATAAGATAAGGTTAAAAGCCCATTCTATTCCGTATTGGATACATTCTAGAAGTATAATATATACCAAAACATGAAGAGATTATTTTGGTAGAATGGAATGGAAGTAGTTGTGGCTAGATGCATGTTTCAGTCTCTGAATTATCAACAAGTAAAGGCTGAAAGACAAAGACCAACATGGCTTACCATAACCACTATCAGAGCCAGTCTAGAAGTAGAACTGCAGTACAATGAACTATGTCAATGATTTGCCACTGACTCCCAGATCGGTTGACATGGTTGTGGTGATTGTTGATCGCCTTATGAAGATAACTCATTCCATTGCTATACGACCTCGGTATGCTTTGGAGCGGCTAACTAAGCTATATGTGGTTTGAATTTGCTACCAAGATACTATGTAGATGTCACCTATAAAGCATGGTACGGTAGAAATATCAAATTCTTTTATTTTGGAATAAAGTTGGTGAATAAGGAATGGTAAGACTTGAGTCTGTTGAAGAAACCTGTCGAGTAGCAGACAAGATCAAAAAAAAAAAAAAAAAAAAAGGGGGCCAAGATAGCTCAAGTTTGTCAAGAGAGACACCAAGACCTTGAGTTCGCCATAAGTGACAAAGTGTTTTTGAAGATATCACTTATGCATGGATTAAAAACAATTCAACGAGAAGGGAAAGTTGTATCCGATATATGTTTTGGACCTCATAAAATTTGGAGAGATGTAGAAAAGTTGTATATCAACTAGCGTTACCGTTGTCCATGTTGTCTAGTGTGCATGACATATTTTGCGTGTCTCTATTAAAGAAGCACATTGGAGATCCATAGCAAAGGTATTGACCACTGATCCACTGGATTAGACAGAAGATTTAACTATTGAAGTGGTACCAACCTAGTTCACTAGTTGGAAGGTACAACATCTCAAAAAAAAAACTGGGATAATTATTATATAAAGATAATCTGGCGAAGATAAAATGTGGAGAAGATTGCATGGAAAGAATAAGATGCAATGTGAAAATAGAATTCCCACCTAAATTCAAAATTTGAGGACAAAATTTATTTCAAGGATGGGGGAGTTGTAAGATCCGTACGTTCAAATTTCAAAGATGAAATTTCTTTTAAGGGTGGTGGAGTTGTAAGACCCGCACACCACGAACCTGGTCTAACCTTACATTTTGTGTCGTGACCAGTCTACAAATCATGGTCGAACCAAGTGGACCAAGTGTGTGAAGAAAACCAAGACCCAATATGAAACTTTACTCAAAAACAGTCAGAATGAGGGTAGGGTCGCATGCCCAAACAGGCAGGGTCGACCCCACCTCAAAAGAAGTCCAACCCATGACTTTTGGTCGGGGGGTCGCAGGGGTCTCGGATTATCCGACCCCCCCATCGACCCCCTAGCATCGACCCTAGGAAAATAATAAAAAACAGCACGAACCGAAAATTAGGAAACTTTCCTAATTTCAATTGGGACCTTTCCTAAACTCAATGAGACTTATTTTGGGAGGTTTTTCTCTATAAATAGGATGCCCCTAAGCCTCTTTCACTCCTTTTAGAACCCTAATTGAAAGTGAGGGAAAGAGAATAGAAGGAAGAGAAGAAGAGAAGGAAAACTTGAAGAAAAGGCTAAGGAAGAAGAAGAAGCTCAGAGAAATATTTGAAACTCATACTACAAAAGGTGTGAACCTCAATCCCTATCTGAATTGAAAGCTAAGAATAGATTATGATGAAGTTAAGTTAGGAGAAACCCTAATACCATCCATCCATGGATGAATTCCAATGGAAATCATGGAAAACTATGAAAAGTGAGTAACTTGGAGTTTTGAGCCATAGAACAATCATAGAATGGACTATAAAAGTAAGCCAAAGGACCCAAACATGAAAGAATGGACTGTAGAATGGAAAATTTGACTCAAACCACGGGGGGTCGCACGTGGGGTCGATTGGGAATCGACCCTACCAGACCACAGGATCGACCCCCAGCATTCGGGAAGTCCAGGGATGGGGTGGTCGCACCCAAGGTCGATGGCACGTCCGACCCTGGCATCGACCCTACCCTGGGGGTCACAGTAAACTGCTACCCTACCTGCGACCCGTCCTATGACCCTCGCTTAACAGCAAGCCTAAAATTATCGGAATGACATCTAACTAAAATATATCGACTTGTTAGGTTTTCCAATTGATATAAAAGTGATTCTTAAAGCTTGAAAGAAGATCTACACTCAAGCAAAGGTGAGGAACAAGACCTAAACAAATTGGCTAATAATAAACTATTTTTATTTTCTTGAGTCCAATGCCATGACTGACTCTATGCGTGTATGCTTGTAATGCGCATTTAACATGTCATCCAATATTCTTACTATTAATGTTCATGCATATTTAATTCTATTTTATTTATAACATGATAATGATGATGATGCTAGGAATAGACATGTAAATGTATGTGAGTGTTTAGTATGCTTGATGCGAGTGGAGCATCAGGGGGAGGACGTGACATTGTGGCTCAGCCTGGTCACTAGACTCTAGCTCTATCTCTACTCAAGTCTTGTCCACTGACATCATCGTATCGCCATTACCTTAGCAGAACTATTACATCGTAGGGTATCAGGGGAGGTGGTCTCGGACCGTGTAGTCTTTGACTCTGCCGGGGGGCCTTAGCTATCTCTATGGACGTATTGAGCGCTACTGGGGTGAGGCCTTAGGTACACTATTTGACATTAGGATTGGTTAGTTACGAACCTAGTTTGCAAGCCCTCGCCAGCAAGGGCTTACGTGTTGGTATGGGTAGAGTATCAGGGGAAGTGATGCGGTGTGGTCCTAAGCACTTTAGCTCTATCTCTATTCCATAGTGGGTGCATGTGGGACGACAATAAACGTTAACCTTTGGGCAGCTTCACCTACTCGTGTATAGAGGTGAGGCAGCCACCGAACCTTTCTATAGCACATTGCAAACTATAAACCAGACCACAGATATGAATTGAATGCATGCATATGTTTGTTGCATTGTTTTGTTTTCTCACTGAGCTCAAGTTGGAGAGCTGACCCTCGTGCGCACAAATTTTTTAGTTTCTGATGTTGCAGGTATTACGGTTGAAGATTATGTCAACAAGCCAACATGTAAACGGGTGGCGACTATGATGAGCAAGCTATGGAGGACTATTGTGATTCATCAAGCTGGCGTTTCAAGTATGGATACGCTTAGTGTTTAATTTCCGTATTTGGATATTGTAATATGTATTAAATTATGTTTTGGTTACTTGGAGATAAATGGAATATTAATTATTTATCATGATTTGACCTCAGTTCATTATCTGTAAGCCTTTCGCTATTTACTTTATTACCTCTGATTAATGTGGAATGTGTTTTGGTTTAACAACGTGGGCCTAGCCTATTCGAGATCCTGGTTGAACCGTTGGTTTATTGACGGTTCATCACACCATTTTGGTTAGTCCAGAATTGGGGTGTAACAGTGTGTCCTAAGCCAAGGAAGCATCTACAGCAAGGAATGGTTTATGCAGTTACATCTGAGGATGTTGTCACATCGCCTGATGTGGTCACAGGTATGACCTGAGCCTTTTGTTTTGTACTACCTTGTGTGAGCATATAGACTAAATTAAATCAAATCCTAGTTATCGTACCTATTAATGGCTTATCCGCCAGAGTACTCTTTGACTCTGGAGCTACTCATTTTTTTTATATCTGTGTCGTTTGAAAAGAAGTTAAATTTACCCCTCAGACGTTTAGACTACAAACTGCTTGTACGATCACCTATGAGATTAGAAGTGGAACTAGACAAGGTTATGGACCATGTCCAGTTCTTATCGACAAGAAGATTTTGGATGCAACCTTAATTCAACTCAAGATGGCAGACTTTGACATTATCTTGGGAATGGATTGGTTAGCTTGGCACTCTGTAAACCTATTATGTGCAGAAAAGAAATTGACATTTAAAGACAAGGAAGGAGCAGAGATTAGTTTTACGGGAACCAAACTTCTCCGTAAACAAAAACTCATTCTCTCTACATTGAAGGCTAGAAAATGCCTCGAGAAATGAGGAATTGGGTATTTAGTATCCGTGGTCAACCTCACCAAGAAAGCACCACGAATGGAGGATATCGAAGTTGTGCGTGAATTTTTTGATGTATTTCCTGAGGAACTACCAGGACTACTACCCGACTGACCAACATAGTTCGTTATAGATCTTATACCCAGAGCCGCACCAGTATCGAAAGCACCCTATCGAATGGCTCCTACTGAACTGAAGGAACTGAAGGTATAGTTACAAAAATTACTGGACAAGGGTTATATCAGACCCAGCATATCACCATGGGGAGCGCCAGTATTATTCGTGAAAAAAGGTCGGTAGCGTTTGACTGTGTATAGATTATCGAGAATTGAATAAGCTTACAATCAAGAATCGATACCCATTGCCTCGGATTGATGACTTATTCGATCAATTACAAGGTGCCAAAGTGTTCTCCAAAATTGATCTTCGATCAGGATACCATCAGTTGAAGATTAAGGAAGGTGATATTCCGAAGACAGCATTCAGAACCAAATATGAACATTATGAATTTTTAGTCATGTATTTTGGATTAACTAATGCACCCGTAACTTTTATGGAACTCATGAATCGGATATTCCATGATAAGTTGGATACGTTAGTCATTGTATTTATTGATGACATACTAGTCTACTCCATGGACAAAGAAACTCATGTCACAAATCTAAGAGCCGCTCTGCAGCGACTAAGAAAAGATAAGCTTTACGCAAAATTTATGAAGTGTGAGTTCTGGCTAAATGAAGTCGTTTTCTTAGGCCATGTTGTATCCACTGAAGGAATTAAAGTGGATCCTAGCAAGATTAAAGCCATTTTAAAATGGGAAGCACCTAAAAATGTTGCAGAAATCAGAAGTTTCTTTGGTTTAGCTGGTTACTATCAATGATTCATGGAAGATTACTCTAGAATCATTGTACCTCTCACCAGTCTGACAAAGAAAGGAGAAAATTTTGTTTTGATCGATAAATGTGAAGAGTATTTTCAAACATTGAAGGCTAGATTGATATCAGCTTCCATCTTGACTATTCTGATCCTAGGACAACCATTTACCTTGGACACTAATGCGTCTGGGTTAGGTTTAGGATGTGTGCTTATCCAAGGAGAACAAGTAATTGTGTATGCCTCAAGGCAACTAAAGACACATGAGAAGAATTATCCCACTCATGACTTGAAATTAGCAGCAGTAGTACATGCTGTTAAGATATGAAGACATTATTTGTATGGAGAAAAATTTCAGATTAAATCAGATCATAAGAGTTTCACTCAACTTTTTAATTAGAAGGAGTTGAACATGAGACAAAGAGGATGGTTAGAATTATTGAAGGATTATGATTGCGATATCCAGTATCATCCAAGAAAAGCTAATGTAGTTGCTGACACACTAAGCAGGAAAGCAATGACAGAATCCCAAGAAGAAGTTAGTGCAAATGTTGTAATGCGTGTCACAGGAAGAGTATTTAATTACAGTAAAGGGCAGTTCGTGATTGATATTTCGAATGAATCAATTGACCAAGGGTTTATTCATCTATTCTCAAACATGTTTGCTACATTAAAGATTGTACCTAATCTATTAGACGAAGTGAAAGTCGTTATTAAATCAGACCCTTATCTAAGAATGGTGCAAGAAGACCTCAAAAAAGGTAGGACTACTCCTGAGTTCACCTTGGACGTTGAAAAGGTACTAGAATACAAAGGAAGGGTATGTGTTCTTGAAAATAAAGACTTGAATATTAGACACAGAATAATGAAGGAAGCTTACACCACCGCTTATTCGGTACATCCTGGAAGTATGGAGATGTATCATGATCTAAAGAAACTATATTGGTGGAGAGGAATGAAAGCGGATGTAGCTAAATTTGTGTCTCAATGATTGAATTGTCAGCAAGTAAAGGCTGAAAGGCAAAGACCTACATGATTGTTGCAGCCACTGCAAGAACCAGCATGGAAATGGGACTGCATCACTATGGACTTTGTCACCGGGTTACCATTGACTCCCCGAGTAGTTGATGCGGTCTGGGCGATTGTGGATCATTTGAGCAAGACAACTCATTTCATAGCTATAGGACCTCAGTATACCCTAGAGAGGTTAGCTACGCTTTATGTAGATAATATTGTCCGATTACATGGTGTACCTGAAAGCATTGTGTCCGACAGAGGCCCATGCTTTACCTCAAAGTTTTGAGAAGGATTATAGAAGGCTATGGGTACAACATTAAAGTTTAGTACTGTATTCCATCCTCAGACAGATGGACAGTCGGAGTGTACTATTCAGATTTTAGAAGACATGTTTCGAGCTTGTGTCATTGATTTCAAAGGATCATGGGATGAGAAATTACCATTGATAGAGTTCTCTTATAGCAACAGCTATCAAGCGACTATACAGATGTCACCCTATGAAGCATTGTATGGCAGGAAATGTCGAACTCCTTTGTTTTGGAATGAATTTGGAGAATGGAGCATTGTTGGACCAGAGTTTGTTGAAGAGACTTGTTGAGTAGTCGACATTATCAAGGAAAGAGTCCGAATAGCTCAGAACCGTCAGAAGCAATATGCAGATAATCAATGTAGAGATCTTGAATTCACCATGGGTGAGAAGGTATTTCTGAAAATATCTCATATGCGTGGTTTGAAAAGGTTTGGACAGAAGGGAAAGCTGTGTCCCAGATATATTGGACCTTATGAAGTTCTAGATAGACATGGAAAAGTAGCATATCAGTTAGCACTACCACCATCCATGTCAAATGTGCATGATGTATTTCATATCTCATTACTGAAGAAGTACGTCAGAGATCCAACACACGTGTTAACAACGGATCCACCGAATTTGACTGAAGATTTGACGTTAGAAGTTGTACCTTTTGAGATCACTAGCCAGAAGGTGCAACGTCTTCACAACCGCGACATTTACTACGTTAAGGTTACTTGGAGAAGCCAAAATATAGAGGAAGTTACATGGGAAGAAGAGAACGCTATGCGGAAGCAATATCCTCATCTATTCAACTCAAAAGGTATGTGCAAATTTTGAGGACAAAATTTATATAAGAGGGGGGAGTTGTAAGACCCACACTCCACTAACTTGGTCTAATCTTGTCGTGCCAGGTCTTTCCATCATTCCTGGACCAAGTGAACCGAGCGTGTGAAGATAGATCATAAACCAGGCATGAGAATTGAGTTAAAAACACTAAAAACATACCTAAGGTCGCATGCCTGGGTAGGTATGGTCAACCACAAGGAAGGGAACCAAAAGTCTCAAATCTAGAACCCCACGGTCAATGATTTTGACCCTACGGTCGATGATTTATGCAACTGTATGATCGACCGTGAGAATCCAGATCAGACTCCGAGTTTTGGAAACTTTCCTAAACTAAGGGATTGCTTTCCTAATTGAAAGAGGACTTTATATGGAGAGTTTTTCTCTATATAAAGAACATCCCTTAGCCCTTTTTCACTCTTTTAGAACATTAGTAAACCCTAGAGAAAGAGAAGGAAGAGAAGGAAGAGAAGGAAAAGAGGAAAAAGCTAAGGAAAAGAATTTGCTGAGAAGGGATTGGCTCTCTATCATAAGAAAAGGTATGAAACGAATTTCTAGAGATGTAAACTCCAAGGAATAAGACTTCTATGAAAGATAGGAAATATCAACCTCTTATGATCTATGTGATTTCCTTGAGAAAATCCCAAGGAGAACCATGAGGAGTGAATTTGATGATTCGGGTTGATAAGAAATTACTAATGATGGCCATAGGATGACCTTAGAATAAATCCCATTGAAGAATAAAAGAATTGACCTAGGAAGAACTCAAATTTCATGTTGATTGTGACCAAAAATCTCAAGGTTGCAGCTACGGTTGACCATAGCATGACCAGTATGACCAGAGGATTGACAATAGGCATTCAGGAAGATTTTAAAAATCATATGGTCGCAGCTACGGTTGCACCATATGCGACGACCGTAGGGTATCGACTGTAAGCAGTAAGGTCAATATAGCATGAGACCATAGGACCAATCAGACACCTATCAGTGTTCTGTTTCGATTTTTGACTACTGTAACATGTCACATATGAACCCTAACTTAAATTCATATAACTTTTAAGTTGTTAAATCAATTCAAAGAGAATTTCAAGGCTTGGAAGGACATCGAGTATTGCTAACAGGTGAGGGAACAAGACCTAAACTAATTGGATAATAACAAACTGTTTATTTTTATTGAGTCCAATGCCATGATTGATTCTATGCTTGTATGTTTATAATGTGCATCTCACATATCATCCAATATTCCTGCTATTACTGTTCATGCATATTTAATTCTATTTATTTATAACATGATGGTGATGATGATGCTAGGAATAGCATGTGAATATATGTATGTGGTTGGTGTGTTGGATGCGAGTGGTGCATCAGGGGGAGGATGTGGCACGGTGGTCTTCGACCTCGTCACCAGACTCTAGCTCTATCTCTACTCAAGTCTTTCCCACTAACATCGTCGTATCGCCATTACCTAAGCAGAACTATTACGTCATAGGGCATCAGGGGAGGTAGTCTCGGACCGTGTGGTCTCTGACTCTACCAGGGGGCCTTAGCTCTATCTCTATGGACGTATTGAGGGATGCTAGGGTGAGTCCTTGGATACACTATTTGGCATTAGGATTGGTTAGTTGCAAGCCTAGTTTGCAAGCCCTCGCCAATAGGGGCTTACGTGTTGGTATGGGTAGGGCATCAAGGGAAGTGTTGGCGGTGTTTGATCCGGACACTTTAGCTTCATCTCTATTCCATGGTGGGTGTATATGGGACGAAAATGGTGTTTGATCCATTGGATGGATTCACACACTCGTGTATAGAGGTGCGGCGACCACCAAACCTTTCTATAGCATATTGCAAACTTATAAACCAGACCAAAGATATGAATTGAATGCATGCATATGTTTGTTGTATTATTTTGTTTACTCACTTAGCCGTGATGTGTGCTCACCCTTTCGACATCGAATATTTTTAGTTGATGATACAGGTCCTACAGTTGAAGAATATATGAATACGCCAACATATGGACACGTTGCTGCGATGGACGTATAAGTTGAAGAAGATGCGCATGATTCACCATGCAAGTGCAACCAATGTGTTTTTGCTTATGTTTAGTTATAATTTAAACATCAGATATGTAATTGATTATTTATTTTTATGTCTTGTGGTTTGGAGATAATTGGATTAAATACTTATTTATCACTGTTAGACTTTCAGTTCATTATCTATAAGACTTTCACTTATTTGTTTATTACCTCTGATTATTAATGTGGAATGTGTGTTTGGTTTGATATGGTGGGTACGACCTATACGAGATCCTGGGTGAACCGTTGGTTAATTGGCGGTTCATCTGACCATTCTGGTTAGACCAGAATTGAGGTGTGATAGAATGTGTCTCCTCCAATCGAGTTTTGACACGTGTACATTAGGACCCATGTCCTAGAGGGAAGGCCCTCGTTTCCATAACCAACCTTACAAGAAAGAAACAAAAGCAGCTCTTGATGAACCAGAACCACCAATGAGAATAGTGAAGGCCTTGGAACCTCGCTATCATGAAGGCCTCAGAGCCTCACAACTATAAGGGCCTCTGAGCCCGCGATTACGGGAGCCTCAGAGCCACGCTAGAGTAGATGCTCTAACACCATACCGACATGGAGGCCTCGGTACCTCAACAATATAGGGGCCTCAACACCTTTCCAATAAATAGATCCCGCCATACAAGTTCACACGCAACATGCCAGCTATATAGTAACATATGACTGGGACCCACTTCATATATGCCACAGAGTAATTATCAAAATCCTAAAATAGAGAACCCACCATTCCCTGACTCAGCACAGGATCACCTGATCTCCAAATCATTGGGCGTAAACCATGCTCCAAGGGAAGACATTCCACCACAATAGAAGACATGTCCAACTCTCATATTCAGGTCACTTCCAACCTATAAATGGAGGAAGCATATACAGGTATAGATACAGACTATCTCAAGCATCCAAACTCAGAGCAAGTGAGTTATCCAATTCCCCTAAATTCAAAGGGACAGTTTTATTTATCTGTCCCATACTGCTTGCCCTTCAGACTAACTTAGGCATCGGAGTGGCCAAAGGGTGTCTCCACCCAACCCATCACCTCGGTGTCCTTTTTTTTTCTTGTGCAAGAAATCTAAGCTAGCTAAGGTCCAATCCAGTTTGAGGCGACAACAGTTTGTGAATCAAAAGATCTTTCTTTTACACACAAAGTTTCTCTTAATTTATTAAAATCTATAGATTTTTTTCCCATTCAACAACCTTTCTCTCTCTCTTTCCTACGATTTTTAGAGGAAGAAGGTAGGGAAAATTTCCTCAATTTCTCAACCTTAATTCCTTTTTATAATTTCTAATTTTTGTATTTAAAAAAATCAATAAATTATGGAAATAATTAAATTTCCCTTCATGAGTGTCCAATGCATGTTTCTCTGGGCCATACCAAATTGGTACCCTTTTAAATGTAAAAAGACTATTTTACCCTTTATATATTCCAATGCATTAAAAATTATTGGTTGCACTTTATTTACTTTTTGGTACCATTATAAATTAGGGACCAACAATGTCCTTTTTTTTTCATATTTACAACCATGCCATTTTCCATACCATAGTTATCCTTCATTATTTTCTCTATTTATCATTGTGCCCTTGTCTACTCATTAATCCTTTAGGATCTTTAACCACCAATAGTAGGCGGCCACTTCAATATGGATCCCACTCATCCAAAACCTACAAAAATAAGGTTTCTCCATTCTTGAACTTTGTGAGACTTGATCTCAAAACATTTGAGTTCTAATGTACCTACATGCTAAAATTTTACCACTAGTCCACTAAGAGTTGTTGTGCCTGAATTTACATATAAAACTCAAATAACATAACTAAATCAAACTCAATGATGTTTACCAACAAAATAATCTAATTTATTTATTTATGATAACACTACGCTAACTATAGGGCTCACCACCAAACATAAAATAGATTTTAATTTCAACAATCTTATCATTATCATTGATTAACCTAATTTATTAAATATCTACCTCTTACTAGCATGAAGGAATTTACCAAAATACCCCTTGGATTTTTTATCCTTTATGTGGAACTTGTTAGTTAACCTTTCCTAAACTCAATGGGACGTATTTTGGGAGGTTTTGCCCTATAAATAGGATGTCCCTAAGCCTCTTTCACTCCTTTTACAACCCTAATTGGATTGAGAGAAAGAGAAGAGAAGGAAGAGAAGAAGAGAATGAAAACTTGAAGAAAAGGCTAAGGAAGAAGAGGAAATTCAGAGGAACTCTGAATCTCAGCAAACCTAAGGTATGAATACATTCCCCATGATTTATTTAAGACTTTAGAATGGTTATTGAAGAGGGTATGACTTAGAAGAAACCCAAATCATTCATCCATGGTTTCGTTTCAATGGAAATCATGGAGGAGATCATTAAAACCATGTAGGTGAATAAAGTATAGTTCTAAACCATAGAACATGTATAGAATGGATTGTGGAAGTAAGCCATAGGACCCAACCATGAAAGAGAGAACGAAATCTGATATTTTCGACTCAAACCATGGAGGGTCGCACCTAGGGTCGATGGCAGATCCGACCCTAGCATCGACCCTCAGTGTTCGGGAAGTTCAAATTAGGGGGAGGGTCGCACCCAGGGTTGATCAGGACTCCGACCCTACCTCTGACCCTCAGTTAACAGAATGGTTTTTAAATTCAAAATTAATTCTAATTAAATTTTATCGACTTTGTTAGGTCTTCTAGCAATATAATAACAATATAAAGGTGATTCTAAAGCTTGGAAAAGTATCTATTAGCAAGCTAAGGTGAGAAAACAGAACTCTAAACTAATTGATTAGTAACAAACTATTTTCTCTTTTCTTGAGTCCAATGCCATGCTTGATTCTATGTGAATATGTTTGTAATGTGCATACAACATGCCATCCAATATTTCTATTACTTGTTCATGCAAATTTACTTTATTGTTTATAACATGATGATGATGATGATGATGATGATAGGAATAGGCATGTGCTTGTATGTGTGTGGTTGATGTGCTTGATGCGAGCGAGTATCAGGGGAGGTGTGATGAGAACGTCAATAAACGTTAACCTTTGGCGGGTCTCAGCACTTTAGCTCTATCTCTAACTCAAGTCTTGTGCATTGGCATCGTCGTATCGCCATTACTTTAGCATAACTATTATGTCGTAGAGTATCAAGGGGAGGTGGTCTCGGTCCTTGTAGTCTCTGACTCTACCGGGGGGCCTTAGCTCTATCTCTATGGGCATTCTGAGGGATGCTGGGGTGAGGCCTTGGATACACTGTTTGGCATTAAGATTGGTTAGTTGCGAGCCCAGTTTACAGCCCTCGCTAACAGGGGCTTACGTGTTGGTATGGCACTATATAGCAATAAACGTAACCTTTGTTATATAATGTTCATGATTGGGTGCATGTGAGTTGACGATAAACGTGATCTTCGGGTAACGTCACACACTCGTGTATAGAGGCGGAGTCAATAAACACGACCTTTGGCTACCTCAACCTTTCTATAGTATACTGTAAACTTTAAACCAGACCAAAGATATAAATTGACTTTTTGCATGCATATGTATTGTTGCATTATTTTGGCTACTCACTGAGCCGTGTTGTGTGCTCACCCCTCGACGTCGAATATTTTAGTTAATGATGCAGGTTATACCGTTGAAGACTATATGAATACGTCTGCATACGGGAACGTAGCGGCGATGGAAGCTGAAGCTGAAGTGGATACACACGACTCCTCTTGCGAGTGCAACTCGTGTGTATTTGATTAGATATTTTATAGGTTTCTTTGTTGGATTTTATTAAGACATGTATTTGGTATTTAAATATTTATGTCTCAGTTAATGACAGAATAATTTGCTATTAAATTAATGATATCATGTTAGTTCTCAGTTCATGTTATTATAAAACTTTCGCTATTGTGTATTTACTCTGACTATGATCATGGATGTGTGTAAGTTTAGATAACGCGGGGATAGCCTATTTGAGATCCTGTTTGAACCGTTGGTTTATTAGCGGTTCATCACACCATTCTGGTTAGACCAATATTCGACCGCTATCCATGTCTAGTGTGCATGATGTATTTCGTGTGTCTCTATTGAAGAAGTACATTGGAGATCCATATCAAAAGTATTGACCACAGAATCACTGGATTAAATAGGAGATTTAACTATTGAAGTGGTACCAACCTAGTTCACTAGTTGAAAGGTACAACACTTAAAAGCTTGGTATCAATTATACGAATATAACCTGACGAAGACAAGACGTGGAGAAGACGGCATGGAAAGAAGAAGATGCAATGCGGAAATAGAATTCCCACCTATTGACTCCGAGGTAAATTCAAAATTTTGAGGACAAAATTTATTTTAAGGATGGGGGAGTTGTAAGATTCGTACGTTCAAATTTTGAGGACAAAATTCATTTAAGGATGGGGGAGTTGTAAGATCCGTTAATTTTGAGGACAAAATTTCTTTTAAGGGTGGTGGAGTTGTAAGACCCGCACGCCACGAACCCGGCCTAAGCTTATATTTTGTGTCGGGAGCCGTCTACATATCATGGTCGAGCCAAGTGGACCAAGTGTGTGAAGAAACCCAAGACCCAATATGAAAATTTACCCAAAAACAGTCAAAATGAGGGTAGGGTCGCATGTTTTAACAGGCAGATCCGACCCACCCATCGACCCTCAACCATGGGTCGCAGGGTCTATGAGTTGTCCGACCCTCCCATCGACCCTCCCATCAACCCTCGGTATTTGGGAAAAACAGCACGAACCGAAAATTAGGAAACGTTCCTAATTTTGATTGGAACCTTTCCTAAACTCAATGGGATGTATTTTGGGAGGTTTTGCCCTATAAATAGGACGTCCCTAAGCCTCTTTCACTCCTTTTACAACCCTAATTGGATTGAGAGAAAGAGAAGAGAAGGAAGAGAAGAAGAGAATGAAAACTTGAAGAAAAGGCTAAGGAAGAAGAGGAAATTCAGAGGAACTCTGAATCTCAGCAAACCTAAGGTATGAATACATTCCCCATGATTTATTTAAGACTTTAGAATGGTTATTGAAGAGGGTATGACTTAGAAGAAACCAAAATCATCCATCCATGGTTTCGTTTCAATGGAAATCATGGAGGAGATCATTAAAACCATGTAGGTGAATAAAGTATAGTTTTAAACCATAGAACATGTATAGAATGGATTGTGGAAGTAAGCCATAGGACCCAACCATGAAAGAGAGAACGAAATCTGATATTTTCGACTCAAACCATGGAGGGTCGCACCTAGGGTCGATGGCAGATCCGACCCTAGCATCGACCCTCAGTGTTCGGGAAGTTCAGATTAGGGGGAGGGTCGCACCCAGGGTCGATCAGGACTCCGACCCTACCTCCGACCCTCAGTTAACAGAATGGTTTTTAAATTCAAAATTAATTCTAATTAAATTTTATCGACTTTGTTAGGTCTTCTAGCAATATAATAACAATATAAAGGTGATTCTAAAGCTTGGAAAAGTATCTATTAGCAAGCTAAGGTGAGAAAACAGAACTCTAAACTAATTGATTAGTAACAAACTATTTTCTCTTTTCTTGAGTCCAATGCCATGCTTGATTCTATGTGAATATGTTTGTAATGTGCATACAACATGCCATCCAATATTTCTATTACTTGTTCATGCAAATTTACTTTATTGTTTATAACATGATGATGATGATGATGATGATGATAGGAATAGGCATGTGCTTGTATGTGTGTGGTTGATGTGCTTGATGCGAGCGAGTATCAGGGGAGGTGTGATGAGAACGTCAATAAACGTTAACCTTTGGCGGGTCTCAGCACTTTAGCTCTATCTCTAACTCAAGTCTTGTGCATTGGCATCGTCGTATCGCCATTACTTTAGCATAACTATTATGTCGTAGAGTATCAGGGGAGGTGGTCTCGGTCCTTGTAGTCTCTGACTCTACCGGGGGGCCTTAGCTCTATCTCTATGGGCATTCTGAGGGATGCTGGGGTGAGGCCTTGGATACACTGTTTGGCATTAAGATTGGTTAGTTGCGAGCCCAGTTTACAGCCCTCGCTAACAGGGGCTTACGTGTTGGTATGGCACTATATAGCAATAAACGTAACCTTTGTTATATAATGTTCATGATTGGGTGCATGTGAGTTGACGATAAACGTGATCTTCGGGTAACGTCACACACTCGTGTATAGAGGCGGAGTCAATAAACACGACCTTTGGCTACCTCAACCTTTCTATAGCATACTGTAAACTTTAAACCAGACCAAAGATATAAATTGACTTTTTGCATGCATATGTATTGTTGCATTATTTTGGCTACTCACTGAGCCGTGTTGTGTGCTCACCCCTCGACGTCGAATATTTTAGTTAATGATGCAGGTTATACCGTTGAAGACTATATGAATACGTCTGCATACGGGAACGTAGCGGCGATGGAAGCTGAAGCTGAAGTGGATACACACGACTCCTCTTGCGAGTGCAACTCGTGTGTATTTGATTAGATATTTTATAGGTTTCTTTGTTGGATTTTATTAAGACATGTATTTGGTATTTAAATATTTATGTCTCAGTTAATGACAGAATAATTTGCTATTAAATTAATGATATCATGTTAGTTCTCAGTTCATGTTATTATAAAACTTTCGCTATTGTGTATTTACTCTGACTATGATCATGGATGTGTGTAAGTTTAGATAACGCGGGGATAGCCTATTTGAGATCCTGTTTGAACCGTTGGTTTATTAGCGGTTCATCACACCATTCTGGTTAGACCAATATTCGACCGCTATCCATGTCTAGTGTGCATGATGTATTTCGTGTGTCTCTATTGAAGAAGTACATTGGAGATCCATATCAAAAGTATTGACCACAGAATCACTGGATTAAATAGGAGATTTAACTATTGAAGTGGTACCAACCTAGTTCACTAGTTGAAAGGTACAACACTTAAAAGCTTGGTATCAATTATACGAATATAACCTGACGAAGACAAGACGTGGAGAAGACGGCATGGAAAGAAGAAGATGCAATGCGGAAATAGAATTCCCACCTATTGACTCCGAGGTAAATTCAAAATTTTGAGGACAAAATTTATTTTAAGGATGGGGGAGTTGTAAGATTCGTACGTTCAAATTTTGAGGACAAAATTCATTTAAGGATGGGGGAGTTGTAAGATCCGTTAATTTTGAGGACAAAATTTCTTTTAAGGGTGGTGGAGTTGTAAGACCCGCACGCCACGAACCCGGCCTAAGCTTATATTTTGTGTCGGGAGCCGTCTACATATCATGGTCGAGCCAAGTGGACCAAGTGTGTGAAGAAACCCAAGACCCAATATGAAAATTTACCCAAAAACAGTCAAAATGAGGGTAGGGTCGTATGTTTTAACAGGCAGATCCGACCCACCCATCGACCCTCAACCATGGGTCGCAGGGTCTATGAGTTGTCCGACCCTCCCATCGACCCTCCCATCAACCCTCGGTATTTGGGAAAAACAGCACGAACCGAAAATTAGGAAACGTTCCTAATTTTGATTGGAACCTTTCCTAAACTCAATGGGATGTATTTTGGGAGGTTTTGCCCTATAAATAGGACGTCCCTAAGCCTCTTTCACTCCTTTTACAACCCTAATTGGATTGAGAGAAAGAGAAGAGAAGGAAGAGAAGAAGAGAATGAAAACTTGAAGAAAAGGCTAAGGAAGAAGAGGAAATTCAGAGGAACTCTGAATCTCAGCAAACCTAAGGTATGAATACATTCCCCATGATTTATTTAAGACTTTAGAATGGTTATTGAAGAGGGTATGACTTAGAAGAAACCAAAATCATCCATCCATGGTTTCGTTTCAATGGAAATCATGGAGGAGATCATTAAAACCATGTAGGTGAATAAAGTATAGTTTTAAACCATAGAACATGTATAGAATGGATTGTGGAAGTAAGCCATAGGACCCAACCATGAAAGAGAGAACGAAATTTGATATTTTCGACTCAAACCATGGAGGGTCGCACCTAGGGTCGATGGCAGATCCGACCCTAGCATCGACCCTCAGTGTTCGGGAAGTTCAGATTAGGGGGAGGGTCGCACCCAGGGTCGATCAGGACTCCGACCCTACCTCCGACCCTCAGTTAACAGAATGGTTTTTAAATTCAAAATTAATTCTAATTAAATTTTATCGACTTTGTTAGGTCTTCTAGCAATATAATAACAATATAAAGGTGATTCTAAAGCTTGGAAAAGTATCTATTAGCAAGCTAAGGTGAGAAAACAGAACTCTAAACTAATTGGTTAATAACAAACTATTTTCTCTTTTCTTGAGTCCAATGCCATGCTTGATTCTATGCGAATATATTTGTAATGTGCATACAGCATGCTATCCAATATTTCTATTACTTGTTCATGTATATTTACTTTATTGTTTATAACATGATGATGATGATGATGATGATAGGAATAGGCATGTGCTTGTATGTGTGTGGTTGATGTGCTTGATGCGAGCGAGTATCAGGGGAGGTGTGATGAGAACGTCAATAAACGTTAACCTTTGGCGGGTCTCAGCACTTTAGCTCTATCTCTAACTCAAGTCTTGTGCATTGGCATCGTCGTATTGCCATTACTTTAGTAGAACTATTATGTCGTAGAGTATCAGGGGAGGTGGTCTCGGTCCTTGTAGTTTCTGACTCTACCGGGGGGCCTTAGCTCTATCTCTATGGGCATTCTGAGGGATGCTGGGGTGAGGCCTTGGATACACTGTTTGGCATTAGGATTGGTTAGTTGCGAGCCCAGTTTGCAGCCCTCGCTAACAGGGGCTTACGTATTGGTGTGGCACTATATAGCAATAAACGTAACCTTTGTTATATAATGTTCCTGATTGGGTGCATGTGAGTTGACGATAAACGTGATCTTCGGGTAACGTCACACACTCGTGTATAGAGGCGGAGTCAATAAACGCGACCTTTGGCTACCTCAACCTTTCTATAGCATACTGCAAACTTTAAACCAGACCAAAGATATAAATTGACTTTTTGCATGCATATGTATTGTTGCATTATTTTGGCTACTCACTGAGCCGTGTTGTGTGCTCACCCCTCGACGTCGAATATTTTAGTTAATGATGCAGGTTATACCGTTGAAGACTATATGAATACGTCTGCATACGGGAACGTAGCGGCGATGGAAGCTGAAGCTGAAGTGGATACACACGACTCCTCTTGCGAGTGCAACTCGTGTGTATTTGATTAGATATTTTATAGGTTTCTTTGTTGGATTTTATTAAGACATGTATTTGGTATTTAAATATTTATGTCTCAGTTAATGACAGAATAATTTGCTATTAAATTAATGATATCATGTTAGTTCTCAGTTCATGTTATTATAAGACTTCCGCTATTGTGTATTTACTCTGACTATGATCATGGATGTGTGTAAGTTTAGATAACGCGGGGATAGCCTATTTGAGATCCTGTTTGAACCGTTGGTTTATTAGCGGTTCATCACACCATTCTGGTTAGACCAATATTCGACCGCTATCCATGTCTAGTGTGCATGATGTATTTCGTGTGTCTCTATTGAAGAAGTACATTGGAGATCCATATCAAAAGTATTGACCACAGAATCACTGGATTAAATAGGAGATTTAACTATTGAAGTGGTACCAACCTAGTTCACTAGTTGAAAGGTACAACACTTAAAAGCTTGGTATCAATTATACGAATATAACCTGACGAAGACAAGACGTGGAGAAGACGGCATGGAAAGAAGAAGATGCAATGCGGAAATAGAATTCCCACCTATTGACTCCGAGGTAAATTCAAAATTTTGAGGACAAAATTTATTTTAAGGATGGGGGAGTTGTAAGATTCGTACGTTCAAATTTTGAGGACAAAATTCATTTAAGGATGGGGGAGTTGTAAGATCCGTTAATTTTGAGGACAAAATTTCTTTTAAGGGTGGTGGAGTTGTAAGACCCGCACGCCACGAACCCGGCCTAAGCTTATATTTTGTGTCGGGAGCCGTCTACATATCATGGTCGAGCCAAGTGGACCAAGTGTGTGAAGAAACCCAAGACCCAATATGAAAATTTACCCAAAAACAGTCAAAATGAGGGTAGGGTCGCATGTTTTAACAGGCAGATCCGACCCACCCATCGACCCTCAACCATGGGTCGCAGGGTCTATGAGTTGTCCGACCCTCCCATCGACCCTCCCATCAACCCTCGGTATTTGGGAAAAACAGCACGAACCGAAAATTAGGAAACGTTCCTAATTTTGATTGGAACCTTTCCTAAACTCAATGGGATGTATTTTGGGAGGTTTTGCCCTATAAATAGGACGTCCCTAAGCCTCTTTCACTCCTTTTACAACCCTAATTGGATTGAGAGAAAGAGAAGAGAAGGAAGAGAAGAAGAGAATGAAAACTTGAAGAAAAGGCTAAGGAAGAAGAGGAAATTCAGAGGAACTCTGAATCTCAGCAAACCTAAGGTATGAATACATTCCCCATGATTTATTTAAGACTTTAGAATGGTTATTGAAGAGGGTATGACTTAGAAGAAACCAAAATCATCCATCCATGGTTTCGTTTCAATGGAAATCATGGAGGAGATCATTAAAACCATGTAGGTGAATAAAGTATAGTTTTAAACCATAGAACATGTATAGAATGGATTGTGGAAGTAAGCCATAGGACCCAACCATGAAAGAGAGAACGAAATTTGATATTTTCGACTCAAACCATGGAGGGTCGCACCTAGGGTCGATGGCAGATCCGACCCTAGCATCGACCCTCAGTGTTCGGGAAGTTCAGATTAGGGGGAGGGTCGCACCCAGGGTCGATCAGGACTCCGACCCTACCTCCGACCCTCAGTTAACAGAATGGTTTTTAAATTCAAAATTAATTCTAATTAAATTTTATCGACTTTGTTAGGTCTTCTAGCAATATAATAACAATATAAAGGTGATTCTAAAGCTTGGAAAAGTATCTATTAGCAAGCTAAGGTGAAAAAACAGAACTCTAAACTAATTGGTTAATAACAAACTATTTTCTCTTTTCTTGAGTCCAATGCCATGCTTGATTCTATGCGAATATATTTGTAATGTGCATACAGCATGCTATCCAATATTTCTATTACTTGTTCATGTATATTTACTTTATTGTTTATAACATGATGATGATGATGATGATGATAGGAATAGGCATGTGCTTGTATGTGTGTGGTTGATGTGCTTGATGCGAGCGAGTATCAGGGGAGGTGTGATGAGAACGTCAATAAACGTTAACCTTTGGCGGGTCTCAGCACTTTAGCTCTATCTCTAACTCAAGTCTTGTGCATTGGCATCGTCGTATTGCCATTACTTTAGTAGAACTATTATGTCGTAGAGTATCAGGGGAGGTGGTCTCGGTCCTTGTAGTTTCTGACTCTACCGGGGGGCCTTAGCTCTATCTCTATGGGCATTCTGAGGGATGCTGGGGTGAGGCCTTGGATACACTGTTTGGCATTAGGATTGGTTAGTTGCGAGCCCAGTTTGCAGCCCTCGCTAACAGGGGCTTACGTATTGGTGTGGCACTATATAGCAATAAACGTAACCTTTGTTATATAATGTTCCTGATTGGGTGCATGTGAGTTGACGATAAACGTGATCTTCGGGTAACGTCACACACTCGTGTATAGAGGCGGAGTCAATAAACGCGACCTTTGGCTACCTCAACCTTTCTATAGCATACTGCAAACTTTAAACCAGACCAAAGATATAAATTGACTTTTTGCATGCATATGTATTGTTGCATTGTTTTGACTACTCACTGAGCTGTGTTGTGTGCTCACCCCTCGACGTCGAATATTTTAGTTGATGATGCAGGTTATACCGTTGAAGACTATATGAATACGTCTGCATACGGGAACGTAGCGGCGATGGAAGCTGAAGCTGAAGTGGATACACACGACTCCTCTTGCGAGTGCAACTCGTGCGTATTTGATTAGATATTTTATAGCTTTCTTTGTTGGATTTTATTAAGACATGTATTTGGTATTTAAATATTTATGTCTCAGTTAATGACAGAATAATTTGCTATTAAATTAATGATATCATGTTAGTTCTCAGTTCATGTTATTATAAGACTTCCGCTATTGTGTATTTACTCTGACTATGATCATGGATGTGTGTAAGTTTAGATAATGCGGGGATAGCCTATTTGAGATCCTGGTTGAACCGTTGGTTTATTAGCGGTTCATTACAGTATTCTGGTTAGACCAAAATTGGGGTGTGACAGCAGCGGAATCATAATATAGAACAAGATGCCAAATAGTGATACTTCATTATAATAAATTTGTTATATGTTACAGACCATTTCACAAATATCTATTATATTACATACATCCCATACTACATAACTAGAATAAATCCGAATATGATCCTGTGGATAGACCTAACCATCATCTATCCACAGATAGCAAAATCAACAGACAAGGCATTAACTCAGGTCCCTTAGATGTAAGCCCTACAGGTACAGTCTTTGACAAGATCTCTCAAGGGAACCCCACCAAGAGAAGCACCCTCAACTTCAACAGGGTCCATGCCTACAGCAGCAAAAGAAGTACCTCTAATCAAAGCTAAAAGAAATTCAATATTGAGGGGTGAGCTCCCATTCCAACTCAACGAGAAATCAGGTATCCAATGCAATCCTATTCAACAAGTTATGAATGTAGAACAAAAGAAAATAAATAAGTAATTGTGAGTGTCATACAAGTATGTATGCAAGTCATGGTCGATCTGTACCTAGCGAGGATATGCCTCATACCCCACCGCCTGAGCAATTGCCCCATAGTCTGAGCATATATACCCGCCCCTTGCTAAAGCATAAATCATTTGACCAAGTTGATGCATGAAATGATAACATATCATTAAAAGGGTTACACCCAGCAAAGATCCTTGTTCTACTCCCATGGATTGACCATGCCCCCACTAAGGTGTAACTAGGTACATGGTGGTGTCGTGTACTCCCATACACTACATGATCATCTACCCTACAACACAATCAAAACCACATCAATCAATCATTCATCATGGCTTATGCACGCAGTAAGTAAAACCATACTCCAGCAGGAATTCTTGTTCCACTCCAATAGACTGATCGTGTCCCCACTAGAGTATAGCATGCCCACATAGCATGTAAGACCCGCATGCCATTAACCCAATCTAACCTTAGGTTCTAGTGTCGTGACCGGTCTTCCCATCATAACCGGCTCAAGTGAACCAATTGTATGAAGAAACCACAAGATAAGATAAGCAACAAGTCAAATTTAGTTGGTGTGGTTAACTGGTTAAGTTGTGAGGAAGCAACCAATCAAAAACTAAAAACTAGTAAATTTTGGACGTGTGGTAGCAGTTTTGAGGGGTGTGGCCAATACGTGTGGTCGCACATGAGACCACACAACATGAGATCACGCGCATGAGACCACAAGACGTGTGGTCACATAAATGGACGTGTGCTCACAGGGATTCTACCACCACACGTGTGACCACACGATGCTGAACCGACTCTGAGTTTTGGAAACTTTCCAAAACTTAAGGGATCTCTTTCCTAATTGAAAGAGGACTCTATATGGAGGTTTTCCATCTATATAAGGGATGTTCCTTAGCCTCTCTCACTCTTTTAGAAGTCTCTCTCACTCTTTTAGAACCCAAATTGAAACTCTAAACTTAAGAGAGAAAGAGAGAAGAGCATAAGAAGAAGAAGAAGAGAATGAGAGGAAAGCTTGAGGAAGGTTTTACGGAGAAAAATTCCATCTTTACAGCAAGCTTAAGGTATGGACTTGACTCTGTAGGATAGATCAGATAGAGTAGGTTCTTTTCAAGTTGATGAGAGGAACCTAATACAATGATTCAGTTATAGGTTTTCCATGGGAAACCATAGAAAATAGGTTAGAGATAATGGATGAGGGAAAAACTATGATTAGAGGCCATAGAATGATCTTAGGGTGAATCTCATTAATGAGACATGAGGAAGAACTCGTATGAGAAGTAAAATCAACCAACATCATGTGATCACAGCCTCTGGTCGACCACAGGGTGACCAGAGGATCGACCATAGCTATTCGAGAAGTTTCCAGGAAAGGTGTGGTCGCAGGGTGTGGTCGCATAACATGCGACCATAAGGTTTGACCACACAGTGTGTGGTCTCATATATTGCGACCACAGGTTCGACCACATGATAACAACAAGCATATTTTGAGACCAAACAAGGTTTTTGACTACTATAACTTGGTAAACTTGAACCCTAACTTAAATACATTAATTGTTTAGGTTCCTAATAGATTCAAAGTGACTTCCACAGCTTGGGAGAGGAACAAACATCAATCAAAGGTGAGGGAACAAGACTTAAACTAATTGGATAATAACAAACTATTTTATTTATTTGTCCAATGCAATGAATGTTTCTATGCTTGTATGCTTGTAATGTGCATCTCACATGTCATCCAATATTCATGTCGTTACTGCTCATGCATATTTATTTCTGTCTATTTATAATATGATGATGATGATGATGATGCTAAGAATAAGCATGTGATTGTGTGTGTGTGGTTAGTGTGTTGGATGAGAGTGGAGCATCAGGGGGAGGACATAACATTGTGGTTCATCCTGGTCATCAGACTCTAGCTCTATCTCTACTCAAGTCTTGTCCACTGACATCGTTGTATCGCCATTACCTTAGCAGAACTATTACGTCATAGGGCATCAAGGGAGGTGGTCTCAGACTGTGTAGTCTTAGACTATGTCGGGGGGCTTAGCTCTATCTCTATGAACGTATTGAGGGATGCTGGAGTGAGGCCTTGGATATACTGAATGACATTTAAGATTGGTTAGTTACGAGTCCAGTTTGTAAGCCCTTGCCAATAAGGGCTTACGTGTTGGTATGGGTAGGGCATTAGGGAAAGTGTTGGCGGTATTTGATCCGGACACTTTAGCTCTATATCTATTCCATGGTGGGTGCATGTGGGATGGCAATGGTGTTTGACCCATTGGGAGGATTCACACACTCATGTATAAAGGTGCGGTAGCCGTCAATCCTTTCTATAGCATATTGTAAACTTTAAAATCAGACCAAAGATAAGAATTGAATGCATGCATATGTTTGTTGCATTGTTTTGTTCACTCACTGAGCTCAAGTTAGAGAGCTGACCCTCTCGCGCTCAATTATTTTTAGTTTCAGATGTTGCAGGTGTTACTGTTGAAGACTACATGGATACGCCAACGTATGGACATGTAGCGGCTATGGATGTGCAAGCTGTGGAAGACGAGCGAGACTCGTCAAGCGAGTGTTTCCACCATGGTTACGCTTAGTGTTTAACTTTCGTATTTTGATACTTATAATATGTATTAATTATGTTTTGATTAATTGGAGATAATTGGATCATTTAATTATTTATCATATAGACCGCAGTTCATTATTAATAAGACTTTTGCTATTTACTCGAATATCTCTGATTATTACTGTGGAATGTGTTTTGGTTTAACTTGGTTAGCATAGCCTATACTAGATCCTGATTTGAACAGTTGGTTTTCATGATGGTTCATCTCACCATTGGTTAGTCCAGAATTGGGGTGTGACATGGCATGTGTTTGTGCTCCCACACTCAACTCACCCATCATACAGGGTCTCATACAAGACTATAACTAGTAGAAAACCCTGACTCCCCACTCCCATGGTTCATTGTGCCTCCACTAAGGTACAGCTAAACCCAACATGATTCATGAGGTCACTTGTTACATGAACCATAATAACAGAGAACCTCGGATCCCCATTCCCATGGATCACCGTGTCTCCACTAGGATACCGGCACACCTACATGGTATGCATGCCCGTACTCCAATACGTCACATACACCATCATATATGGTTATGCACACAATAACATCAATAACTATCCCCTTGTAGAGAACCCTGGATCCCCACTTTCATGGTTCACCGTGCCTCTACCAAGGTAACAACAACTAGCAACATACATAGTTATAGTTATATGTAAATGCATGAACAGTTATACAGTTTATTGGATGACATGTTATAGTAAAATTAAATGCACGTGCTTAAACTCTACGTGACCCGACCCCTCACCTGTAAACACCAAAGGTGCTACTGAACCTTGAAACCTGCAAAAGGCTCCATCCACTACCCATGGTGTTTTACCTAATTTAATTAAATAAGCTTCATTAGGTTAGTGAATATCTTTTAAACCAGCATGGACAAGTCCTAGAGTCCATGCACAGGTCCCAAGATAAGTTAGGAACTGAAAGGTAAGTCTTTCTAACCATTCCTAGGCTTATAAGTCAATACAGACTGAACCGGCAGATAGAACCGGTTAGGCATTCCACTGATACATGATGCCAGTTAACATTTAGTCATTTCTTACGTATATTGAACCGGATGATGAATAGGATGATTGAGCACCCAGTTGATCATCTGGTTCATATACTATTTATAGTAGTGAGGGTTCCAATAGGTTATTCGGAAGCTAGGCCGGATGATCGATCATCCGACAATGGCTCCGCATGTAATTAAGCCTACACGGAGGCACGATCAAATGGTGTTTTGCACATAACCAATAGAACCCGTTCGATGGATCGTTCTTCCGGTCACATCATACTAGTTAGGGTGACACCGGATACAAGACTCCTAATATTTCTTGGTCTGACATGCTAAGGTATTTGTCCTGGTGGTAGACTGGTCATGAGTCAACTGGTATTAGGGTCACTACCAGTCTATCGAATCATGCCTCCGGTTCTGGCCCAGAAGCCAAATACAAACCAAAAAAGGTCTCCTTCTTTGGTAAAGGTTTTCCACTATGGTTTTCTTTACTCTAAGTGGTGGGAAACACCACCTACCATTATTGAGCACAGTGAGAGAAATTTAGACCCCATTATCACCTCCATTGATGGATAGGGTACAAATCTAGGTTTCTAGGTTAAACTTCGGTCTCCATTGATGGAGGCCATTAATGGTGGAATTCTAGCATGGTCTCTAGAGCATGCATTTCCTTCAAAACGGAAGAGGAATAAATGGAGAACACATACCTCTAAGAGAATCGGTGCTTGAGCTCGAGTTCCAAGCTTGAGCTCCACTGCTTCTCCCATTCTCACTTCCCATTGTTCAGCAAGAGGGAAATAAGGGTATAAGGGTTCCCTTTTATAGGGCTCGTGGAGAGAGAGTGTGTCCTACTCTTATTCAACTAGTAGAAGTCAAGTGGAGGAACGTTCATCTGGTTATGCCTCTAGTTGAGCTTAAAACACATTTGGGCTTGGTTTCGTGGGCCTGACTTGATAGTGATGCTTCCTAGGCTTCAAGTACCTCCTCCCACATGATTTAGCATCACTGGGTAACTTGAGGGCAGATCCATATCTTATGGATGGTCACAAGACTGGGTGCCAAGGGTTGGCACAGTAAGACCCGATACGGAGAGATCCGAATTGTGAGGATTTTGGAATGGGTCTTACATACTACTTATGCATGCTTGATCACAGACCAGAGCCTTAATAATCTAATCATGCATTTGTGTGCTTGTGTGTGCTAATTTTTCACTGAGCGTGTGGTTTTGCTCACTCCTTGTATGTACACATTTTTAGATTGTTTAGCAGGTAATATTTCTGTTGATAATGATATTTCTAAAGATGAAGTATTGGAAGAAGATTTGCATGATTTCTCGTGTAAATGTGATGATTGCCTCTATGGTTAAAGGATAAGGTTTTACTGATATGAAGACGTGAAGATGTCTCTGTCTGAGAAAAAAAAACTTTATTTTTAGTTTAAGTTTAATTATGTTATTATGTTCCGGGCATTGTTTGACCTGTGATAGTTAGTTTGGATATTGGAATTATTTGTTATTATTTTAGTTATGTCTTGGTTTACAGAAAACATAAACTTCTATGATATATTTAGCATCTAGACATGGCTTCAGGTTTAAAATATTGAATTTTGCTATTATTTTGATTTGCCTCTAATTTTCCCATTAGTTTGTGTTGTGATTGATGGATGAGTTGTGATTCATAAGTACTGTGAGTGGATTCTGGTATGGTAGTACATGCACTACAAGGAATCCATGGTCATACCAAAACACCAAGGTTTTGAGGTGTGACAATACCCAATCTGACCTCCAATAACTTTCTCTTTCTTGCAAGAGACGGATCACGTCAACCAGCCCAGTTTCAACAGCAACACATGGCATATGGGAATATCTCATGTTTGGCTGGAGAGTGACTTAGAAGTAGTGGTAAACAACATATTAACCAACTAGATCCCATGGAAACACATGCAGCTATGGAGGTCTCTAAAAATGAAGATGGCAAATATGAAATTCAGGATCACACACGGTTTCAGAGAGGGAAATCTAGTTGCGGATTCTTTGTCTAGAAGGGCAGCCAAAGATTGATGCTCTCAGACTTGGCAAAACTGTTTTGATTTTGTAGCTAGGGATGTAGTATGGGATGCCTCTAAGGTCCCAAATTTAGATTTTATTTTTGATACATTCAGTCTCTGCTGGACCTGCTGATGGCAATGCCAAAGGTGAGGCTTATTCAGTAGAAAACTTGTACTGATTTATTTATATTTTTATTTTATTAAATTAATACAATTGCTGACTTTTAGCAAAAAAAAAAAAAAAAGTCTTGTAACAAGATCCTCCAAGTTTATTGAAACAAAAACTTCAAAAAGATCAGAGATTTTGGGAAATATTTGTTTCTTTCCGATTCCATTTCCCAGGTTTCAACAGATTCCAAACCAACCCGATCCAGCTGGAATAAAAAATCTGGATTAGAATCAACAGGAACTGATCCCATCTCCTGTACTCTTTAGCCTAGCTCAGATGGCTGATTCCATAGAGCCCAATTCAGTTCTCTACGTTTGTTTCAGGACTTCCTCTTTGCTTTCCTGCTGCTCAATTAGCTTAGATTGTGTTGGGTTTTGAAGCATTAGGGCATCGCTTCATTTGGGTCCTCAAAAGGGAAAGGACCAGTGGCCATGGTAAGAGAAGAGCTTGAAGAGAGGGGAATGGAAGAGTTAGGAACCTCCCAGTCATTCTGTTCCCAAATTCCCAAAAATCACCAACTAGTTTACTATCTTGACTCATCAGTTGAGGGCACATGATCCCTATTTCTTAAAAGCTTGGCACGCTTTAAACTCCCTTTGCTGATTAATCAGAGCACCCACAGGACCACAGTTGTTCATTGGCAATGGTTAAGGTCTATAATGATGAACCATTACATTAGCCATTACATTAGCCATTACATTAGAAACCAAACCATTATCACTGACAAATCCTTATAAAACTTTTAAAAAGAAAAAGAATGAAGGGGAAGGGGATTGCAGAAGCTATAGAACAAGAAGGTTTGCTGATAACTATGTGGTTACAATGTCCATGAGTTCACTTTCATTTACTTGGGGAAAATATTATGCAATATACAAGCATCATCAACGAATACAACATCAACAACAACACTGCAAGGGGGACTACCAAATCTGGTGTCTGAAAGAATGCCATGCAACAACCTAGAGAAGAAAAACAGAATACCATCCAACAGAATTGAAATGAAGGATGAAAGTATTATGTACAGATATAAAATTAGCATTGCTTGGTATGTTGATCTTTGATGATCTGTTGCAAAGCCTACAGAATGTCCACATGATCGAATATCCATGGTTGAAGTAAAATGGTGGAGGTTCTTTTGCAGTTGAAACTTGCAAAAACTACAGAAAACCCAAAATTGTTAGAAACTTGCGCAGAGTGTTACGACCCCATTGGATGTCATTACGCAAAATGTTAGCATCACCATCTTCACCATTAGTTGGCTGCGAAATAGAGTCTTGTTCTTTGGTTATTTGTGGGTTTTCTTCAAGCTGATCAACATGCATGTCTCCCTCAGGCTCATCATTTAACATCATCATATTTCTTTCTTCCCGATGTGTATGCCCACCAGATTCTTGCTTCCCAGTTAACTGGTTTTTCTATGGCGATGTGATACATGAAACAAAGAAAGGAAAGGATGTCAAGATCCATCTTCCATATGAACATGAAGCCAGTGGAATGCACACTTTAATGGATGAAGTGCTGAACTATCTACTGAGATTAAATATGGAACGCAGAGGGAATCAATTCTTGATGTGCAAGTAAAAATGGTTCACTGAACAATTATATAGGGCTACTTTCCCTGTTATGGTGATCTTGTTACTTTAACTTTTAAGTTGATTGCCCAGGATAGGCATCAGAAGGTTATTTAATACATCATCTGCTATGACTTACGGGAGATTGGGAAACTTCCATCTGATTACAAAGTGACAATATGCTGCACCGTTTCACCTCAAACAACCCCCATCTCTTAGCAAATAGTTTGACACTAAAAAGATACAGTTTACAACCAAACACTTATTACACATTATGGGGCCTACGGATTCAAACAAATCAAGACCAACGTAAACAGGTGGTGATTGATTTCTTGCTAAGGATCACAAGAAAAGAAAACAAAAGCACAGACTTTGTCAAGCAGTTACCTCAGGAGCACTGTTATCATCAGCTTCACAAGCTTGAACAAGGCCATTGTTGTTATTGCCTTCCTCAACTAGCTGTGGTGATGAATCTTGAGTTGTCATTGTTGGTAATGAAGTCGAGCCAGGTACTAGAACACGACGTCCTTCACAGATACCTTCCTCGACTAGCTGTGGTGATGAATCTTGAGTTGTCATTGTTGGAAATGGAGTCAACCCAGGTACCAGAACACAACCTCCTTCATAGATACCTTGGCTCTCATCTATCGAGTTTATAACTCCCCCATTACTTTCAGATGTGCTTTGGGCAATGATGAATTCCTTGTATGCATTAGGCAGCGTTTCTTGCTGAGAATAAGTAATATTCTCTGTAGTTTGCAGGTCCTTGTCCAAATCAGCCATGTAGTCTTTTGGATAAGAAATATTCTCCGCAACAATCAATTTATTACCTGCAGTGACTACAGGATCTTCTTTTGGATTAATATACTCTGAATCAATCAGTTCACTGCATTCACTAGCCATAGGTTCCTCTTTTGGGCAGAAAATGTTCTCAGCAACAATCAATCTCTCATTCACTTCAGCAACCCCTTCAACATTTGGATAATGCAAGCTTTCTATAGCAACCGATTCCATGATTGGGTTAGTCATCAACTCCTCTGTTATTTTTTGAAGTTCAGAATTTTCCCAGTCATCTAAAACAATGATAGTGTTATCTGTATCCCAAGTCTGCACAATCCTGTCTGGGCCTGGTTGCCACACAACCTCTCCAGAGGTTCCTTCAAGAATAAACTTGAAATGAACAGTCTTCCCAACAGGTAGATCCTATTCATCACACACCAATAAATCAGAACTGATTAGTCAATAAACAATTTTTCTATCTCCATGGATTACTTCTTACCAGCTCTAGTGTCCAGATATGTCCATCTGACCATTCCAGTGGTATAGCATCTGAAGGATCCCACAAACCAAAGATAGGATTATCGCCAACAAGGAGGAACCGTTGACCAAACATACACTGTTTTTGTAATTGGAATTTCACATGAACAGTTTTTGATTGACCTGAAGTTGAAATGGTGAATTAATATGGGACAGACAAATGCAAAGAAGAAAAAGGAAAAGAACATATGAGCAATAAAACTTACTTGTTTCTTGAGGCTGATCATCTGCAGTCTCCCAGCCTACCTGCACCAATGATCATCACATAAGCATTATACTACATACTCTTTAGCTTTAAAAAACCGAGTTTTCTTACAATCAATTGTGAACAATTATTTATTTAGGACCATTAACATCTTATTCCAGTCTGTCCCTTGTGAACAATTATTTATTTAGGACCATTAACATCTTATCTTATTCCAGTCTGTCCCACCTTCCACACACAAGCATCCCCCTCCCCCCCCCCCCCCCCCCGGCTCTAATGTGGCATCTACAAACCAGCCTTCAGCTAATATTCACTGGCACCATAGTAACTCAAAGCCTTTCATATTTGACAGATTCACCAATCATTCAGGGCAGCAATAGTGCCAAAGCTCAAGAATGTAGTAACTATTATACATCAGGATTTTTTTTAATTATTCATATCATGATTTCTTTTCCAGCATAGCCAGTAAGAATAATGAGTGTCATTTTTTTTTCGGATGAATAATTCTGCTAATTTTAATTACCTCCTAGTCTTAGGCTCTTAGCTAATGCACTGATAACAAATTAGCTCAGTACGTAAAGGCCTCAAAACAAAAAATGTAACCTAAAAAGGCGTCTAAAAGAGCCAGTCTACAGAAACGAATAAAGAGGCAGAAAGGACTGATCAGAACGAAAGAAATTTGAGAACATAGTAATGAAGTCAGAAGTAAGAAAGGGAAGATCAGAAAAACGAAAGAAATTAACACATAACGGTTGTTAACAATACTTAACCAAACAACAGCAAGAAAAAGAATTCAAGAAATACTAAATCAAGACAAGAGGGGGGAGAAAAGAAAACAACCAGCCAACCAGAGATCTCAGATATAGTGATTTGTGTCAAAACCCTAAAATCCTGAGGAGATAATAGAGCTAACTAAACCACCTAAAACATCTCCAACGCATTATCAAAAGAATCAGGACACAAGGGAAAGAAAGTACGAAATATAACAGAATCGAAGCAAATAATATCAGAGATTCAGAAAATTAGTTATTATCAACCTGAGAAAAATTAAAATGCAGGGGTTTTTTTTCCTTTTGAGGGAGTGTAAGAAATCAGAAATCTTTTCAACAAAATTAGAAATCGAAAGAACCAAAAAGCCAAAAGTACAAGAAGTCAATACAAGATGAAGTGAAATCGATTAAACACGAAGAATTCCAAAACAGCACAGGATTAGCAGGACAAACCAAAAACGTCAGATTACTAACCCAGATACTAGAAATAAACACTAAAGAGAGTGAACAGCAAGGGATACCTGTATTTCTGATGAGAAACAAGAGAATCCAAGAGACTCAATTGCCTTGAATTGCAGAGGAAACGAAGGTGAGAAATCGATGCTAACAAGCTTCAAAGAACGAAAGAAACATCGCTGTGGCCTATTAGAAAGAGTTCTCGAAGTCACATATGCTCTGCCAGTGCTGCTTTCCGCAAAGATCTTCGACGAATAACTTGTTAGGGCCTCCATTGCCCAATGCAGTAGCTCAGCGTTTTACTTTTGTCAACGACAGATAGAGAGAGCGCAAAGTGGCAGTGAAGAAAGAGACAAGTACAAAGTCTTTCAAAATGGCCTGTATGTATGATCCATTTCGGGTGGCCACAGATGGGGATGTGAATTAGCTTAAATAGGCTGTCGGAGACCGACCTAGAAGAAAAAAAAGCAAAAAGAGCTCTGGCTCTGATTTAAGCTTACAGTTGATCCTGACAGGTGTAATTGAACATGTATGTGGAAGAAATAAATCACCTCATGTAGTCGGCTGGATCGGCATCCTGTCCTCCCAGTCGTTCTGGGAGGACAGTGGCAATCTGTTCTGAATGGTCGTCATGTGGTTCTCAGTAAATTCGAGATCCACGTTCGAGTCGACACCCAGCCGACAAGTCGAGCCGACAGGGGTTGTCGGCTTAGACGTGGATCTCGAATTCAACCGAGAGCCACGTGGCAGTCCTCCGAGATAGGTTGCCGCATCCTCCCAAAATCACTGGGAGGAGACGATGTGCATCCGTAGTCGGCTTCTAGAAATTCAATGACTATATATATTGGCATATACGTACATAAGTGATAATCATTGGATTTTCTCATACTTAACATAAAGGGCATGAGAGGATTTAAAATACGACTTATGAATTTTAAATGGATCACAACCAGAATTGTACGATAAAAAAATCAACATTTGAAGAAGGAGAAAGAAAATAAAAATGAAAGATAACTAGTTTAAATCGATCAGGGCTAATACAATATGTTAAAGAAAAGACAATATGTTCTTATAAATTAATAAAATATTACCTAAATGAATGACAAGAGATAATGATAATCACAACACTAAATAGAGATAAATTATAATGTAGAGGGAGGGGAAGATAACGGAAGGATGGAAAAATTATTTAAGCTATGGACCAATCAATTTGAAATCCTTATGTCATTGTTTGGTTACAAGGAAAATTGAAAGGAAGGGAAGGGAATTGAAATTATTATACTTTAAATGAAAATTTTTGTAATGATTACAGCACATCCTATCACATTACTATCTCACTAATTCTAAATTATTTCACGTTTAGTTATTAACTTACACTTCACTTTACATTTAAATCTCTCTTATTTTTTATATTTTATAAGTATTATTACTAAATATATTAAAAAGATTAAAATAAATTTTACATCTTATACAATCATATTGTATTATCATTACAAAAGTTTCCATTTAAAGTATAAAAATTTCACCTCATTTCCCTTCAATTCCCCTTAGAACCAAACAAAGCCATGTCAATGACGCATTGCTGTGAATTTCTTTTTTTTTCTTTTTTTGTTGGGTAAAAGCATTGTTGTGATTCACTGCATCAATGGAAGAGAGAAATAACATATAATGAAAAATCTCATTTTATTATCCCATGTCGAAATCAATTTATGGGAGAGAGAATAGGAATCAACTGGAAAAGGAGTTGATGTGAGGTGAGAAGACAAGAGTATAGAACTCGGGTAGTCTAGCTACTGGGCAATCGGGCAGCCTGTTAAATAGAGATGTAAAAGGATCGGATTCAAATCAAATATACCATGATTCACATTTGAATCAGATTAACAACTACAGAATCTGAATTCGATTTGAAATTTGCTAGATTTGTAATAAACGAATTCGAATTCAAATTTGAGTATGTAATCGGATTTCTGGATTATACACTACTCGAATTTGTTTTGGCCTTTAAAAATCCTAATGTCTCTCCCACACAAAACTTATCAGGTCAGTTCAACTGCTGCTCTTCCAAGTCCAGTAATCGTAGTGGTGGGGCTGGTGACTTTTGGGATCCAAACATGGAGGATCTCTAAAGCGAAAGATTGGAAATCAATTTCAGTAAAGTATCTATTAGAGACGATAAAGAAGGCAAATTTTATTTCATTGGCCAACAAAGAGATAAGATTAGGGGTGGGGGTAGGTGGGGATTCATGGAGGCCAAAGAGGAGGAAAAGAGAAGAGAGGGTGCTAACCGACCATCGAGCCATGGAGGAGGGGTGTTGCTTCGAAACTAAAGGGTCTAACCAGCATCGACTGCAGTAGAGATTTAACCAGAGCAAATCGGAGCGGATTATATCCAATCCGAAAGATTGATATCCGATTTCGAATCCCAAAAATAGCCAAACTATTCGAATTTGAATCCAAATCTGATTGTTTGAATTCAGATTCCTTTAACCGATGTGAATTCAAATTGATTTGTAGATTTTCGACTATCCATTTACATCCTTATTGTCAAATTAGTTCTTCAGTAGCTAAATGTTTTCTATCCTCCAATCCACCTTTGCATCTAGCTAATCAGTGGCAGCATCTAATGGAGTTGGTTCGAGAGATTAGAATCACTCACTCCATTAGAGAGATTAATGTTGTTGTTGATTCATTAGCAAAAAGAGGAGCAGCTGATCTCCTAAGTGCGACTTGGGATACTTGTTCAGCATTTATGGCAAAGGAAGTGGTCTGGGATGCATCAAAACGTCCCAGATACCGTTTTATTAATGTGGCTTAATGTAGTTTCTTTTTATCCCTACGTGCTATGCTGATGACAATGCTAAAGGTGGAGTATTACCATAGGTGATTTGTAATTTTTCTTTTTTTTACTACTCTTTTTAAAGCAATTTTGTTGACCTTTTAGCAAAAAAAAAAAAAAGTTTAAAATGTTTATTTTGTATAAGCACGTGATATAAGCACATGATATGCTGGCACCATTTTTTGAATATAAATCGGGATGCGTATAAAAGGCATGTATTACGCTGAAGTAAGCCATTTGCAGTATTTTCCATTTGAGATCTACACGGGAATATGTGTTTAGAACTGTCTAGTACCGCACTGTTATACTATACGCGTATTAACACTATTCTTGAAACAACCAATAGCCCCAGGGCACTGCAATGGTTCCCACACATATTCCCATGGCCATTTTTATACTACAATTACAATTAGGTTGTGTTTGTTTGTGAAGAAATAATTAGAAAAGAAAAGATATATATATATATATATATATATATATATATATATATATATATATATATATATATATATATATATAAATAAGGGTGTTACTCTTTTTATGCCGATCTGATCGAAAACAAAGTTTTATTTTTTTGGGAAAAATTTCACGTACCTAAATGATTTTCAATCATCATTTATCATTCATATATTTCTAAAATCATTAATCGCAGTCACTTAATTGACAGAAGAAAATTTAAAATTAAAAAACATTTATATCTTTGTTAATTTAAATTTAAAAATATCAAAATTACTAGTTTGATTTTCTATTATCCAAACCCCAAATCAAAGTAATTGCATTCAGAGCATTTGAACCATGGGAATGGTCGGAGAAAGCAGAGAAGAAGATGGGAGAAATGGAAAGGGATGGGTCTCCGAAGAATCCAACCGTCCAAACGATGGGATCAACTTCGTCTCAAGCAGCAACTTTACAGAACAAGAATCTCAGACGATCGATGGGAGAGGAGCAGAGTTCCTGAACAGACTGATTGACGACGGCAGCAGAAGTGGAGTTTTTGACACTTAGAAATGGCAATTCGTTTGAGTTTCGCATCATCTAGTTTTCTACAATTCGTTCTCTCTGTTCTACGACGATACTGTGACTATGATATCGCTGTGCTTCGTCTTCGTCTTTGTCTCACAAGTGAATTTCTAAGCTTCGTCTTCGACTTCGTCAACGGTTTTGTCTCCTGCGTCTGCGGTTTCGGGTGAAGACGTATACACATCCTGCCAAGAGAGAGCTACATTCATATCGCACGGCAACATGGCTAGGTTGGCAAAGAAGAAGGCGGCAGAAGAAGAAGAAGAAGGCAACAGCAACCGCCACCGCCATAGAAGAAGAAGAAGAAGGAGGAGGAGGAGGAGGAGGGCGGCAGCACCCACTGCCTCCATCCAGGATGAAACAATCACCAATCTCTTTTCTCTAATTCAGATTCTGAATCGGCTGCAACTCAGTCTCCATTTGCAGGGTCTGAGGTCGGTTTGTCAACCAAATTGATACCGATTTCAAGGACTCTGTAACAGAGTTGAGTATCCCCAGTTTCGCTAACCCAGTTCCCTTTTTTGTGTTGCCGTTGCCATTGTGGAAGAAATGGATTCCAGCTACGGCTGGTTTGTCTACCGTGGCCGAATGATCAGAGAAGCAAAGGGGATTTGAAGGCCTGAAAAATCGAAAACAATGAAACAGCTTTGGGTTCTTGCTTCGATGGAGGGAATTTTATACCAAAACATGAAAGGAATGCAAAGCGAGGTCCTGGGTTTTTATCTTTTTCTTTGCTTGTAATCGTTTTGAGTTCATTTTCCGCCATCCTTGCACGACTATTTTACCTTTTTTGATAAAACTCTGCTACATTTTTCTTCTGCATAGGTTGACACTTGCAAAGCATAAAACCGCTTTCGTTTTCAGTAACAAACAACAATCATCGTTGCCAAATCGGTTACCATTGAAACAGAAAATAAGAAAAAAAGAGAGAGAATCATGGGAAGAAGAAGAAGAAGCAGGAGAATAAAAGAAGAAATGCAGAAGAGGAAAGAAGAAGAGAGAGACGGAAGAAGAAGAAGCATGGTAAAATGGGCGAACCGAAATAGATAGCATTCTCATAATTCTGGTTCACCTATTGCAATTAGACAAACTAGGCCCTCGAATATATGACGGAAAAATCCACCCGAAGAAGAAAATGAAAAATTACCCAGAGAATCACGAAACCAGTATACGGTGGCTGTCCGCGACTCTCCCCTCTTCCTCCTTTTCTCAGTCAATGTTTAGATTTGGGGCTAGGGTTATAATCTCTAGTGAAAAATGGCCTTTTACTTATTCTCTTGGACTGATGTGGCCCTATTGCCATGTCAGTCTGACACGTGTACAAAGTGGGACTCGTCATCACCTGTAATTGTCTTGATGGGAGACAGTTAAAAAGAGACATATAAGAGAAGGACTCTGGTTTCAAGATAGATTTACATTAATTCATCCATTCGTAAAACTTGAAAGAGAGACTGAGAAATCAGAAGTCAGTCCCTGAACACATTGACGAAGGCATTACAAGAAACTTGACGGGCATTGAATATTTTGAACACTTCTCAGTGACTGATTCGATATTCGTCAAATCAGGACCAGGAGGTATGTCAATCTCCAGTTAATGGCTTTCATATGGTATCAGAGTGAGGATCGCATGCCTCGCCGGTCAATTTTTTTCTTTGTTCCTCGGATCAATATGTCGGTGTATTTTTTAAATAAAAAAAAAATTTCTAGAATGCTTTCGGGCAACCGTGTGAGGGCTGCCTGCAGGTGCGCACCCGCATGACTGCCGGCCCACAAGCCCGCAGGCCCGCAGTCACTGTACAACCTATAGCGGCAGGCCGCCAAAGACGCCCAGATGGCTTGCGCTGGGATCACCGGTTTGGTTGGTTGCGGCGGTGCCGTGGTGCTCTCCGTTTTTCCAAGGGGAGTGTCGAAAGATTCGGCACGATTCAGAGCCGTTGGGACTGCCGTATCTTTTAGAAATGCATTCGGTTAAATTGATGGCACTCATTTTGAAAATATGATATGATCTTGTGGGCTTTTTGGTCCTTTTAGACATTTTTAAAGAATTTTAAAAAAAAATTATAAACTCTACCACGTGTCATTTTTTTGACCCGGAACCCTTTTGAACCGGTCTATGTTGAACCGGTTAGACTTGGTTTCATTTGGTTCGCCCCGATTTGACCCAAACCCGTTTTGTAAAGTTTAAGATTCTGTTTATGATGTTATTTAGTATTTTTATACTGCTTTTTATTATCTATCACCATTGTTTAATTACAGACTGGATGTCACTTTTCAAGTGACTGAACGTTTTGTGACAGTCTGTTCAGGACGACGTTAAAGGTCATGATCAGTGACTATATATTGTGACAGTCTACTCTAAACGTCGCAAAATGTCTTGAATAGTGACTATTTCTGTTGTGACAGTATGTTCTGAACGTCGCTAAAGGTCCAATTTTTGTTAGTAACCTTTATAGATAGAACGTCACTGTATCTATAACAGAATGTATTAACTAATTGTTGTTTTGAATATATTATTGTCTATTGCTGTATTTCAATGTTATAAAACTATGAAACCCATTTGTCACACTAAAGTTTCATGTGACACACTAAAGATATGGGTATGTGATGCAAATTTATTTGCAAACTTACCACTGAGGGACTAAATTTGTAAGACCCGTATCGAACTAACCGGTCTTACCATCTTGTACCAGGTCTACCTATCATGGTCGAGCCAAGTGGACCAAGTGCATGAAGGAAATCGTAAGACCAGGTATGAAATTGACCCAAAAACAGTAAAATAAAGGGTAGGGTCGCATACCTAAACAGGTAGGGTCGACCCCACCTCATCAGAAGACAGACCCATGACTTTTAGTTCTAGGGTCGGATGATTGAAACCCTAGGGTCAACGGGATCTGCGCCCCTAGCATCGACCCTAGGATCACGGACTGAAACCGTAATTAGGAAACTTTTCTAATTTCAAGGGGATTCTTTCCTAATCTCAATGAGACTTATTTTGGGAGGTTTTTCTCTATAAATAGGACGTCCTTTAGCCTCTTTCACTCCTTTTGAAACCCTAATTGAAAGTAAAAGAAAGAGAAGAGAATGAAAAGGGAAGGAGAGTTGGAGAAGAAGACTAAGAGAAGAAATTCAGAGAAATCTCTGAATCTCAGCAAGCTTAAGGTATGATTGCATTCTCCATAAATTATGTAAGACCCTAGAATAGTATATAAAGAGGGTATGATCTAGGAGAAACCCAAATTATCCATCCATGGGAAGATTTCAATGGAATCCATGGAGGGAATCATGGTAAACAAAGTAAGTGTTTAACCTGGAGTTTTAAGCCATAGAACAAGCATAGAATGGACTATGGACGTAAGCCAAAGGACCCAAACATGAAAGAAGAGACTGTAGAATGAAAGGTCGACTTAAACCACGTGCGGTCGCACATAGGGTCGATTGGGAACCGACCCTACCAGACCACAGGATCGACCCCAAGCTCTCGGGAAGTCCAGGGAAGCTGCGGTCGCACCTAGGGTCGATAGGACAACCGACCCTAGGATCGACCCTATACCTTGGGGTCGCAGAAACCTGCCACCCAACCTACGACCCAACCTGCGACCCTAGCAATACAGCAAGCTTAAAACTGTCGGATTGAATTCTAATTAAAATCCATCGATTTGTTAGGTTTTTCTATTGATATAAAGGTGATTCTAAAGGCTTGAAAGAGGATCTACACTCAAGCAAAGGTGAGGGAACAAGACCTAAACTAATGGACTAATAATAAACTATTTTATTTTATTGAGTCCAACACTGTGTATGATTCCATGCTTGTATGCGTGTAATGTGCATTTAACATGTTATCCAACATTTCTATTATTACTGTTCATGCATATTTACTTCATTGTTTATAACATGATGATGATGATGATGATGATAGGAATAGGCATGTGAATGTTTGTGTTTAATTAGTGTACTTGATGCGGGTATGGGATGGTGCAACCGGTACTTCAATGCCGTTTTCATTGGGTATATTGTGCCATTGCTTTACTCAAGTCTTGTCCACTAAGTAAATGTTGGTATACTTGATGCGGATAGGGGATGGTGCAACCGGTACTGCAATGCCGTTTTCATTGGGTATATTGTATAATAGTTCTATTCAAGTCTTGTCCACTAACATCGTCGTATCGCCATTACCTTAGCAGAACTATTACATCGTAGGGCATCAAGGGGGGGACGTGACATTGTGGTGTGTCCTGGTCACCAGACCCTAGCTCTATCTCTATGGGTGTATTGAGGGATGCTGGGGTGAGGTCTTGGATACATTGTTTGACATTAGGATTGGTTAGTTGCGAGCCCAGTTTGTAAGCCCTCGCCAATAGGGGCTTACGTGTTGGTATGGGCAACCGGTACAGCAATGCCATTTTCATTGGGTGTATATTGTCCATGGTGGGTGCATGTGGGACGACAATGCCGATATTTATTGGGGCGTGAAAGATTACATGAATGCTCCCGTTGACTGCAATGGGGCAAGTTATTGAACGGCCCCCCAACCCAAAAAAAAAGACCAAAAATCGTTGTTAACATTGAAATTATATGTGATTCATATTCACATCCATCCTTTACTGTTATTATTATTGTCATACATAGGATGTGATGTTAGGCATGTGATTGTTTTCGGGTGTGTGGAGGGGGCATGGGCGGATCGCTCTTCACACCGGCACCTTTGTATATTCTATCTTAACATGCTTGGTACGGTGGGTATCGGGGAAGACGTGGTAGGTGGCTCGATATGATGTTGTCCCGCCACGTTGGGTGGTCCGAGGATTCGTTGCGGCTTTCCAGTCTTTCCTATCTCTATCCGTGAGGTTTGTTGGGATGCTACCCGTATTTTTCTATCCTTGGGTTTCATCCATGTGGGTGCATTGGTTGGGTGGTTCGTGCCCCCTGTTTGTAAAGATATAGTGGAGACGCATGACTGCAACTCACCCTTGTGCACATCTTGTTTTAGATCGATTAGATTTTTATTTGAACTATTAAGGAAATGTAATTTGATACTTTATTTACTTATGTCTCGTGTTGATACAACATAATTGGATATTTTATTTATAATTATCACAGTTAGATTCTCAGTTCATTTAATATTAAGACTTCCGCTATTGTGTATTTATTCTGATTATGGTTGTGGATGTGTATGGTTTAAGTTAAAGGACACAACTTATTAGAGATCTTGGTTGAACCGTTGGTTTATTAGTGGTTCATCACACCGTTTTGAGCGTTTTCTGAAGATGAAGCCCAAGGAGTATAATGGTAAGCCAGCTGATCCTTTGTGACCAGCACACTGGATTGATGAGATGGAGAGGAATTTTACGATGATGACGGTGAATGAAGAAGAGAAACTGTTGTGCGTAACATTCATGCTGAAAGGTGATGCACACCACTGGTGGAAGTCCATACGGACTTACTTGTTAACAAAGCACAGCCAACTGACCTGGGGTATATACAAAGAGGCATTCTTTGAGAAGTACTTTCCTAAAAGTTTTAGAGATTCTATGGAAAGAGAGTTCCTGAGTTTGTATCAGGGGCAAATGACTGTGGATGCATATCAACAACGTTATGAGGAGCTGTTCTTCTTTGCACCCTCCAACATGCAAGAGGAAAACACAAAGACCCGAAGGTTCGTCATGGGACTCAGGGGAAGCATCCATAAACATGTTATGGGGCTGGAGAAGAAAGTCTACAATGAAGCGGTACAAATTGCTCGCGTGATAGAGTCGAGCCAGAAAGAGAGCTATTTTGCTCAAAACAGGGGTATTAAAATGGCAAATGGAAATTCTTACAACGGAGGGAACACCAAGGTATTCAAAGCCTTCCGTACTCAAGGCTTCAATGCTGCAGCTAAGACCACTTCAACAGCCCCACCGCAACCAAAGCAAAATGGTGAAGGAGTAAAATGCTTTAACTGCAATCAAATGGGACATATTTCAAGGGAATGTCCTAAGCCCAGGAAGCAACTACAGCAAGGTTGAGTCTATGCTATTACATCTGAAGATGCTGCCGCATTACCTGATGTGGTCAAAGGTATGACCGAATCCTTTCATTTTGTGTTACATTGTGTGAGCATGTAGACTAAATTAAAACAAATCACAGGTATCATACCTATTAATGGCATTCCCGCCAGAGTACTCTTTGATTCAGGAGCTACTCATTCTTGTATATCTGTGTCATTTGGGAAGAAGCTGAACCTACCCCTCAAATATTTAAACTACAAACTACTTGTACGATCACCAATGGGATTGGAAGTGGAATTAGAAAAGGGTTACAGACCATGTCCAGTCCTTATTGATGAGAAAACTTTAGATGCAACCCTGATTCAACTTGAGATGGCAGACTTTGACGTCATCTTGGGAATGGACTGGTTAGCTTGGCATTCTGCAAACCTATTATGTGCCAAAAAGAAGCTGACATTTAAAGACAAGGAAGGAGCAGAGTTCGTTTTACGGGAACCAAACTTCCCCGTAAACGAAAGCTCATACTCTCTGCATTAAAGGCTAGGAAGTGCCTTGAGAAAGGAGCAGTTGGGTATTTAGTATCCGTGGTCGATCTTACCAAGGAAGCACCATGAATGGAGGATATTGATGTTGTGCGTGACTTCCTAGATGTATTTTCTGAAGAGTTACCAGGACTACCACCCGACCGAGCGATAGAGTTCGTTATAGATCTTATACCCAGAGCCGCACCAGTATCTAAGGCACCTTATCAAATGGCTCCTACTAAACTAAAGGAATTAAAGGTAGTTACAAGAACTACTTGACAAGGGTTACATCTGACCTAGCATATCACCATGGGGAGCGCCAGTATTATTCGTAAAGAAGAAGGATGGTAGTGTTCGACTGTGTATAGACTATCAGAAACTGAATAAGCTGACAATCAAGAATCAATATCTATTTCCTCGGATCGATGACTTGTTCGATCAGTTGCAAGGTACCAAAGTGTTCTCCAAAACTGATCTTCGGTCAAGCTACCATCAGTTGAAGATCAAAGACGGTGATATTCCCAAGACAACATTCAGGACCAGATATGGACATTATGAATTTTTGGTCATGTCTTTTGGATTGACAAACGCACTAGCAACTTTTATGGAACTTATGAATCGGGTATTCCATGATATGTTGGATACATCGGTTATTGTATTCATTGATGACATATTGGTCTACTCCAAGGACAAGGAAACTCATATTATGAATCTAAGAGCCGCTCTGCAGCGATTATGGAAAGAGAAGCTTTACACCAAATTTATAAAGTGTGAGTTTTGGCTAAATGAGGTTGCATTCCTAGGCCATATTGTATCCGCTGAAGGAATAAAGTGGATCCTAGCAAGATCGAAGCCATCATAAAGTGGGAAGCACCAAAGAGTGTTGCAGAAATTAAAAGTTTCTTGGGTCTAGCTGGTTATTATCGATGATTTGTGGAAGACTATTCCCGAATTGCCGTACCTCTAACCAATTTGACTAAGAAGGGCGAAAAGTTTATTTTGATTGAGAAGTGCGAGAAGAGTTTCCAAACATTGAAGGCTAGATTGATATCTACTCCGATCTTGACCATTCCGATTCTAGGACAACCATTTATTTTGTACACTGATGCGTCAGGATTGGGGTTAGGATGTGTACTTATGCAAGGAGAACAAGTAATAGCTTATGCCTCAAGATAATTAAAGACACATGAGAAGAACTATACCACTCATGATTTGGAATTAGCGGCAGTAGTACATGTTGTCAAGATATGGAGACATTACTTGTACGGAGAGAAATTTTAGATTAAATCAGATCATAAGAGTCTTACTTATCTCTTTAATTAGAAGGAGTTGAATATGAGACAAATAAGATTGTTGGAACTATTGAAAGACTATGATTGTGATATCCAGTACCATCTGGGAAAAGCTAATGTAGTTGCTGATGCACTGAGTAGAAAGACAATGATAAAATCTCAAGGAGAGGTTAACACAACTATCGCAATGTGTACTACCAGAAAAGTGTTCAATTACGATAATGAGCAGTTTGTGATAGATGCACCGGGTGAATCAACCAATCAAGGATTTATTCATCGGTTTTCAAGTATGTTTTCCACATTGAAAATTATAACTGATATAATTGATGAAGTGAAAATAGCTATTAAATCAGACCCTTATCTAAGAACGGTATAAGAGGACATTGAAAATGGTAGGACTATCCCTGAGTTCGCCTTGGACGATGAAAAGGTACTGAAGTACAAAGGAAGAGTATGTGTACCTGAAATAGAAAGTTTGGACATTAGACACCGACTAATGAAGGAAGCCTATACCACCGCCTATTCGATACATCCTAGAAGTACAAAAATATATCATGATCTAAAGAAATTATATTGGTGGAGATGAATGAAAGCAGATGTAGCTAAGTTCATGTCTCAATGCCTAAATTGTCAGAGAGTGAATGCTGAATGACAAAGACCTGCAGGACTGTTACAGCCGTTATCGAAACCAGCATGGAAATGGGACTGCATCACTATGGACTTCATCATCGGGTTACCATTGACTCCCCGAGTAGTTGACGCGGTTTAGGTGATTGTAGACCGCCTGACTAAAATGGCTCGATTTATAGGTATACGACCTCAGTATACATTGGAGAGGTTAGCTAAGTTGTATATGGATAATATTGTCAGATTACATGGTGTACCTGAAAGCATTTTATCTGACAGAGATCCACGATTTACTTCAAAGTTTTGGGAAGGATTGCAAAAGGCTATGGGTACCACATTGAAGTTCAGTACTGCATTCCATCCTCAGACAGACGGACAGTTGGAGCGTACCATTCAGATTCTAGAAGACATGCTCTGAGCCTGTGTAATTGATTTTTAAGGATCATGGGATGAAAAATTACCCCTGATCGAGTTCACTTATAACAATAGCTATCAGGCTACTATACATATGTCACCCTATGAAGCACTGTATGGCAGAAAGTGTCGAACTCCTTTGTTTTGGAATGAAATTAAAGAACGTAGCATTGTTGGACCAGAATTTATTGAACAGACATGTCGAGTAGTCGACATCATCAAGGAAAGAGTGAGAACGGCTTAGAATCGTCAGAAGCAATATGCAAATACTCGACGCCGAGACATTGAATTTGCCGTAGGTGATAAGGTATTCCTCAAAGTATCACCTATGCGAAGTTTAAAACGGTTCAAACAGAAAGGGAAACTAAGTCCGAGATATGTCAGGCCATATGAGATTCTAGCCAACATGGAAGAGTGGCCTACCAGTTAGAACTACCACCATCTATGTCAAGTGTGCATGATGTATTCCATGTTTCATTATTGAAGAAGTATGTCAGAGATCCAATGCACGTTTTGACAGTAGATCTACCTAAATTGACGGATGATTTGACATTTGAAATAGCACCAACTGAAATCACCAGCCGAAAGGTTCAACGACTATGCAACCATGACATCTATTATGTTAAAGTCACCTGGAGAAGCAGAGATATAGAAGAAATCACATGGGAAGAAGAGAATGCTATGCGAAAGCAATACCCTCATCTTTTCGACTCAGAATGTATGTACAAATTTCGAGGAAGAAATTTTTATAAGCAGGGGAGAGTTGTAAGACCCGTATCGAACTAACCGGTCTTACCACCTTGTACCAGGTCTACCTATCATGGTCGAGCCAAGTGGACCAAGTGCGTGAAGGAAATCACAAGACCAGGTATGAAATTGACCCAAAAATAGTAAAATAGAGGGTAGGGTCGCATACCTAAATAGGTAGGGTCGACCCCACCTCATCAGAAGACAGACCCATGACTTTTAGTTCTAGAGTCGGATGATTGAAACCCTAAGTTGACGGGATCTGCGACCCTAGCATCGACCCTAGGATCACCGACTGAAACCGTAATTAGGAAACTTTTCTAATTTCAAGGATTCTTTTTTAATCTCAATGAGACTTATTTTGGAAGGTTTTTCTCTATAAATAGGACGTCACTTAGCCTCTTTTACTCCTTTTGAAACCCTAATTGAAAGTAAAAGAAAGAGAAGAGAAGGAGAAGAGAAGGAGAATTGGAGAAGAAGACTAAGGAGAAGAAATTCAGAGAAATCTTTGAATCTCAGCAAGCTTAAGGTATGATTACATTCTCCATAAATTATGTAAGACCCTAGAATAGTATATAAAGAGGGTATGATCTAGGAGAAACCCAAATTATCCATCCATGGGAAGATTTCAATGGAATCAATGGAAGGAATCATGGTAAACAAAGTAAGAGTTTAACCTGGAGTTTTAAGCCATAGAACAAGCATATAATGGACTATGGAAGTAAGCCAAAGGACCCAAACATGAAATAACAGACTGTAGAATGAAAGGTCGACTTAAACCACGTGCGATCGCACGTAGGGTCAATTGGGAACCGACCCTATCAGACCACAAGATCGACCCCAAGCTCTCGGGTAGTCCAGAGAAGCTGTGGTCGCACCTAGGGTCGATAGGACAACCGACCCTAGGATCGGCCCTATACCCTGGGGTGGCAGAATCCTGTGACCCAACCTGCAACCCAACCTGCGACCCTAGCAATACAAAAAGCTTAAAACTGTCGGATTGAATTCAAATTAAAGTCCATCGATTTGTTAGGTTTTCCTATTGATATAAAGGTGATTCTAAAGGCTTGAAAGAGGATCTACACTCAAACAAAGGTGAGGAAACAAGACCTAAACTAATGGGCTAATAATAAACTATTTTATTTTATTGAGTCCAACACTATGGATGATTCCATGCTTGTATGCGTGTAATGTGCATTTAACATGTCATCCAATATTTCTATTATTATTGTTTATGCATATTTACTTCATTGTTTATAACATGATGACGATGATGATGATAGGAATAGGCATGTGAATGTTTGTGTTTGATTAGTGTACTTGATGCGGGTATGGGATGGTGCAACTGGTACTTCAATGCCGTTTTCATTGGGTATATTGTGCCATTCCTTTACTCAATTCTTGTCCACTAAGTAAATATTGGTATACTTGATGCGGATAGGGGATGGTGTCACACCCCAATTCCGGACTATTCAGAATGGTGTGATGAACCGCTAGCAAACCAACGGTTCAACCAGAATCTCGGACAGACGATATCCGTTTTATCTAAACCTCATACATCCACATTCATAATCAGAATAAATACACAATAGCGGAAGTTTTATAGTTAAATGAATTGAGAATCTACTGTGATATTAATATTTAAATAGCAAATTATTCTGTGTCAACTAAGACATAAATAAATATCAAATACATGTCTTTACTAAATCCAAATAATGAAAATAACATCTAATCGAATACACATGAGTTGCACTCGCAAGAAGAGTCATGCGCATCCACTTCATCTTCAACTTCCATCGCCGCCATGTGCCCGTACAATGGAGCATTGACATAATCTTCGACGGTAGTATCTGCATCATCAACTAAAAATATTCGACGCCGAGGGGGTGAGCACACATCATGGCTCAGTGAGCAAACAAAACAATGCA